>BSBK01006768.1:600000-1013521 GCA_027943335.1 Chamaecyparis obtusa | reverse complement strand
ATATGTATATATATATATATATATATATATACATATATATATGTATATATATATATATATATATATATATATATATATATATATACATATATATATATGTATATATATATATATATGTATATATATATATATATATGATCATATCTATCTATCTATCTATATATATATATATATATATATATATATATATATATATATATATATATATATGTACACATATATAGATGAAATAACAATGTGCATAGGAAAGCACAACAAAATAACCTAGGGTACATTTTCTTTTGATGTGCTTTTCCATACACAAATCTATAAGCATGAATTTGAACAGTTTCAAATATATGTGTAAAAGTAACATCCTTGCCTTAATTATTATAACCTCCCCAATCATACCCAATTCCTTAGTCTTGTTAAGTCAGGAGAACCTGAGGTGAATTGGATCTGATAAACCTCAGATATCAAGGCATGCCTATATCTTACTGTCATATATATATCTGATGCTGGATACATGGTAACTCCAAACTCATACCTGTGATGAGCTTGTTTATTAACTGTCCAATATCAAAGCATGTAAAAATTTAAAGTATTGGGTACTGTGATGGAGGCAAAGTCCCACTGTTTTACACTGTCTTGACATTGGCTACCCAAGACTCTAATAAAGCCTTCAATCTATTGCCCATTACTTGAATCCTCAACTCTTGTGTATAGATTCAATATAATAAAAGCTAAATAGGAGCATAATCTGTATATGAAAGGACCCGTTAGTAAAATAACCTCCCTACCCAATGTAATCGGGTTTGTTCTATGCTATTCTCCATCAAATTAAGAATTAACTTTTATATGAATTTATCCACCTTGTCTCAGTAATCTGAACAAAATTATCTAGCCATTCATGAATATCGGACAGAGCCTGTTGATTGCTTAAGGATCATAGTAGCGAAGGTTATCGAAGGGACTGAAGTCTAGTATGCTAATCTAAACAAAGTTTTCATAGGCTTTGATCTTAATATCTATTGAAGTCTAAATCAGCTAACCTTAGTGCTGAAAAACATTTTTTTCTGGACCATACCTATGATAAGCATAGTATTGATTGGTACATTAATTCCAAAATACAGATAAACTTGCTAAACAATTAAGAAATATATTATATACTATAAAGGGCGCTATACATAACTATCCCAGGAATTGGGAGAGAAACAAAAATTGCCCATTGGACTTTGTCCGCAGTAGTCACATTAGAACCCTAACCTTTACATACAGACCTGTTGATTACATACCTACCTATGTTCACATTTTGTATATACAACTACTATATGCTATATACAAACTGGAAGTGTAACCTGTATATAGAGAACTTCATATAACTGTGGAAAATTTGCATCTATATACAAAATAAAGCATCAATTAACATAGAGCCAAGGCACTAATCTTTCTTCCTTTCCAACCACGGTGCATAGCCAGGAGTGATTTTCCTATCTCATGACCACTATACCTTCCTCTTCTTCGCCCATAGTCTTTGAGTGACGGGTGCATCTCTTGATTGTAGGAGCAATGACATGTAACTTAGATGATTCCAGTTCATTCAAGAAAGTAGGAATCTTAAAGCCTTCAGCCCTTCAGTAGTCAAGAATTTCCACCGATTCTTGCCTAGTCTAAAGGACCTCTTGTACAAGAACTCTAAATTTCTTGACATGCTCGGCCAGTGGGTGTCAAATGCTGCTTCATCTTTGAAGATTATCATCGAAGTTCTTTGTTCTGGTGGGATCAGAGCTAACTCTAATATGTCAGTTTTCATAGTGACTTCCGGGAAGGGAGTAGTAAGCAAGTTGTCAATAGAGTAAACCATATTGTCCAATCACACTGGGAAGTATTTATTGAAGATCAACTTCGAAACCTGAATGATTTCCATCTTTCTCTCTTCCAGCCAAATAGGAAATAGAAATGAATAGACTGATAATAGTACCGTTAGTCCTAAAGGTAAATTCAATGTCAAGCACTTGCTATCCCAAAGCTTTTTCCAGAGCCCTCCTAGATGAATTTGGTAAAGGGAGTAAGATCTGGTTCCATCTTTCCGGGGTGACAGAACCTCTGAATGCCATGGCTCTGTATCCACCAGAATTGTAGGTGGTGAGCTTCATTTCCATGAATAGACCAAGGAAAAGAAGAGGAGAGTCAGAGTGACAAACCGATACACCTCAAAGGGTTAGAAATGCATGATAGGGTAAACCTTTAACACAGAATCAAGCACAGAAGAAGCACGGGAGAAAGTTAAGATTTCATAGAAGAGGCACAACAGAGGGGGAAATAAAGGGTGGGAGAAACATCTTGAAGATTCAAGAGACAGTTGGAAAGGTCTAGAAGGCATAGCAAGTCACATGTAGGAAACAGAGCATGATGAGGGGGGACAAAAGGAGGAAGAGCCGGATTCACATGTAAGAGAAAACTAACAAGCTATGAAATGATGACAAGAACCACCATCTCGACTAACAAGCCATCATCAAAATCATCAATTGATGGATGGCAAGTGGGGAAAGGCAGGGCCACCTCTTAAAAGCAAAGATTAATAATATAAAAACCAGAAAAGAAAGCTAAAAAGGAAGGCAAAAAAGAGTAATATGTTAAGATAGGGGCTCCGATAAAAAGAAAGGTGAAACTAAATTTAACCCATGATAAAGACTCCGTTGGAACCTAGGTTGGCTAGAGAGTCTGCTTTTGAATTGCCCTCCCGATATGTATGTTTTACAACAATCTCAGGGATGGACTCTAGGACTAGATTAATTTCTTCAATTTTAGAGTTAATTGACCAATTGGGTGTCTTTTTGGTTTTGATGGCATTAATGATTATTTGCGAAGCACCTTCGATTATTAATTTTGATATATTGAGTTTTTTACATATTTTAAGGCCTTCCAAAGCAACTAAGAACTCTGCCATGTTGTTTGTAGTGGGTTTAATGGGGCAAGCATATTTAGTAATTATTTCTCCCTTCCAATTCCTAATGATCCCACTGATGCCTGCAACCCCGGGGTTACCTCTGGATGCCCCATCAAAATTTAACTTGACCCAACCTTCATTGGGAGGGGTCCAAATGCAATTGGATCTGTCTGTTTTCGATTTGATGCCTCCTCTGCCTTATAGTGTCGGAATATTTAGTGAGGGCCATTTTAGTCTGATCTTGTTGTCCAGGATCTGAAGGAGTCTTCATAGCATTTTTTTTCGTGAACTTTGCTATTGATAGTTTCAGTTATTGAAGTTTCAATTTTATTTATGATATTTCTCTAGTCTAGTTTTTGATTTGTAAAAATCCTTCTATTACATTCCTTCCACACTTCCCAAACTAAGATAGAGGGGGATATAGTCCAGATGTCTTTATAGAGATTGTCGTTATAGAGAGCTGGCCACGCTTTAAGGAGGCCCAGCAGGTCTGAAGGAAGAGCAGACTTCCAGTCGAGGGACTGTTGTAACCATTGCCAATATTTCTGGGTAAAGGTATAGTTCAAAAGAAGATGATCGACATCCTCTACCTGGTTCTCGCATAAGGGGCACCTTGATGGCCCCTTGAAACCTAGCTTTCGAATTCTATTTGATGTTAAGATCCTATCCTGCAAAGCAGCCCATAGAAACATTCTAGCCTTAGGTAGGCAGGCTTTGTTCCAACAAAGATTAAGGGGAATGTCTAAATTATCCAAATTATTCTCGCGGATAATGGTTTTATAACCATCTTTCACTGAGTATTCCCCGTTATTGGAGCCTACCCATAAGAGAGTGTCTGGTCTATTTTTGATAGTGATGTCTTTGTCCTTTAAAATGCTAATTAATTTATGTCTTTCTTGGTCTAAAGGAAATCCATGTGAGGCTGAATTTGAATCAGAATCCTCACTTAATCTGATATAGTCCTTTAGGTATATACTGATGTTAACTTTACATTCTTCTATGAATTTTGGCGAGAAACCCATCTTGTTTAACGAGGGGAGGCCTACCCAAGAGTCATCCCAAAACAAAGCTTGATCCCCAAGACCCACATCCCAAGTGAGGTATTTGCTGATGATACCTATAGAATCTTTAATGAAGTTCCAGATGTGAGAGCCTTTAACATGTGTTTGAACTCTAAAGATATTAATGGGATCAGCCTCTGGGATATATTTGTGTAATAATATTGATGCCCACTTAGTATTTGGTTCCTTAAAGAGTCTCCAAAAGAGCTTTGCCCCTAGGGCCCGATTTTGCCACATAAGGTTCTTTATTCCCAAACCACCCATAGAAAGTGGTTTACATAAGTTGTCCCATTTGATTATGGCTAATTTATTTTCCTCAGATGAACCTTGCCAATAAAAATCTTTCAGCATCTTATCTAAGTTATGCTTAATATTAGTCGGGAGGGGGAGAATAGACATATGATACATTGGAATGGCTGTCAAGACTGATTTAATCATTATGGTTCTACCTGGTTTAGTAAGCCACTTACCTTTCCAGGAGCTTTTCCCATCTTGAACCTTAGCTAATACTTGTTTCCAAAGTTGGATGATTGTTGGCCCTTATCTAAGTCAATTCCTAAATATTTACACGAAAAATTGCCCAGTTTATAACCAAGAGTATTAAAATTTTTTTTTCTTGAGTTGGTGAAGTATTAATAAAGAAGATATTCAATTTATTAGGATTGACTTGTTGGCCTGAGGCCTTCATGTATAGGTTAAGGACATCTCTGAAGGCCCTAGCCTCTTGGCAAGTGGCAGATCCAGGGAGAATAGTATCATCCGCGAATTGTTGGTGGGTTATGTATGGGATATTTTCTGCGGCTTTTAAACCTATATTCTTTCCTTCTGTCTATTTCTTTGCAATGGTTCTCCCCAAGGCTTCCGCCATGATAACATAAAGGAAGGGTGACAGTGGGTCACCTTGTTTGATGCCTCGAGATATACCAAAAAAACCTTCTAGAGTACCATTAACAAGAATGGAGATCTTGGGGGTAGAAATACATTTGAAAATGAGGTTGATCTATTGCTTGGAGAAGCCAAAAGCTTCCAAGCATTTACATAGGAATCTCCAATCCACCTTGTCATACGCCTTTTGGATATCAATTTTGATAAACATACTTGGTTCCTTGGTTACTTGTGCAGTGTGGACAAGTTCTTGGGCGATGACAATGCCATCTAGGATCGACCGATTGGCTACAAAGCCTGTCTGCTCTTCTGAGATTATAATAGGGAGAAGAGTTTTTAGTTTATTAGCCAGACATTTTGATAATATTTTATAAATAGTGTTGCAAAGCAATATAGGATGAAAGTCCCCAGGGTCAATACAATCATTTTTCTTGAGAATTAGGGAAAAGAAGGTATTGTTAATTTCTGAAAGAATAGATCCAGAATTTCTAGTTGCTTTCACAGCTTGCCAGATGTCCATCCCCATAAGCTATACAAGCGTACAATTGATGGAACCTTCTTGCGGTGTGTGGATATACAACAAAGACATAAGCTTTTGAAAGCCTTTCACAAAGAAGCTTGCAGTGGTCATTTCTCTTCCATTGTCACTGCATTCAAAATTCTCAAGCAATGTCACTACTGGTCAGGTATGTTTAAAGATTCATATCATTGGGTCTCAAAATGCGAGAAGTGAAAAATATTCACATGGAAGCCTCAAATGGTTGTCTTACCTTTGAAACCAGTGGTAATTGAGAGTCCTTTCAAGCAGTGGGGGCTAGATTTTATTGGTCCTATAAATCATCATTCAAGTGCATGACACATGTATATACTAACTACAACATATTAATTTACAAAATGGGTGGAAGCTAAGGCACCTAAGAAGACCACTTTTGAGGTTGTCTGTGAATTCTTAAAGGAGAATATTTTGGTGCATTTTGGTGTCCAAGTAAACGGGTCATGGACAATACAACTTATTTTTCTTCAGTAAAAATCACCTAGTTCTGCTACGACCACAAAATTCAACTAGAAAACTCTTCAGACTATTATCCTCAAGGCAACGACCAAGCAAAATCCAATAACAAGAATATGATCAACATCATGGAAAAGCTAGTATCAGAGAATCATAGGAACTGGCATAAGAAGCTGTATGAAGCTCTCTGGGAGGACAAGGTTACTCCCAAATGAGATATTGGGATTTCCCCTTTTGAATTGGTGTATGGTATGGAAGCAATCCTACTACTCCCCTTAGAACTATCTATTTGCAAACTCCAAACAAAACTAGAAGATACTACATTTCGAGATGGTATTGATAAGAGAATTTTGTATTTGACAAAGCTTGAAGAAGAAAGAGAGGAGATGATTGACAAGATAACCCAACATCATCAAAGGGTTAAGAACATCTTTGATGAAAGGGCTAGACCTCATAAATTCACAAAGGGAGATCTGGTCTTACTTTGGGATAAGAGAAAAGAACCAAAAGGTATGCATGCAAAATTTGATTTACTATGAAAAGGCCCATTTAAAATACATCAAGTGTGTGGATTGAATTATTTCAAATTGTCTTATCCAGATGGCATGATCTTACCATTATCATATAATGGGCAAGATCTGAAGTAGTATCAACTGTGAAATAAGTGATCCTTGCAATTGTACCATAGTAGTTAGGTTTTCTTTTCAGTGTTGTGCTTGATTTTTGGCCTTTCTTGGGTTCAATTCTTCTTTTCTCTAATTGTTTGATCCTTTTCTTTATGAAACCAGAGATTCTAAGTCCTTGCTTCATCCCTTACGGTCCTCTTCCCCAATTAGAGCTGACTATTACCATATTTTAGTCTTCTTGTGTAAAATTAGCATTAAATTTTTTTAAAGCCTAGTTAAACGTTATTTTTTTAATGTTTTAGTCTCTAAGTGTCAGGATTTTCAAGAACTGTCCACTCGTTGAATATTCAAAATTTAGGTGTGGTTAGTGTACACACTAAAATATGCACTTCTATGAACCATTACTTGCAAGGTTACTCAAGGATGAGGCCTCACAAAGCGGCTCATAGCTCTCTATGCATGGAGTTGCAAGGGACTATGAGTTTTGCTCTCAGCTAGAGCTACAAGAAGGTGACCTTGCTAGTCAACCACACAATGAGAGATTCAAGTGAAGACAAGGGCAACAATGCCAATATCTCCAAAAATCCAATGTGAAATGCAATGCAAACTATATGAGAATGCAAATCTAAGCTATGAAAGGAAAGTACAATGCAATTAATCTATGAAAGGAAATAGCAATGGATTACAATGCCTCCTATTTAGACTATGTGAGATTGCATAAAAGGAAATCTACACTAAGAATGCCATGAATGCAACTATGAAAGCAAAACTATTATGAAATGCAACTAAGAATGTTAAGGCTTCAAAGCTTGAGTGTCTTCAAAGAGAGCTCCAAAACCTGCAGCATAACAATAACATAAAACAAGGATATGCAAATGAAGGAGAGAGCTCTCCTTTTATAAGAAACGAGGTGAAATGGACCATGGAGATTAAGAGGCAAAAAGTCTTAATCAGCGGTGGAGCTTGAAAGAGGAGCAATCCATGTGCACAAACATCCTCCAATGAGAGTGAAGTGTTGACTTTTGAGTCTCATGTGAGACAAAAAGTGCTTTTTCCCTTTTTATAAAATATGAATAATGCTTTATTTGTGCAACTTAGGATAAGAGGAAAGTGGGGGCTTTTTATTTAATTAAAAGGGGAGGAAATATTCCTTTTAATCAAATAAAGACTTAGGATAAATGGTTAGCCCAAGGATAAAAATCCAATATATGATCGAAATTAGGATTTGATCAAGAAATTGATAATGTTCAAAATATTGATAAATGATCAAAATGATTCAGGATTGATAAATCAAATAAATGGGGCCCAAAGTCTAGGCGACCATTTTAGGGTGAATACATTTGCCCCTCTTTGACTAATGTGTGATCGATTTGGGAACACATGCAGTCAAAGAATGAAGTTGAAATGTGAGATCGATCTGGGATCACAAAACAACTTAGATATGAGGTCGATTCGGGATCACATCCGGATAAAACATAAACAAAAGCTTAAACCAACACCGTCGCTGCTAGGTGCAAATCAAGCTTTAGACACAACTATTACCGTCGCTGCTAGGCAATAATCAATGTCTAAAAATGGGAGATAAGAATCTCAAATTTTGAGCAAAAGCTCACAAAAGATGTCTGAATCAGGAAAATCAAGAGAATTAGGGATGAGAATCCCATAAATACTGCCCCCTCGGAGTCGAAATCGAAATCAAGTAGAGGAGAGACAGAAAATTGATAAGGTTGATCAAATCATAATCGAATGTAAGGGTCAAATAGGTTAACCATTAGGCAATAAAACATGCCCCAGCCTGACTGGAAAGATGCAGTCAACGTGAGAAATGAGGGAATAAAATGGCTATGAATGAAAGATTAGAAGTTTGGAAGACATGAAAAGGAAGAAATTCCACTGAAAATCAAATTATGCCTCAAAAAGTCAGTCAACTGCGCAGAAGGGGGGAAAGAATTTGAAATGCGATTTTGACTATCAAGATGACCTCGGATTTCAATTTCGAGTCTGAAAATGGATCCAGGACGTCGAAATTAGCTAAGGGTGCAATTTTCACGCAATTCCGAGGTGTTTTGAAAATTAGGTCAAAAAGTCAAAATGCTATAAAAGAGGTCAAAATGTCATTTTCAAAAATCATTTGTCTTTTAGTGATTTGAGAATTTCAGAGCTTTAGAGAGAGAAAATGGCTCAGCAAGCAGGAGTTCCCGTCCACAGGCATCGATTCGAGCGCGCCCGGTTGCACAACCGGCCACCACACTATCCTGCCCCGGTATGTTTTCGAAAAACTCGAGCTTTTTGGTCATTTCTAGCATTTAATAGCTTTTTTTAGCACCTTTTTTTCAAATTTTAAATTTCAAAATTTTTCTGTTGTGCGAAATATCGCGCGATACTTTAGAAGTATCGCGCGCTTTGGGGAGAAGTATCGCGCGATACTTCGTGTGACCCAAAAGTATCGCACGCTTTGGGCATCAGTATCGCATGATACTGGGCGAAAGATCGCGCGATAGCGGGCGAAGTATCGCTCGACATAAGGTTTATCGCCCTACTATAGGGAGAAGTATCGCACGATACTTCTCCAAAAAAGAATATTGCCCAGTTAAAAATTTTGATATTTAATGCATTTTTGAGCAAAAATGACATGGGTCTAGACAATGTTACGTTTTTAAGATGCTTTATACTGAGTTTTTGGACATCCATCATGATATGTACTAACAACGGGTTTGGTTTTGGCTTGCAGGAGGTTTTTCCGGCGCTCATCATCAGAGCGCCGAAGGTGACTGGGTTGCGGTGTGTCCGAGATCTGGATGATCCGGGCAATGCCGATATCAGGGCTATGAGATTCCGGTATCTGCTGAGATACCCATATATCTGAGCAGACCATGGGTTGTTGACTGCGCTGGCCAAGAGATGGCACAGCGGGCACAACACCTTCCATCTACCTACTGGAGAGGCATCGATCACCTTAGAGGACGTCTATAGGATCCTCCGAGTTCCATGCCACGGAGAGCCTGTAAGTATAATCATGTTTTGAGATATAATCATAAATGTAATGTTTCCATGTGATGAAAACTAACATGATTTGTTTGTTGTCACAGGTATACTATGATCAGGACGTCACTGAGGGGCGCCGGTTGATTCAGGAGATGTTTTAGGATGTGACCATCCTAGACAGGCATGTCAGCTGGGAGCGACTGCTTGATGACTTCGGCCGAGATTATCCGGTGCCATGTATTGTGGCATCGATCATTTCACAGATCCTGATGACTGATCGCAGTCAGAAGGGATTCCCACTCGGATGGGGCAGACTACTGGTAGACTTGGTAGGTAGGCCTCGACGGATGGCATGGGGACCTGCGATCTTGGCAGAGATGTATCATGAGCTGCACGAGATCGTCTACAGGGACGGTCGGACATGGGCGTGTGGTGCCATCCTGGCACAGGTATGGGCATGGGAGCACATTGCTGTGGTGCGCCCCAGGGTTCAGCCGAGGGAGAGGAGGTACCCATTCATTTATAGGTACATCGGGTTTATATCACATGCCCATTCAGGGGATGTGACCTACTATCGGCGGATTCTGGATGAGATAGCCTCATTCACATGGAGGCCGTACAGGGAGGTGGAGGTTTGGGGGGATGCTGCAGAGGAGCTGAGTTATATGCTGTGCAGTCGACCACTAGTGGGTCGATATGCAGATATCATAGAGAGGTTTTGCATCAGTCAGGTGTGGCGGCAGTTCGGGAGGCAGCAGCGAGTCTTGACAGAGACTACTACTTATGCCAGAGCCAGGGATGAGGAGGGACATGGGTGGCTACCCATGCTGGATTATCAACAGGCTGTCGCAGAGATAGCAGCTATCAGGAGCAAGCCTTGGGATTATTTCCCAGATGTGGCAGACGCAGGGGCTGATGGAGCCTACAGAGCAGAGCGGCGGAGGGTACCATTCCCTCGATTTACAGTACCAGATGCTCAGGTGCCAGCGCCGGGAGGAGAGGGAGGAGAGGGAGGGGACGGAGGGGACGGAGGAGGATGGAGAGAGGAGAGGGGTCGGGATCAGGTGGCCGGAAACGGTCACGGGGACAGAGATCAGCCACTCCTGAGGAGGAGGCGAGACCAGCTCGCCGGCAGGCGGAGGTACAGCAGGAGCAGCCTGCGGGGGGAGAGGACCTGAGAGCCCAGATACAGGCTCGGGAGACCGAGATACAGCAGCTGCGGACCACCATAGCTGTGAGAGATCAGCAGCTCCTGGATCTGAGGGCAGAGCGGGATCAGCAGATAGCTGATCTTAGAGCAGAGATAGCACGCCGTGAGGCGATGGCACAGACCGAGGCACTGGAGCTCCGACGGGAGTCAGCGAGGGCTGCTTACTATCACGGATTATATCTGCAGGCCGTCCCAGAGGGTGAGAGAGCACCATCATACTCTCAGCGGGCAGGGGTATCAGACGTGGCATTTGATAGGAGAGCTATGCCTCCTCCACCACCACGAGCTCCTCACGAGGGTGGCAGCGAGTCTTAGGGTTAGGTCTCAGGTTGTTTGGACATATTTTGAGACTTTTGATCCAGATTTTGGGATCTCATATTGTATATCATGACATTTATTGATTTATGAGATTACTGGATGTTCGATGTATCATGTGTATTTGTCTCACTTGTGATGGATGTATCAGTTTATGTATATTGTCTTGTCATTTTGCTCAAAAATGCTTATGTATGTGCTTATGTATGTTCTCTCTCATAGTTGTATGTTTAATTCTCATGTGTATGATATAGACCTATGTTTCTTGAAAATGACAGTTTTGATATAGATATGATGATATGATTAACCCCTTGTGATGAACAGGAACAGGTTCGAGATGAAAAAGACAAGGAGCGAAAGACATGATCAAGAAGAAGAGAAGGTGAGCGCAGTTGACTAATAGGTCCATGTAGGATGAAAAGGAGAGCTCTCTCCATGTGCAAGATGCAAGACTAGACTAACATGAACCTAAAAAATGCAAGCTACTATGAAAGTGGTTGACTTGCAAGGTCACAACGCTTATAGACATCTAATTATCATCATCGAGCGTTATTGGTAGCGTCGTAAGATCATACAATGCACACTAGCATTACTATGTGGATATGAATATGATCTTTATCAGATAGAAATGTGGAAATCTTACCTAGGCATCAAAGACATATAGGTCAAGATGACTAATGCAGTAAGATTACCTAAGTTTGATATGGCCAGATTATGCTTGTATCAAGACACATGAAAGTCAGGATAGCTAAAAGCATGCACTCGCAAAACAGTCAAGGATAATACCTTGTCAATCCATAGTGTCAAGTAGGACCAGCATAAATGCTCATGACAGTTAGGATCAACAAAATATACCCACAAGCAGATAAAGAAAGAAAATATGTTCTCATTCCCTCAGTCTTCTAGCTATGCATCATCGAAAACTTCTCAGGGAGAGATCACTCATCAAAGAAATCCTCATAGACAGCACACAAAGAAAAATAAAGTCAAGATATCGCCAGCGAGTTGATTGTTTAAGTGCGTGTGTGTTGGTCATAGAGTCAAACTTTGAGTATCATATCTGCAAATGAGAAATATCGCAGCATGCGAGACTGTTGGGTAAGACATCTGATAAGTGTTAAGAAACACTCGACGCAAGGGTAATGTTGAAAAACACTGTTTGGGGTGGTGTTGAAAAACACTTGTTGTGAAATGCCCCAAGAGACAAACGCAACAAAAGGACCTATGCGAACAGTTATGCCCCCTAGACAAAGACAAAGACCAATTCCAGACTAAGCCAAATAATGTCGAGGACGCATGCTAACAAATAGGGGTGCAAAGGCCTCAAGTAGCGCCTGTTTCCAGGTTTTCACCACTTGGAATCTTTTTTTTTTTTTTTTTTTTTTTTTTTTTGTATTTTTGCTACCAAGGCGCCTATTGCTAGGTTTTCACCAAGGCACTTTTTCTATTTTTTTGAATTTTTGAATTTTTTTGATTTTTTTGTAGTTTTTTCAGGACTTTTTATGCTTTTTAGGATTTTTTCAGCATCATATATGAATTTTTTTGGAATTTTTTCAGGATCATAAAATATGTACAAAAGATGCCCCCAGACAGAAATGGCATCAAACTCCCAAGCAAGATCACATCGTGTATTCCCAATGTCTAGGAAGGTGAGGGACAAGATGGATAAGCAAGCTGGTGGAAAAGATAGAAGACATGAGAATGAAGGAGAGTGAAGGGAAGAAATCTTCAAAGACAAACTCCTCAAGAGTACCCAAGCTAGGGAAAAATTGTCATGTAAAGCGCATTTGGACAAGCAATGAAAGGATAGCATAGGATAAGTCACAAAAGCACATTGCAAAAGAAGGAAGGATGCAGTCCAAAGGAGTAGACATGTCAAGAGGCTTCATATCATCGTGTTTTACTCTTTTTTTTTATTCGATCAAGACCAAAGGGGAAGAGGATAGCGAAAGGCTAGAATGAATGAAGGAAAATACGAAGGCAAAACATGAAAGGAATGAAAGCAAGATCATTGTAAGATAGCTCACAAAATAACCAAATGTTCATGTATAGATCAACATTGTCAAGATCAAAGAGAGAAGATGGAATGGATGAAATATGTAGAAGAACTACGCATGACGCCTGATTGCCAGGTTTTCATCATGGTACTTATCCAAGGTGCCACAAGGGAGTGGTTTTCACCATAGGATGAATTTATTTCTCTTTACTTTTGCTACCAAGGTGCCTATTTCCAAGTTTTCACCATGGCACATTTTCAATTTTTTTCAATTTTTTGCTATTTTTTGAATTTTTGAATTTTTGAATTTTTTTTTTTTTTTTTTTTCTTTTTTTTGGAAGAAGGCAAGCTTTTTAGATAATGCTCCTTGAAAGAATAAACCATGATATGTCAAGGATTCAAAATGATATGCTCAAAGATGCTGAAGGGGAAAGGAAGACGCACGAGGAATAGGCAAATGAGGAAAAATGAGAGAAGGTAGAAGGATAATGAATGAAAAGATTGTGAAAAGGTAGATGGGAAGAAAGGAAAGATCAACATTAATACACACCTTGAAGGGTGATGGGAAAAATGGAGGAAACGTAAACCATATTCTAGTCCAAGTGCAAACCATATTCTGGTTCATTATTGCTATCTGACTCCTCGAAGAGAGGATTGGTGTGCTTGTTATAATTCTCAAATGTGAGTGGAGGAATACGAGAAGGAATATGGAAAATGTTTAGCAAACGTTGTGGTTCAGGTGCATGGAATGGAAGAATTTTTTTGGAAAAAGATGAAGTGGAAGTTTTTGGAAGCTTGAATGTCAATTTCACTTTTTGCTCAACATAAGACTCTTTCAAGAGAGACTTTGGAATCCATATGGCTTTAAGCTTTTTATTTTCTTTTGATGTGTTAGAGAGAATATCTTCAATGATGGATTTTGGAACCCATACTTGTCTTGTAGTTTTCTTCTTAGATATCTCTTTTGACTTTATATATCCATGTCGATTAGAGGAGACATGGTGATCTTCTTTTTTTATGGATTCTGGTATTGCTTCTTTTTCTTGTATTGAATATTCAAGTTACTTCCAAAAGACTTGGGACTTGTGGAAGAAGGAAAATACGACTGGTTTCGATGGGTGGATGGATGAAAAGGTTTCAAGGGTATGTATCTATGTTGATCTTGAGGAAAGATATGAGATGGAGGGACGTAAGGACCCAAGATGGATGACGAATTAGGAGAATTAGGAGGGGAAAGTGAAGGGACATAAGGACCCAAGATGGAAGGAAGATGTGAAGATCTTGGTAGTGGTGGAGGAGGTCCAAGGATGGAAGTGGAAGATGCAAAAGGATAATCAATAAGTTCATCAACATCTATATGACAACCAAGGATATCAGCATCTTTAGAGTGAGCATTAGAGTTTTCAACAGGATCATTCACATCTTGAATAGGAGGAGTTTCTTTGATAGGATCATTCGTAGCTTGCAAAGATTTAGGAAGAGCAGAAAGTGGAAGTGAACATGGAGTGGTAGAATAGGAAGATGGAAGACTTTGATCTTGACAATGATTGTTGGGTAGCATAAGTGTATCAACTCTTTCTAGATTTTCAATAGGCTCAACATTGGAAGTAACAACACCATTTTTAATAACCTTAATGGAAGTATCATCTTTCGAAAGTGCAAGTGTAGTAAGGTTATTTTGGTTATCAATAAGCTCAATAGTGTAAGTAGTAGCTTGATCTTGCTTAGGATATGGTGGAATGAATGCGGAAGAGTGTAGAGGATCAAAAGAACCATGAAGCAAATTAGAGACATCATGAAAAGGATTGGATGACATGGAGGGTTCTTGATCTTGATCTTTTTTTATGTTCTTTTCTTTATCATTTTTAGAGTCCTCTTGACATGGAGCCACTTCTAAGGACAAGGAAGCATGTTGGGATTGTATGGAAGACTTTGGAAGAGGTGGTGAAGGAATAACTAAAGTAGGCATTGTAGCACATGAAGGCTTAGGCTCACTAGGTGTAGTATTATTAGAAGTATTTGCAGCTAAGTGAAGGTTAGCTTGAGTATCTTTAAGAGGTGGCTCTTGAGGATAACTATAGGGAACTGCATGAAAAACATTATGATCTTTGTTGGATGAAGGATTTATGAAAGACTTGGAAGACTTAGAAACTTTAGGAGATGTGTGGATGTTGGAGGAAGTAGAGGATGGAAGGGAACCATCACAAGACAAAAGTTCAACATTAACATGATTTTGCTTGAGAGTGAGATCTTTATTTTCAGCATGAGAGTTTTTAGACAAGACATGCTCATAGTATCTTCGTTTATAATCAGCACGGAAAGCTTTTTCTTCCTCAATAGAAGTAGATGTATCATATTGTTCACAACAAATATCATAATTTCTCTCAAAATCAGAATCATATGGATCACCATCACAATCTATCCAATAGGATGACCCTTTAGTAAGCCTAAGCACACGACGAGGAGGACTCTTAGGAATAGAGGTATCATAGGTATGGCTAAATTGTCCATCATCATAGTCATCATAGTCATCATAGGTGGGTGTATCACTCTTTTTGGAAGAGACATCACAAGGACTATCACGTTGCTCTTTATGGTATGTCTTCTGAAGAGAAGTAAGACTCTTGGGAGAAGTAGAAGAAGAATGACATCTTGAAGAAGAGGAAATTGAAGACTTAGTGGAAAAAGAATACTTGGATAATGAGGAATTCGAATGATGTTTAGAAGAGTCATGATAAGATTTGGAAGATGAAGAATGTGAATAGTGTTTAGAAGAATCATGATAAGACTTAGAAGATGAAGAATGAGAATGATGTCTGGAAGAGTCATGATAAGACTTGGAAGGTAAAGAAGAATGAGAAGATTTAGATGATGAAGAATGTTTGGAAGAAGAAGATCGTGATATGATCATGTTTATGATTCTAGCAAAGGCATCTGATTTAATCATCTTTTCTTTTATTTTTGCTATAAATTCATCACTCATGAGAATTTTGGAGGAACAACACTTTTCGAATATGTCAATGAGCTCAAGATCGTCTATTCTTAATAAAGGTTCCAAAACCAGATAGTCAAGATTCATGGCTATAGAAGAGGAAGAATCAAGCATGGAAGAAATGAATAGATGAATAGAAGAAAGTAGACTAGATAATAAGAGGAAAAGAATCAAGAAGAAGAAGAAGAATTTCCCATGGGAATAGAAGACTTTAGAAGAACATGGGAAATGGAGAAGAGAGAAGAAGACTAAGAGCCATCTTGTGCAATTGATACCATAACGTTCATTGAGATGTTGAGCAACATGACAACACCTAGGATCTAAGATCTGGACTGACCAAGGAAGACTGAAAATAGAAAACCCTTGGTAATAGGACGACCTCACAAAATGTCAACACCAAACTAGGATAATCAAAGTTCTCTATTGTCCAAAGAGAAATGAAAAGATAGAAGAAGGGGCTTTACCAACACTGTCAAAGAAGTGCTTCAAATCAAAGGGTGACTACCCTTGCACTTTTGAACCAGGAGGTTGGGCTAGGCCAAAATATAATTAAAATTGAGATAAATGAAAATGATTTGGACAATAAAAGTACTAAAATTCTCCAAGAATGTAGCTCACAATTCTAGAGATAATCTTTCTCACCAAGAATGGACAAATGCGATACTGATGTTGATTTTGACCAATTTGTGCAAATTTTGAATCTAAGGGTGAAAATGTCTGATTTCAATCACAATTTTAATAGTATTTGGACAGGTTTGCAAATAGTAGGGGATCAAACATGTCTCCAAACACTTGAAACAAGGGCAAAAGCAACCTTGCCAAGACAAGCACTTGTGATATCAAAATTGAAAAAGCACCCTATGAATGCTACCGATTGTTTGTATGTCAAGATCATTTACACTGGTATCACACAATCGAAGACACTTCAAGCAATATCTACCTACAAGACAAGGCTCATTACTCATCAACTTAGCCCACAACTTGATGCCCCCTTGCCTCACACCAAGTGGTTGCCCACAAGAGATATTGGCTTTGTCGTGGAAGTGTCAAATGACACAACCAAAGGGACACATATGGTGAGTATCTTGGGGTGATCCGGGTTATTCCACTTGGATCAATCCTTGCACTAAGAAGATAAGCGGCTAAAAGAAGGTGGCTTCTATCTAATGGTTCTTAATAAGGGTTTCCGTTCACAACACCCCTCTTGCTCCTCGTAAAGGACTAGGACCTCGCGGCCTCAAGAGTACCTTAAGCATTCTTGCTCAATATTTTTCTCATGGTCACAATCCCACAAGTACTTACATCAAGCAAAGACAAGTGTTATGTCTACCAAGGTTTTGTGTTCTCGATAGCCTTGAGATTATAGTGAGTTGGAATCACTCGCCACCAAGGAAAATGATGACAAGGTTGTCCCCACTTGGGTCGTTCCTCTTGATTGCTCAAGAGCAGGCCCGCTAAAGGATTTCTATACTAAACAAAAAGTGGATTAACTCTTGAGGTTCAAGGTTTCTGGTTCACCACAAGGGTGAAGAGCATACTCCCCTATCTCAAAAATCTCTCCCAAACACACCAAGAAAAGAGATCAATTACCCCCTTGCTTCCAAAACCTTAAGATGGGTCAAGATTTTCTGATTCACCTAAAGGTGAAGAGCATACTTCTCCTACCACCTCAAGATCCCTTTCACAAGGTATTAAGATTCCTAATACAATTAGTGAATGCCACACTTGAAAGGAAAGCAAATAAACAAGCAAGAATTTTTTTTGTTTTTATGCTTGGGCAGCCCTACAAAAACCATTAGTAGCCCTCTTTGACATGCGTTCTTTTGACAAATTTCAAGTAATGAGAGCACCTACAACCACAACTTGTTAGACCAACAAGAGTTAGGAGAATCAAAATCCAAAATCTACCAATGATTAGTACATGAAAAATTAGATAATTTGCAAAAATAACTGATCAAATGATAAAATCTGAAAATGAAACCATCATGGTTGGATTAGGCTCGGAAAGACCTTTCCAACGATATATCGTACTTAAACTTTTGATACCATTTGCAAAATTTCAAAAAAAAATGGGCACCCGTTTTCCAGAGTGGCACGGATTTGAAAACACTGGAAATTTTAGAAAATTTCAAAAAGATAGCTAAGAACCCGAAACTTGCAAGATACAAAATAGTTCACTGTTAGATCAGGCGATATACCTCAGACTTCACCAGTATCGTGCGATACTTCTTCCTATAGCCAGGCGATACTTCCCCAGTCGAGCGATACTTCGCACGATGCCAGGCGATACTTCGCCCGATGCCAGGCGATAGACTTCAATATAGGTGTGCGATACTTTTTCCGCGCGAACTATCGCGCCAAGACAGGAAGTATATCGCGCGATATTTCTGAGAAGTGTCGCGCGATAATCTGAGACAGAAAACCAGAGACGCAGATTTTTCCGAAAATTAATCCGAAAATGACGAAAAATGCAGAATTAAAGGGGACAAAGCTAATCTACTCAGCCCCACGGTGGGCGCCAGAAATGTACACACTAAAATATGCACTTCTATGAACCATTACTTGCAAGGTTACTCAAGGATGAGGCCTCACAAAGCGGCTCATAGCTCTCTATGCATGGAGTTGCAAGGGACTATGAGTTTTGCTCTCAGCTAGAGCTATAAGAAGGTGACCTTGCTAGTCAACCACACAATGAGAGATTCAAGTGAAGACAAGGGCAACAATGCCAATATCTCCAAAAATCCAATGTGAAATGCAATGCAAACTATATGAGAATGCAAATCTAAGCTATGAAAGGAAAGTACAATGCAATTAATCTATGAAAGGAAATAGCAATGGATTACAATGCCTCCTATTTAGACTATGTGAGATTGCATAAAAGGAAATCTACACTAAGAATGCCATGAATGCAACTATGAAAGCAAAACTATTATGAAATGCAACTAAGAATGTTAAGGCTTCAAAGCTTGAGTGTCTTCAAAGAAAGCTCCAAAACCTGCAGCATAACAATAACATAAAACAAGGATATGCAAATGAAGGAGAGAGCTCTCCTTTTATAAGAAACGAGGTGAAATGGACCATGGAGATTAAGAGGCAAAAAGTCTTAATCAGCGGTGGAGCTTGAAAGAGGAGCAATCCATGTGCACAAACATCCTCCAATGAGAGTGAAGTGTTGACTTTTGAGTCTCATGTGAGACAAAAAGTGCTTTTTCCCTTTTTATAAAATATGAATAATGCTTTATTTGTGCAACTTAGGATAAGAGGAAAGTGGGGGCTTTTTATTTAATTAAAAGGGGAGGAAATATTCCTTTTAATCAAATAAAGACTTAGGATAAATGGTTAGCCCAAGGATAAAAATCCAATATATGATCGAAATTAGGATTTGATCAAGAAATTGATAATGTTCAAAATATTGATAAATGATCAAAATGATTCAGGATTGATAAATCAAATAAATGGGGCCCAAAGTCTAGGCGACCATTTTAGGGTGCATACAGTTAGGTTTTGGGGATTTAGGTGCGATTGGGTATTCAGGATTTGGTGTAGTCAGGATGTCAAAAAAGTGGGTACTCATGTTCGGTCAAGTCTTTCAATTAGTCTAGGTCTGAAGTTCTAAGTCCCATCAGAATTTGTTACACTAGTGGAAAAAGTTGAAGTTTAAATAAAAGAAGAAAGTACCAAAGTGTTTCATTGTGGAAAATTGATGTTAAAAGTGCTAAAGGTGGCATAAATGGAAGTCTGGTGGTAGAATTCCTAAAAATTTGAAGAGACGCTGTGACCCGCATCATGTCAAGTCATAGGCGAATTGAAAGATGATGTAAATGGAAGCCTAGTGGTATAATTCTTGAAACTCTAAAGAGATGCTGGGACCCATGCCGTGTCAAGTCATAGGAAGATTGAAAGATGGAAAAAGAGGTTAACTTAGTAGATTCCTGATTGACAAACAATGAAAATATTTATTACCTTAGCAGAACACCTTTTTTAGGAAAAAGGATGTTTAAAGTACATATTCATTAGAAAGTGAAGGGAGAAAGTAAAATTCCCAAAATACCGAAAATGGGAGGCTTGCGATGGTCAGAAAGGCTTTAGAAAAATTTCATCATAGTTACTCTATCGGAAGATTCCAAAACAAGGTATGCAAAATCTCGCCTAACGAAGAGAAGAAGAGTCAGGATTAGTGGTGTTGAGGTGCCGATTCTGATAGTTTCATATGAAAAAAGTTGATGTTCTGAAACACCACAAGAGCTGCAAAGCTCATACGATGAGGAGATACCACATAACATTATGGCATTTCAACAATGCGAATCTAGCCAAAGGGCCTCTATCAATGCAAAAGTTGATAAAGAAGAAGATGTTAAAGCTATATAGCTTTTAGCATGTTTATTTTTATGTTTTTACTCTTTTATGATATTGATCTGTCATGTGATTTTTTTTTTAGTTAAATCTCAAGGACTATTATTGTAGCCATCATGGAAGATGAAGGGACTATTTATATCTTTGTTGAACATTTTGTTGAGGTTTGACAATTTTGGTTCAGATTTTCCCCCTTTTGTTGTGACAATCGAGTGTGACTCAAAAATTGAACTATGGTTGCTCATTGTTAGATTTGTGATTTCGCTGTTGAATAAGGGAATTAATGGTGATGAGAACAATTAGTTGCAGATTTTGTAGAACTGTGTTTTTTTAAAATTTGCGATTATAGGATGATTTGAGAGTCATTATTGGTTACCTTTTATCACATTCACATTGTTTAATAGATATATTTTTCATTTAGTAGATTTGTTGTATATATAGTTTCACGGTTGTGAGATTGTATATGTAAATTGCGGTTTATAAATTATTTATGTGTTTCATTTCCATGGTTGTGGGAAGTATCACAATACATGCTCATACAAATTTTTTATTCATTCGTGGGTATATCATGGTGATGAATATCTATTAGAAGCCTCTCCTACTCTCTAGTTAAGAGTATACCCCCATTTACATTTTGAAAATATAAAACATATTCATTGAATATCTATTTCAAGGAGCTGTACCTATCAATTAAGAGATTGAGCTAGTTGAAATCTCTTTCAACTATTTTTTAATAGAGAGGGCTTTAGTGAGGGTTTGAGTCAATATTATAAAAAGGCTTATTTGTTAACTAACATAATCTATACCCCTGACATCTATGAAGGGACTGGTGTCTTGTAATAATAAAAGTGACTAACATTTATAGTTATAAGTGATCCATTTAATTGGATCAAAAGATTGTAAAAATCCATAAAGCAACATAATGACTTATTAGTAGAATAGGGTAGGCTCGTATTAAAAATAAAAAATTAAAATTGTAAATGAGGGCCTGTCCTCATCTGGTTTAATCTCGCGTAACTAAAGCGAGAGTTGTAATCCAATTAATGTACATGACTGAAAAGTCCCAGACAAGACTGGAGGTTTTTTTCACTCCGTTCTTTCCTACCAATGGTCGCATGAATGAAGTTGTATATTTTAGATTTATTAATAAAATAAAATTTCAAGTTTCATCCTTTTATCGATAAAAAAATAAGCGCCACTAGTGGCGAGTACTTGCCGATAATATTCTGATAGAACTTATAAATATAAAGAATAAGAATAATTGTTTCAATTATTTAAATTATTTAGTAAAGTTTTATGATTTAGTGAAATTATAAATTTGAAGTTATATAGTTTAGAAATAGAAATTTGGTTAGTAAATAAACTATTTATAGAATATCAATTTGAGAGCAAGCAAGAGAATAATTTTAGATAATAAATTTTATTGAACCATAATTATTGTAGCCACATAGTCGAAAGTACCTATTGTAATGAATAAATTTTCTCTGTAGGTGATATATAAATTATGATAACTATTTAAAAGTAGATTAACAATTAAAAAGTAATATGAATAAATAGTATTTACTAATATAATATTAAATAATTAAAAAATATATTTTAATAATAAATATAAATATATCTTAAATTTATTAGTCCCCGCCCCTATACGTAGGGAACTAATGTTTTCGGTAGAGCAACAACCTATTAAGTTTTCAAAGGCAGAGATGAATTTTTGGTCAAAGTGTATAGTTTTTGTATAGTACGGGTCATGTAAATTTAAAAAATATTTTTTCTTGTGATTTTATAAAATTAGTTGATTGGTTGGTTATTTGTTCTTGGTGGTTTTCTTGTTTTAAATGTCAAAAAATGGGAGGAAAAAAATAGGGGACCCACGTTTGTTTTGACCGTAATGTAGTGGTTGGTGGATTAAACATATTTGGCAATGGAAAATGCTACCTATCATTGTAGTAAATGCGAACTATAGTAGGGGTAAATGTGGTGTGATTTTTCCCAGCTCACATTGGGTTTGTTGCAAATTTTTTATTTTGCAAGCACAAAGGATAAGATGGATTAGACTTTGGATGCTATGACTCATACATGAAAAATTCCTTTGAGGATGGGGAGATCAAGGATTGGACCATTGTGCCCTACAATAGTGTTTACGGAGAAAAAAAAGTGTTTGTATTTGAAGCCCACAAAAAGAGTAGGAAAGACATATCCAAGAAGGTGGTTAAGGAAGAGGTAGTGGTGGATCCCTTGGTGAAAGTTGATCACACCCCAACAGTCAAGGTTAAGAGGAAGATGGGGAGGCCAAGTGTCTTAGGATCTTGCTAAAAAGAAGCTAAGGCTTCCAAAAAGAAGTTTCCAAGTTTCTACAAGAGCTTTTGAGCTTTTATGGACACGAATCCTTAAGTTCTAATGGACTTTAAATGTGCATCTTGGAATGTCAAGGGTCTTGAATCACCTAACAATAAATACATTATTAAGATATTCCTCATGATGAACAAAAATATTGACCTCCTTCTCCTACAATAGATCAAAGCAGTTAAATTTAATTTAGATATTAATATGAAATGTATCTGGAAATAGGCAAAGTATTTCACCACCTCCCGGTCAAAAGGTAAAGGAGGGGTTTCCATCCCTGTAGGCTATAAATGGAGTAGATTTATTGTTAGGTGGGGATTCTAAACTTGTAAAAGGTTGGTGTGGGTCATATTCAAGGTTGGGGATATGGAGTTTGGTGTATGTTCTGTCTATGCTACCAATGACTATAGAGAAAGAGTGGAGCTATGGAAATGGATCTTCTAATTGGAGTGTGTTATTTTGATTTTAGGAGGTGATTTTAATATGATAAAAAGACCATAGGACAAAGTTGATGGATGCAAGTTTGAATGGAAGGGTTGTGAGAAATTTTACTAGTATAGAACGATGAACAAACACAAGCTGATGGATCCCTTGGCTGGTAACAAGGAAAAAAACAAAGACATCTGGCTTACATGGTGCAACTACCAATAGGGGGAGAAGAGGATCTATAATAGGATTAATAGATTCTATGTTCATAAAGACATTTTTGGCTTCAAGAAGGATGCTAATGGCTCCATTGTTAGGGTTATCCCCTACACACTGTTAGATCACTTTCTAATATCTTTCACAGGGACAAACCTCCTACCCCTAAAGGTAATAATAATTCTTACAGATACATACATGCAGATGCACATGCATATGCATATACATATGCATATACATATATTACTTCAAAACTTAATAAAACTACATTTGCAACAGCTAATCCTTATTATAGGTTATGATTTCAAAATGATGGAAAAAATCCCTTCAAAATCTCATTTAACTATGTAATCAATATAAGCAGATGCTACAAGCATAGGGCATTATCCCATATATTGAGAGTTGCAACTCCAACAAGTAGTACTATCTTTAAAACATCATGTATTTGAAAATATTTGTAAGGTATTATAAAAATTCTAATAAAAATGTGTATTATAATTTTTTGCATTGATGTTTCAAATCACACTTTGTGATCCATCATTTTTTATCCCATGGACCCATTGCAACTCTTATAGTTATTATTGTCTTTAAAACAACATATATTTGAAAATATTTATGAGGTTTTATAAAGCTTCTAATAAAAACTATGTGTAATTTTCTTTTTGTATTGATATTTCAAATCACACTTTGTAATTTATCATTTTTTATTTTTAATGTATTCCTAATCATAGATTATATAATATGATAAAAAATCCAATTTACAAAGAAACCATTTACAATTTTTAGATATAAATTTTAAAATTCATTATATAGAGTGTAGAAATGTCATCTAATGTGATAAAAAAATTGATAATTGTTTTTTTAATCTTAAATACTACATTAAGAATTTTATAATAAAACCCAAACCTTTCTATTCACTTGATTTCATCCCTCTAAACATGAAAATTTAATTTTTTAGATGAATAAGAATGATTATTTTTAAAAAATGATATTTTATATATTCACAAAAAAGCAAGGGGATATTAAATCAAACCTTGAGTCAAAAGTGCACGAATGTTCAAAATAAAAAACATATAAAAACAAGCTTCTAAGTGATGATTAATTTTCAATTGATTAATAAATACATTCAAAGGTGCAATCATGGGTGCTAGATAGACATTTTGATACATCAACAATAAGAGTCACTAGATTTCCACAATCCATGAGATAATTAGGAGTTATTTTTGGATTCAATTGTGTAAGTATTTTTCCATCAACGTTGATGCAAAAATACTTACACAATTTGTTAAAACTATGATAAGACATTTATGAGTTTTACAATTGAATATATGTATATTGCTATTGAATGAGTATCACTCTAAACTCGTTGATAATATCTTCAAGTCTATATATATAATCAAATTCTAAGTTGAGTGGTTTTAATATTGAATTTAAATAATTCAAAATGCTATGAATATGCCACTGAATATACCACATAATTATATATTAATACTGTTGTGTGTGTGTTACAGAGAATATACCGAGGACTGTTTAAAGTTATGTCCCTATTGTTATATATTTCTTAGCACACAAAACATTGCACATATATATGTGGCTGGCAGCCCATCGTGGAGTTACCTCCATGATGGTTGTGACTCCTCATGGAGTCACGCCCATTGTGGAGGTGACTCCACAGTGGACTGTCGACCACCTTTAGTGTGGAGACAACTTTTAGTTAACATAAATGCAATGTTTTAACTTAGTCGATATTTCCACCTTTTGATGGATAAGATATCATTCAAAGATTATAAAATTATCTCATTTATCTGACTAAAGCTATAATCATTAACACTCCCTCTTAGCTAGCGAGGATAAAAATATTACTTTAATGTAATATGTGAGTATAGATAATCATTTCAAATTTATATCATTTTACTGATGTCACGAGCAATGGTCTTTAAGTATCAAATCCATGATACCTACCGAGTACTCATAGCAATGGTCTCCAAATATTAACTCACAAGATATTCACCAAGTGATCAAAATGATTATCATGAGTAATGGTCTCCAAGTATCAAATCAATGATACTCACCAAGTACTCAGAGTAATAGTCTCCAAATATCAAGTCCATGATATTCACCAAGTACTCAATGTGAGTATAGATAATCATTTTAAATTTAAATCATTTTATTGATATTACAAGTAATGGCCCTCAAGTATCAAGTCCATGATACTTACCAAGTACTTAGAGCAATGGTCTCCAAATATCAACTCACAAGATATTCACCAATTGTTCAAAATGATTATCATGAGTAATAGTCTCCAAGTATCAAATTCATGATACTCACCAAGTACTCAATATATCTAGTATGTTATGTGCACTAGTATCACATGTGTGATACTTACCATATAGACATGATATATCCATACAATGGATGAATAAGTTATTATGAGATCGTCACCTTGTAACAACTTTTACATTAAGTGGAAATCATTTGGAAGTCATCACTTCTTAATGATATACACAAGGAACACATGGTTATGAAATAACACTCATAACAAAGAATGTTTTATTAGTATAAAAATCAAAAGTTACTGAGATAAGTTCTCATAAATTACAATCATACCAAGTTTACCTCTAAAGTGCTGTACCTTTGTCTTTGCTAGAGCCTTGGTGAGAATGTTAGCTGATTGTTCCTCTGCACTGATATAATTTAACTCAATAACATTATTTTCCACCATATCTCTAATATAGTGATAAGGTATCTCAATATGCTTGGACATGTTGTGAAATACTAGGTTTAAGGAGAGCTTTATAAAACTTTGATTATCGCAACATGAATAATTTAGTAGGTTTTAGAGATTGTCCAAACAAACCAAAAATAAGTTTTCTCAACCAAACTACTTCACGTGCTCCCATAGATGTGGCAATGTACTCTTCTTCTATGGAACTTTGAGCAACTAAGGATTATTTCCTACTAAACCAGGATATCATTGCAAAACCCAAACTGAAACAAAACCCAGAGGTACTTTTCTGATCCATAGTGCTTCCAGCCCAATCTGAATCAGTAAAACCATGTAGTTGTAAATCTACATCTTTGTACCTTAGTCCAAGACTTATTGTTCATTGAATATACCTTAGTATGTGATTAGCTGCTACCATATGAATTTGTTTTGGTTCACACATGAACTTACTGAGACCATTAACTGCATACCAAATGTTTGGTCTGGTATTTACTAAACTTACATTAGCGACCCAATAATCTGCTTGCAAAGAGTGGAATCTGCAAGTTTTGAACTTGATGCTTCTTCTTCTAGTTTAAGTAGATTTGTTTCCATGAGAGTGGACATAAGATTACAATCCATCCTTACAAATATTTTTAGAATGTCTACAGTGTATTTTCCTTGATTTAGAAGAATCTCATTAGCATGTTGCCAAACTTCTAAGCCTAGGAAATAATGTAGTAGCCCTAAATATTTCATCTCAAATTCAGCCACAAGGTCTTCTTTACACTTACTATTTAGATAATCTTCACCTGTTATTAAAAAATCATCTACATAAAGGATCAAAATCAACATATCTCCTTTTACCACTTTAAAGTAGAGGTTCGGGTCTGCATCATTTTTAGAGAAGCCAAGTTTAGATAGATAGTGATCTATTCTTTCATGTACCATGCTCAAGGTGCTTTCTTAAGTCTGTATAATGCCTTATTTAGTTTGTAGACATGAGTTTGTTGATTGTATATTATGAATCCTTCTGGTTTCTCTAGATATACTTCCTCATCAATCACACCATTTAGAAAGGTCATCTTTACATCCATATGATGGATCTTCCAACCTTTGGCAGAAGCAATGGTAATAACTATTCTTGCTGAGGTATATCTTGCAACTGGAGCAAAAGTCTCTTCATAGTCAATGCCTTCCTTTTGGGAGAACCCTCTTGTAACAAATCTTGCCTTGTATTTATCAATACTTCCGTCTGCAACATGTTTAATTTTGAATAACCACTTGGAGGAGACAACTAATTTTTTTTTGGGTCTAGGTACAATACCCCATACATCATTTTGTAAGATAGAATTGTATTCTTCTATCATGGCATCCTTCCAAGTTTGATGTTGAAGAGATTCTTTTGGGTTAGAGGCTTCTGAGTTTAGAAGATTACTCATAAGTGCAACATAACTAAATAATTTATGAGGTATTTTGTTTTCCCTGATAGTCCCATCTAGAGAAACATATTTCTCACCTTCTTCAATAAATTTTCTAGCCCACAGTGGTCTCTTCTTTCCTACTTCATATTCATTAGAAGCATCTAAAGGTTCATTATCTTCA
The DNA here is from genome assembly GCA_027943335.1 of Chamaecyparis obtusa. NCBI lineage: Eukaryota > Viridiplantae > Streptophyta > Pinopsida > Cupressales > Cupressaceae > Chamaecyparis > Chamaecyparis obtusa. The sequence goes on along the minus strand of BSBK01006768.1, from coordinate 985,866 downwards.
ACTTCTTGATTCTCCCTCTGAATCTCGGGATTATGAACTTCTAGAGAATCATTATTGTCTTCCTTGGACCTTTTGAGTGCAGTGTCCTCTTGAAATATTACATCTCTACTTAACTCAATATTTCTCTGACCTGGAATGTAAATTTTGTAGGTTTTAGAGTTTTCACTATATCCTACAAAGATTCCTTTCTTTCCTGAAGGTTCTAATTTATTTCTTTTCTCTTTAGGAATGTGAATGTAGACAGGACACCCAAAAGTTCTCAAGTGACTTATATTAGGTTTATTACCAGTGAATGCTTCTTCAAGAGTTTTATTTTCAAGGTAGGAGTGAGGGCATATGTTTTGGACATATACATTAGTATTAGAGGCTTTAGCCCAAAGATGGGTTTCTAAGTTTTGATCATGCATCATTGCTTTAGCATATTCTTCTATTGTCCTATTCTTTCTCTCTACAACCCCATTCTATCGTAGGTTGTATGAATAGTGAACTCCCTCTTGATCCCAACATGTTTAAAAAAACTTTGAAATAAATTTGAAGTGTATTCTTTACCATTGTCTGTTCTTGAAATTTTAATGCTCTTACCTGATAGATTTTCCACTAGAGCCTTGAACTCTTTGAATTTCAAGAGAATTTCTTCTGACCCTTTACATTTTAGAAAATATATCTAGGTCTTCCTAGATTAATAATCTACAAAGATAATATAATACAAATATCCTCCAATAGAGGGAACAGACATAGGGCCACATAAATCAGAGTGAATAAGTTCTAGAACATCCTTGGTTTTACTTTCACTATGATGAAAAGTACTTTTAGTATTCTTTCCTAGTGCACAACCTTTACAAGCCCTAGTATGATCAGATCTTAGTTTAGTTAGTCCTGTAACCATCTTCTCTAAAGAGGTTAAGCCACACAAATGAAATTATCCTAGTCTCCTATGCCATAGTTCATTTTCATTTGATGTATGAATTAGGGCTTGATGAGAAAGGTACGCAATTTATAGAGGGTTCCATCTCTAACTCCAATAGTGTGAGCATTCTTTATATTTGAGTTCTTAGGCCAAGCTAAGATCTTCCCATCCATGAAGGTGATTATGTGTCCCTTGTCTTCTAGTGCTGAAATGGAAACTAAGTTTCTTCTTATGCCAGGTACAAATAGAACACCAGTAAGTTGTAGAGATATCCTGGATTCAAGATATATGGTACATGTCCCAATACCCATAACTGGATAAGAAGTATCATCTCCAATCGTAACTTCTTGTTTATAACATCCTTTTATAGAGTCTAGATGCTCTTTGAATCCAGTGATATGTGAAGAGGCCCCACTATCAACAACCTAGGTGTTGCGATTGTTTGAAACTTGACTTGATAAGGTAGAGTAGAAAACAAGTTTCTCTGAATTCATATTCTCCTTTGTATCACTGTCTTGGGAAAAGGAGGCTTGTACCTTATTTCTTTCATGACACTTTTGACCAAGGTGACCAAATTTGTCACATCTGTAACATTGTACTTTTGATAGGTCTGTATGTCTGAATGTTGGTTTCTTATTTGATTCATTTCCTCTTTTCCTTTTAAAGTTAGTATTCTTTTTCCTTTTGTGTGATTCTATAGTAAGTACTTGGGAGACTTCTTTTGAAGTATTTCTATTGATCCCTCTGATTGATAATCAAGACTCTTCTTGAATGCAATTTGATTTCAATCGATCAAATTTAAAAATTTTGGTTCGAGCACTTATTCCTTGAATGAAAGATTCCCATGAAAAGGGAAGTCCGTTAAGTGCAATCATTGTTAATTCCTTACTATCAAAAGAGTGACCAATAGTGGGTAGTTGATTTCTTAAATGTGTAATTCTCATGAAGTAGGATGTAATGGTTTCTCCTTGTTTCATCTTTATTTGATGAAGTTGACTCTTAAGGGTAAGTGCTCTGCTTGTATGGTTAATTTCATACATATCTTTTAGTGCATTAAACATCTCATATGTGGTTTCTAATTTTATGTTTATAGGCACTATATGATCTTTAACTCCGTCTACTAGCAATTTCATTGCCTTGGTATTGTCCTTATCTCATTTAATTTATTCATCTTTTTCACTCTGTTCAGTCTTAAGTTTTTCCACTATGGGTGTTAGATCATGCTCTTTTAATGTGAGCATCATTTGTAATTTCCACGCCACATAGTTTGATGCTCCTTCAAGACGATCTTCTAATCTCATTCCATTCACCATTTTGAATGTGGTATTCATATATATATATATATATATATATATATATATAAGAAGTCTTTATATATAAATCTGATCTGGATCTTTTATTTTATGCCTGCTCTAATACCATGTTAAAACTATGATCAGATATATATGAGTTTTACAACTCAATATATGTATATTGCTATTGAATGAGTATCACTCTAAACTCGTTGATAATATATATATATATATATATATATATATATATATATATATATATATATATATATATATATATATATATATATATATAATCAACTTCTAAGTTGAGTGGTTTTAATATTGAATTTAAATAATTCAAAATGCTGTGAATATGCCACTGAATATACCGCAAAATTATATATTAATACTGTTGTGTGTGTTGCAGAGAATATACCGAGGACTATTTTAAGTTATGTCACTATTGTTATATATTTCTTAGCACACAAAACAATGCGCATATATAGGTGGCTGGCAGCCCATTGTGGAGTTACCTCCACGATGGTCGTGACTCCTCATGGAGTCACACCCATCGTGGAGGTGACTCCATAGTGGACTGTCGGCCACCTTTAGTGTGGAGACAACTTTTAGTTAACATAAATGCAATGTTTTAACTTAGTCGATATTGCCACCTTTCGGTCAATAAGATATCATTCAAAGATTATAATATATATATATATATATATATATATATATATATATATATATATATATTAACACGATTGAATTCAGAAACATTTGGTGAACATCAACAAGATCTAAGTGCTAGCTGTTGGAATCAAAGTAGCTAGATGCTTCATTTATAGGAGATGGGAAGGTGGAGTGTTGGTAGATAGACTCCAACACACCGATATCCATGATCACCTCTATCAATTAAGAGCGAAGTATGACTGACACACTGACACTGCTCCTGCTGCTGTGCTCTTAAATGAAAAAAAATAAATTGGAGTCACGAAGAAAACATTTTAGAATTGACGATTAGACAACCAGCCGGACTACTGTCATTCAAATCAGTATCCTCGCCAAGTTTTCTGAGCAGGTAGGCTTGTATGTTGATAATTCTGCAAATATTTATCTATCCGAAATTGTTTCCTTATGAACTTTACAATTAGGGTTTCGTATCACAAATTACGTTTAAATTTTGAGGTTTAGTAATTTATAGAATTTGTTTGTATATTTAGGCAAGTCACTGAGAGCAGAGATCTCTATAAAAAATACGAGAATCTGCATTAAACCTTAGAATTATTTTGCTTCTGAATTTGGTAAAATGCTTATGAAGTTAACCAGGTTTGGTGCCTTACTTTGACTCTGTACCTTGGAGGATTACATAAATTGTACAAGCATGGTTTTACATTACTAATATTTAAGATTTCATATTCTATGCAACAATGTTTCCCACTGTTCCTTACATGTTTGAATTAAATTTACAAAATAGTAATTATAAACGATCTTTCTTTATTCACTGAGTAGAGAGAGCTAACGGTTAATAAATGTAGAGAAAGTACAGAAAGGTTTTGTTTCTGAGTCAAAACTCAACTTTGTAGGTTTTGTTCATTAGCGATTGAAGCTACCCTAAAATATAGGGTTTCCCGCAAACGAAAATATGTAAAACAAACATAAAAAAAAAAGTCTGTAGCTCATCCGTGGCGCAATGGTAGCGCGTCTGACTCCAGATCAGAAGGTTGCGTGTTCGATTCACGTCGGGTTCAAACCCCAAAATTGTTAATTTTGAATTATTTTTTTCGATACAGATTTGAACTCAAAAATCAAATTAAAATTTGTTCTCGTGAATTAAATTTTGCTTCCCCCAATGGTTGCAGTTTCGCTCAGATTTGCAACAGATCGAGGCATTTTTTTCAAAATTATGCTTCATATATCATAATGTCTTATTTTATAACAAGTATAATGATATAGATGTATTATGTAATAGATAAAGTTGCTGGAGTGGCATCTAAAGCAGATACGAAATCTGCTTGTGCAGTTTGGCGACGGGTCGAATTTTACTTGGGGAGTCTATTTAAATAGAACCCCACCCATTTGTTTTACAAGAAGTTACATAATTAGACACAACTAAAACCACACAAATGCTTGAAAAAGATATGTAATTCTGTAAATAATTTTTTACGGCAAAATGATATAATTTAAAAAATTATTTTATTTTTTATTTTACTTGTGAGTCTTGGTTCAGTCTTTCACTCTTTAAATAATGCTATTTTGGATGAAGATATGCATGTAGATGATCATGAAAAATTTGACTTACCTGAAAAAAGATTTAGGCTTCCTACAAAAAATTGGAACGAAATATATTCTGATTTAGGAATGCTTCAGTATAAGTCTAAGACTGTTTGTAAAATAATAGAATTACAAGTCGAAGTCCGCAATGATGAAGCCCATAGCTTCATTAATCTCATGACTAGTAAAGAGATACAGAGTTTTGTCAAACAAGCAAAAACAAAAAATGGATATAAATATCTGCATATAGGTAGTATTATTGCTGGATGTGAACCACTGTATAGGAAAGGAATCCCAGCTACAGTTTTTATGACTCTTCTTGATGTCCGTCATAATAGATATTGTGACATGTTAATGGGAGAAATTTCTGCTCCAATGGCTGCAGGAGCGACAGCTTTTGATGTAGTCCCAAATTTTGCAATTAGTTTGTCAGATCCACATCTAGATAAAGTCCTTATGTTTCAATTTGGTACTCATTACCTAGATATGAAACCTGGATCCAGAACCCATGCTTTGTATTTTGCTTTGTATGGTCGGTTGTTTAACACCATCGTTCCAATAGTCAAGGATCCTCGATCTGACAAGTCCAAAGCTAAATATTCTTTGTTATGGCAAACCCAAACCAAAGGTGCTCAGCTTACAGTACCCAAAATGATAAATCTTGCAGATATCCAAGTTCCAAAAAATTGGATCATTGATACTAGAGCTCTTCAGCAAAGAACCATGCCAAAAAACCTTACCACTATTGCAAGTATCAAGGAAACACCTGGGAAAGCCCATATCCTCTTTGATGAGCCAAATTCTAGAAAATCTTTTGGATCTAGTTCCAAAGGTTTTCAACGAATTGAGTCAAGTCTATCTACTCAGTGTAACCATCTAAATTGTATCCCTGACTCTCAAGGATCTCTATATTGCTCAAACTGCAAACAATCTTTTAGAGAACCTGCAACATTAATCTCCAATCCTCTTACTCAAACTATCAACCACTGTGAACATCCACAGTTCAGTGAGTTAGATGATGGAAGTCTACAATGTGATCATTGTAAATATGTCAAAAATACTTTTCATGTGAGAATGATTTTATCAGGGCACAATACACCATTCTCTGAGCCAGATATTATAGCATCTGAGAAAGCATCTACCAGTGTACCCATAGAAGTCCCCAAAGGAATACCACCTTTTTGCGATTTCATGCTTAACTCGTCAGATGATAAATTCTCAATTCCATATTGGCCTCAACATGTCATTGCACAAGGTCAACCTGATGCTACAACACAGTCTAAAATGCTCAATTATGCTAATCTTTGTCTCCGCAAAGCATTACTTTTTCAACAAGATACACATCAGCGTCTTTTGCAAGCTGAACTTCAGCGTCAAAAACTTGAAGCCAGTCAGAATTCTAACTTCCATGAAGTGTTAGCCTCTCTCAAAGCTTTGGAAAGTCGCCTTGCCAGTATCATGTCTTTTACAATCTCCCAGGATATCGCCGCCCTTCGCCGCGATTATTCCAGCTTTAAAACTTCAGCAGAAGCTTGGTGGACCGAGCAAGCCAAACAAACTCAACATTTACAACAAGTCCAAAAAACTACTTCTCAAGTCCAAAGAATAGTTGAACAAGTCAGCTCACAACAGTATGTGGATGCTCAAAATGTTACTCAAGCCATATCCACAGTCAGACAAACACTTGAACAAGTAGTAATCCATCAGTCTGATGAGTTGAAAGTAACCCTACAGAAGACCAACTCAAAAAAATGGACTTTCCCTGATGCCACAGAAGATCTAGAAAGATTGAAATCTCAACAATCGGGAAAGCCGTTACTATTAGATGTACCAGAACCCAAGCCTCAGGAATTTGATAAGAAAACAGGGAAATGGAACTCTGTTAATATGGTAAAGCAGGAAAATTCCAGTGGCCCATTTGATAGAATTCATAATTTCTCAGATGTGTCTCCACCTCTGACTAATTTTGATGATTATGATCCAATAAAGAACAAAGCCACAATTGATATTTTACGAACATGGATTGATAATGCTATCAATACTGTTGATGGTGTGACTACAGAACAAGCCATCAGACAAGCTTTAAATGCTCTAACAGGCATAGCCCGAACAACATGGGACTCTTTAGAACCACAATATAAGGAAGACCTTATTCACTCAGGAGTTAATCCTGTCTGTGAGTCTTTATACAGAATGTTTGTGGGACAGCATGAAAATGAGAAAAGAACAGCCTACAAAAGATTTAAGGAAAATAGAATATGTGACATGAAATTCTTTGAAGGTTATTGTAAAGAACAATATGTGAATTTCTACATGTCTGGACAAACGAACAATAATGCTTGGATGTACAATACATTCTTAGAAGGGTTTCCCTCACAATTGCAGTCTTATTATAGGGAAAGAATTCTAAATAGCATACTAAATACTCCAGATATGACAATCAATGATGTCACATTTCCACAATTAGTTCAATTCATTAGAGAAATCAATGAAGAACTATGTTCTGAAAAGAAAAAATAGAAACAGAAAAAGGTTGTCTTACCTTATCTTAAACATGGAGTATGTCAATGCCTGCAAAATAGTTATGGATGTCAGAAGCATGAGAAAAAGCATTTCTCACGCCGCAAGCAACGGACTAAGTATCCTGAATACAAATATTCAGAGCATCAAAAATTCAGAAGGAAGAAAAGATATAAAAAAACCTTTTTGCGAAATAAGCATCGCATCAAGAAGAAGGACTTTAAACCAAAATGTTACATATGCAAAGGGCCTCATTATGCAAACAAATGTGATCAGCGCCATAAGCCTGAACATTCAAAGAAAGTTCGCACATTAAGGAAAGCAGGACTAGATTATTTGCCCTTAACAGAAGTTAATAGTCCTTTCTCCTCTGATTCTGAAGACTATTGTCTTCAAATTTCTGATTCAGATATTTCAGTTGAACAAGAGCCTCTTGTCCGTCATTTTGGTCTACACTCAGAATCCGAGTCTGAAAGTTTTCATTCAGCATCTGAAGATTCTGAAATTTCTTTTATGTGCAATATGTTTTCCTCTAGAAACAATTGGTCTCGTGGAAAATTCTTTCCACAAAGAGGACGAGGATGCTTATCCCCATTTAGGAAAACATTTACAGACAATGAATATGAGTTAGAAGATTCTCAGATCCAAGAAAATCTAGATGAGCTAGATAAGAAGATTCAACATCTGGAAAATCAAAAAGAAAACTATGTGACTCCCTATCAGCATCAAAAGATTACTCATGAGATAATAAAAGCCAAAAATGCTAAGGAAGAAATACTCAGTCAACACCCTGATATGCAGTGGGTAAATAATGATAGGACAGGATCAAAATCTACATCAGAATACACTCCAAATCCAACTGCACAAAAAGCATTTCAAAAATCCTCGAAGATTGATTGGTTGGAAAATCGCTTAGCTTTCTTGTATACAGTAAAAGCTGATGTAAACAAAGAGATCCTTTCTGTTCAAAAGAATCTAAGAGAAAGTCAAGCATCTTCAAGTTCTCTTAGTGCTTTAGATAAGTATTTGACAGAACTTGAACAGTTAAAATGCGAAGAGTCTTCTTTCACACCTGTTACAACACTGGTTTCAGAGACAACAGAAGAAACAAAAGCAGTTGAAGAGAAACATAATGTTTATACCTATCTGAAAGGTTTTTCAAGCCCTTGTCCAGCATTCTTGATTACAGTTAAATTACCAGGAATAAAAGCTTATACGTTGTGTGCTTTATTAGACTCAGGAGCAGATTGTAATCTAGCTCGTGCTTACTGTTTCCCTAGAGATTGTTGGACCACAACAACAACTTCAATCAACTCACTTACTAGTAATGGTAATCCTGTGAAACATAAAGCCTTGATTCCATTAAAGTTTGGTTCTAGTCTCCATCAGACCAAATTTTTTGAATTTCCAGTAGAATCCTATGATTGTATTATAGGAAGTGCTACTCTACAGCAATGGAGTCCATATACCATTGGTAAATCTGGCACTAGTATTTCATTTAGTGTAGGGTCTGTCACACAAATCAATGAAGCCAGGGCATATTCTCCAAGACTCACACTTTTTCTAAAAGATAAGATCATTCAACCAGGGCAGCGTGTTTGGTTTACACGACAAGCAGAAAATACAAAGTTAGATCTTGAGCAAGTTCAGAAGGATTTTGCTGCTACTGTACTTACCAAAGATCTCCAAAAATACCAGAGATCATTTGAATGTTCACTTACTCTAAAGAAAGATTAGAATGGAACGGAAATGATCCCGAAAAGAAAAGCCAATTATCTCATTCTCTCCAAAACAGATCAGGAATTATGTGAAAAAGAAATTTCTGAACTTTTGGACAAAGGATTGATCAAACCTAGTACTAGCCCATTCTCTTGTCATGTGATGTATGTTCCTAAAAAAGATGAACATGGGAATGAACTACCAGAAAGAAGATTGGTTGTCAATTACAAACCTCTTAATGCATGTCTTGAAAGTAATCAGCATCCCCTGCCCAGCAAGGATTATATATGGCAGCGAATTCAAGGATGTAATGTTTTCAGCAAATTTGATCTGACAAAAGGATTTTGGCAGGTAAAAATCAGAAAAGAAGATCAATACAAAACAGCTTTCTCAGTCCCACAAGGGCTGTATGAATGGACAGTTTTACCATTTGGAATCAAAACTGCTCCCTCCATCTTTCAAGGTATTATGGATAAAATCTTTGCCCCTTATGCAAAATTTCTTCAACCTTACATAGATGATATTCTGATTTTTAGTCAAGATCACAAATCTCATCTTGAGCATCTCAAGAAATTCCTGTCAATATGTCAGACAAATGGAATTTGTCTAAATCCCTCCAAAATTAGTTGGTGTACTGAAAGCCTTATTTTTATTGGCACACGAATTGAGCCAAATGGAAAGATTTATCCACAGAAACATCTCCTTGAAACAATTCAACAGGTAGAAGTCAAGGATAAGAAATCATTACAACGATTCCTTGGATTAATCAATTACATTGCAGGATACTTCCAGAATATTGCAGAAGCACGCAAAGAGCTCAACAAACTGTTAAAGAAAAATGCACCTCCTTGGTCTGACGTTCACAATCAAGCTATTCAACAAATTAAACAGCAATGTCATCATCTTCCTCACCTTAAAATCCCAGGATCTGGCAAGAAAATTGTTCATACAGATGCAAGTGACACCGCATGGGGTGCAGTACTGTTAGAAGAAGTAAAACAGAATAATCAAATCAGAGAAGAAATTGTCAGGTATGAATCTGGATCTTTTAAAGGTGCTGAACTTAATTACCACTCTACACATAAAGAACTTTTAGCCGTGGTCAAAGCATTTGAAAAGTTTCAGCTGTTTATTGGTGATCATAAATTTCTTCTACGAAGTGATTTGAAAAATCTTCCTGGATTCTTCCGTAAAGAATCAAAAAATAAAGTAGTGCGAGCAAGATTGCTCCGCTGGGCACAAATTCTTGATACTTTTGATTTTGATACAGAGCACATTGAAGGTTCCAAAAATATCTTAGCTGATTTTCTTAGCCGAGAAGGATCTGTTCACAGGGTTCATAGTCTCAATCACATTCAGCCAGGGGAAGGTCACAGACAAGTTGTTTTACAGCCAAATCTCTTTACAGAACAAGCTCAGTCTCAGGAAGATATCATTGATAACCTTGATATGGTGTTCAATAGCTATGCTGATAATTGTCCTTGGACACGACAACTCTATGAAGATCGACGAAGAGTGTTGATTGAAGAATTCACTCATAATCAACAAGCCCAGCAACAGCAACACAATGTCCGAATGATCAGAGAACGCAAAGAAGAATATAATTTTATTGGCAGTGTGCCATGGCAAGAAAATTTGAATGTTCTAACACATCAACTGTATCTAGAACAAAGGAATCGACACTTTGAAGCATCACGACAACTTCTAACTGATGCAGTAATTCAACGACAGCCTTGTCATCCATCTGATGAAGAAATTAAAAATTATCTCCAACATGCAGTCAGCAATCCTACCTCTCCTGAATGGCCTATTATCACCAGTGTGATCTCTTTTGAATGGCCTACTCAAATCCTGAGCAGCACTCATATTCCTAATCAGCACCGATGGTTAAGCATCAATCAATTGGGAAATTATTTCAGAGTAGTTTTCCCACATGATCATCAGATACAGCCAACAACTTGTAATTATGGGTATTTGCACAAAATCACATTCCATTCCTACATTGACAATCCTATAAACAGGTACATCTTCTCTATCTATGGCCCCTCTTTGCAGCGACAAAATACCATGGAAATCCAAAGTTTACATCATTGGGCACATCCTCAAACCAGACAACCAATTTGGATCTTCACTATTTTCCAGACCAAACCAGAACCGTGGGATATTGGTAATCCCACAAAACAGGCACATGTTCATCTCTGTCAAAGAATTCTTTGGAAAGAAGAAACTCTTGAAGAAAGATTAATGAACGTAATGAGTATTCCACCTCAGGAAGAATCAGATAGTGATCTTGAATATCACTCACCAAAGCATCGACGATATACTTAAGTGGATGGGGTTGTCATCCACACTTCTACTCTCTTACGTGACCTCATCCGACGTGTCAGCTTTTGGGAAGAGCTGATCATTTCTCTAAAAACCATCCATATGTGTTTTTGCACATATTCATTATGTACGTGGCACATTTTGGCTCTGGAGTAATGAGTTTCCCAACCATCAGAAATCATAATAATTGTACACCAGTTACCAAAGTCTGGTTAAACAAAACTAGGGGTAGACTCCACTACCGTCCTAAAAGGGTTAGCCTGACACCTTAATAGGGTCCGTGTTCTTTATCTCTTCACGGGTTTAAAAGAGATTCTCCCGTAGTCACTTTTGGGTGTAAAGTGAAAGCATCACGAGTTGCTTATCTCTACTCGTTTGTCAGCACACTACTGTGTTCGTAGATATTGGGGTCCACCTAGACCGACATACAGGTCATAGTGGGCATCTACTGTAGTAGTGCGCTCTGCTTTAATAAAGTGGTTCTCCTGATTCTTGACATGTGTCAGCAATCGGTTGAGACCTCCTCTCCAATTTGCCTATAAAAGCATGCTTCCCTTAGAGAGAAAGGCATTCGGAGTTGAGTAAGTCTAGAGTCTTTAGGAAAGAAAGACATAGAGAGTATGCTCTCTTCCTATAAGGAAGATCAGAAATCAGACTGTCAATCTTTTAGGTATGTCTGCTGAGTCTGAGTCCTGTAAATCTTCCTGTTGTGGGTTGATTATAGTCATCATCATAGTCATATGTATTGTAGTTTATGTATGTATTAAGCGCCCGATGTAATGAAATAGATGCATATTCCTGTTTCTCGGAGCTTGTAAAAATTTTGAAATAGATGCATATTCCTGTTTCTCGGAGCTTGTAAAAATTTGGTATCAGAGCCTATGTAAAAATTTGGTCTCAATATGCATATTTCTCTATATTCCTTTTTAGTCTCAAATCTGTGATACATTCCTTTATCCTTGCTTCCTTGTGTTTTCTGAGTGACGTAAGACCTCATTGTTTAAGCCGTGGAAAGGCATTTTAGAGGCTGGGAGAGTAGCTCAACAAAAAAAAGCAGTGCGAAGCAGAACGGGATGGACGGAACACAGAACTCTGGAGACGAATTCAACAAACCAAACACGCTTAAATTTTGCCATCTTCATTATGGCTTCACTTCATTTCACGTGATTTGAAAATTGGGTTTTATTGGAATTGGGGGATTAAACATTGAAGTTGTGTCAATCTAGTTTGTTGGAATGTTGTCAACAATGAGGAAGGACTCATTATACTAATTGAGAGACAAGGACTCGGGATGGAAAGTGACACCTAGGAAATGTCTTTGACCGAAGTTGCAGTCCTAGAACTAACCGTGAAAAAAAATGTGTTTGGTGAGTTCATTACTTGCATAGGTGGTGAACATGTCAAATTCCACAATAAACTCTCTAAAACCACATAGTAAGATAAGTAATCAAAGACAATTTTTCTTTAAAAAAAGTCAAAGACAATTAGGATATGTTTGCAAGAATGCAAAAGAGGTGCTAGTATCTAGGTAAGTTGCAAGAATGATAGGAATAGAAAAATTGTCAACATGGACATTCAATTTGGGTATTGAGGGGTGGGGGGCATGGATAAGTGAGGGTTAGTTTTAGTATGGATAGAAGATATAAATAGGGAAGGATACTAAAACTTGGCATGAGTGGCAATTTCATCACTTGGAATAAAGCTATTTTCAAGAAATGGATTCTTTGAATTAAATGATCAAATCATGTGTCTAGATCTATTGGGGTTATGAAATTTGATGTAAAATATCTATTCAATTGGCAAAGTGAACATAAATGGATATTTGTTAAAAGGAGATAATTGATGAACTGATATGGAAGACAAAGAAAATGTTCAATTTTTTTATTTAATTTTTTTTGGGTGAACCATTGATGCCAAGGAAGACATCTAGCAAATGTTCATTTTTAAAAAAGGGATAAAGCAACAATTTCCGCTGGAGGGAAAGATGATAAAAATGTGATAGTTCTAAAATAAGTATCTACTTTTGGCAGGGGCTAAATCGAGCCACCTAGTATGGAGTTAAAGTTGGTATATTAGTGGTTGTGTTAGTTATAGAAGATCTTCTAGATTTGGCAGGGGATATAGAAAATTCTCTAATTTGGGGATAATGATGGCATGCTAGTGATTTTAGTAAGGTATGATGGAAGTATCATTTTAGCATTTAATGCAACTTCTTTTGAGATGATGAGGTAGATAATTTATTGACTGAGAGAGGATGTTTTTTTGGTTTTCGTGGGCCTTTCTCAAGCCACCAAACTCATTATGGAAATGTAGGGTATGAAGAAAGCTTCACACACATTTGGGGATTTGAGGAGGCATTAAAGATTTCTTTGGTAACATCCTTTCTCTCCAGGGTGTATATCCTTTCTTCAAGCACTATTTTTGCAGGTAATTTTATTTGCTTTGGCTCCGTGGTCTGGTTTTTGACATCTAACTTATCAAACAAAAGGAAATTTGATTATGGACACCCTTATCAATCTTACTTCTCCCATCAGATAGACGAAATTCGATGACTCTATTATATAAATTTCATAATCAAAGAGGTATCAAAGTATAAACACCATTTAATTGTTCATGCTATAAATATAATTTTAGGCTTTAACTACTTGCATTCAAATGTAATCGATATAGGTTTGATTCAAACATATGCTTTGGATTCCTTGTGTCAATTTTGGTGGCCAGAGAAGCTAAAGTTGTAGAAAGAAATATGCAATAGATTGTTTGAGAAGAAATACTTACACATGGCCTACATGATGTAATTATCAACATTGACAAAGATCTTGCAATCCCTTTTCCTATCGATTATGCAATTACAATGAAAGTTGGTGGTATATTTCCATACTTTGGAGGTTGAACTTGAAGAAGCACCTATGGCAGCCCTACTAAAATATTTTTTGTGTTCACTGGGTGGGAGTGGAAAGTCAAGGAGTTAAGATTAAGTATCATGCCAATGAGTTTAAGTTTTTTGAAAAAAGTTCTTGGCATTTCTGATGTTCTAGCTAGGAAAGCCAATTGGTAACAATATTAATGAAGATGAAGAATGGGTTTTCAAGTATAATTATGATGAAAATTAGGACGGTCTTGGGACTGAAGATTCCTCAAATGAAGTGGAGGAAGAAGAAGAGCCTCAAGTGGAATATGCAAATGAAGATCCAAATAGAATGGAAGTAGGGAAAGATTCTAGAACAAAATCTATAGCCTTGATTGGTCAACCCTTAGCTAGGTGTGTAGAAGGGACGTCCTCGGCAATGGAGGCAGAGAAGATTGTTCAAGATGCAACCCACTAATGATCATAGCTCAATCATATTCACAAGCATGCATGTGCTTATTTTGGGATTTGGATAGATAAGACTTTATTTGTTTTATTCATAATATTGTATCCATATAGACTATATTTGTAGTTTTAGGTGTTTGCAACAATACTTTGGATGCGAGCTATTTGTGGTTCCTTTTGATTAGACTTTCAAACTTCTAAGCTTAAGATGATTTTATAGTTTAGGTTTTCTAGCTTATGTTTTGGTAGATAAATATTGTTCTCGTATTTATGGTCTTTATGGTTGATATTTATGGTTTTAATAGGTTTGCAGACAACTCGTAAACTTGTTGTTTATATTTTTATATATCCATCTTTGACCCTTAATTTATCAAAAAAAAATTCTTCTATTGAAGTGAAATTTTAAATTATATTGATTATATTAAAATGAATGCATTTATATTGGTATATGATAAAATATTCCTCATAGTTGTGTAGTGATCCTAAAAAATATTTACTAATAATTAATTTAGGATATTCTTGAATTTAAAATACAATTAGCTCATTTTTTTTTGGTAAAAAGGGGATAAAATATATTAACAAAGGAGTCAAGAAATATTGCTTAAGGAGTGTTAAAGAAAAAGACATTCAACTTATCCTTATTGATCTACTAGCTTGAAGCTGCGAAATACATATACAAAGTATGTCAAAGTTTAATAGCCTCCCCAATCTTAGCAACTCCCATCAAAACTCAATTTCATCTACAAATGGAAAATGAAAAAGTGAATCAAGTTCCTTGCCAAGTTTCAATCCTCGAATAAAATGGGTGATTTCTTAGTGATTAAAAAACCTTCCTAAACTCTTAGCCATAAGAATTCAGACACGTAGGGGAAATAAGGTTACCTTAGATCACAATCCTCTTGTAACTTAAAAAAGAGAAGATGAGATTTCATTGAATATAATAGAGAATGAAGAAGATTCCACACAACTACTCAATCCATCTAGAGCAAAATTGAAAAGTAGAGAGAATCAATCTTAAAAAGGCCATCCAACTCTATCATAATCCTTTGACATATCAAGTTTGATTAAACCCAACTTTATCCATAGAACAACCCACAGAATAAATAATTTCTATGACAATAATAACCTTATAAAAAAATATGAATCCCTCAACAAGTACATGTGTGTGTGTTGTCTATTGTGTTCTATGTAGAACTTATATATTGTCAAAGAAAATATGAATGATTCTGAGCTATATCTAGTTCTATTATTTGATGACCATATTTCATAATAATTATGAGCATTTAAGAACACTGGACACAATAACATAGTCAAATTTCTTAATTTTTTTATATGAAAGTATAACATACTTTTATCTAAATTTCTCCATGAATGACTCATGCTTCCGTATAGACTCCCTTCACCCATTTCTTATGCTTCAATATCCCTCACCCATGGAGAGATAAGAGCAATCCACCGTAGCATAAAGAAACTATGCTTTGACTACCGCCATTGATATCAATTTCTTGAGCTATAAAGTCATAATTATTATTTTTGGTGTACGATGATGAGATTTTATAAAAAATTAATGGTAGACAAGTTAAGTCATGTCTAAGATTGAAGACAAACAAAAATTATTTGTTGGAATGCTATCATTAAGTTTAGAAAAATTTACATGAGGATTTTGATGATGAAGAAAAACTATAATATCAAGTGGTTTCAATTTCCTTCAAAAATAATCATTTTCCTAGAATTACAGATTAGTACAGGCCAGTGTTACATTTATCATGTTCAAACACAAGTAAGTATTCATTTATATGCATTTTGTCTTTTTGCATTAAATTGATTAATGTGGAATGTGCTTTTGTATTAGGTAGCTAAAATGTTTTTATGAATGTAAAATTGTCCACCAATTTTTTTAATCTTTTATTTAGATTTATGGGTATAGTTGATCAAAATTTCCTTACTAACAACTCAAAATTCATCTTTATTAATGTCTTCAAATCTACAACATTTTAAATATATATTTTCCATTATTTAGTTTCTAATAGAGTGATAGTTAGTATCATTGTGTTTACTCCTTTAATACAAAGAATTCTTTGAGAATACATTCTATTATTTTTTAATCACAATATATTAGTGTTGGATCTTCGTATTAATACAATAAATTTAACAATACTCAGATACATCCAAATTGTTTGAAATGCTGCTAATTTGGCTGCTATACATTTTGCTTGAGTCGATAAATTGTCACTATAGACTACTTTTTTTTACATCACTACACCTAATCTAAAGTGAAAGATATGTCTGGAAATGCTATTAAATCTCATTGTTACCTATAAAAGTACTATCACTATAATCAATAGAATCAAAATAATTCGTTGTGGAATATAGTTTTTCAATCTTAAAATTAGACTAATATTATACAGTAAATATTGACCTTATGATTGGGACATACATCATTGTTAGATCAACATTGGACTTCTTATCTATTTTATTGAATTTGGCTATTGTAGCAACTAGAATTGGTGCTATATTACACTTCAATCATCTTGAATTTTGTTGTACCACACCCTTAGTACTTGTTTGATTTATTTGATCTACACATTTTATTTCATGTCCATATAGGTGCCCTGCAACTTTTATTTCATGTCCATTCTATTTGTAAATACTAATTCAACATCCATCTAATAAAATAAAATATTCAATTATTTTGTACCGCTATAACTAAGATCATTATCAAGCTAATTTATCATCAATTCAAGGGCTGAAGAAAGATGCCAATCTCTTTTGGTTTATTGTTTCCTCTAACATTCTTTGGTATATATGGAAGATTAGAAATGAAGATAGATTTCAAGACATCTCCAGACATCTCCAGGGCTCTTAGTAGGTCTTTTTGTAGACTCACATATGCTAAAATTGCTACGTAGGTTTCTATCAAGCTAATTTATCATCAATTCAAGGGCTGAAGAAAGATGTCAATCTCTTTTGGTTTATTGTTTCCTCTAACATTCTTTGGTATATATGGAAGATTAGAAATGAAGATAGATTTCAAGACATCTCCAGGGCTCTTACTGGGTCTTTTTGTAGACTCACATATGCTAAAATTGCTACACAGGTTTCTATCACTATGAATGTTGAATGTTGAAGGGGCATGCGACTATGTTTATCTACGAGTTTAAGGATTGGTATGAATGGAGGAAAAACTTGAACAACCTGTTTGCTTTTGATGAAGCCCTCGCCAAGAAATAATAGAGACCCTCCTCTGGCTAAGTTTTCTATGCTTGCCCAGATTTAAGGAAAAAGAAATATCATTTGGATGGAAGGCCCCCTCAGGTGGACTGCTTGTACTGATATTTAGGATGTCACTTGGACTGATACTTATGATGACATCCTGGATTGAGCTACTCTCTTTTTTTTGTTCCTTTTTGTCTTCTATGTACGATGTTGTATAATCTATTATTTTATGTACTGCTCCGTGGTGATATTCTCAGTGGTTGAGGTTGAGGTTGAGGCTAGGCCTCTGTAAAGATTGTACTCTATTTTTAATATAAAAAAAAAAATTCCGTTCCATTTTGCTATTTATAACTTTGCTTTGTACTTTTCAACTTCACCTTTTGGTTTCAAAGATATATAGTTCCATTTACATGTGGACCTTTTGGATCTCAAAATACTACTGGGTTTTATTCTTCCACATGAATGAGTAATACTGATTTATCCTTAACTTTAACTCCACAGATACCCAAGCTCGAACAGATATATGCTGCTGGACGCTGGACTAGGTCGTGGAAATACTATATATAAGAAGTGATAGTAATATGATTTATAAAGATACTTGTATTAAGCTTCCATTCAATAAAATTTTTCCATTATATATTTGGATTATAAAACATAAATTAATCTTTCCATACTTCAAATGTAACTTTTCGATTTAGCTTTGATGAATTTCAGTCGTTTGCATAAAATTCAAATAGAACAAACTCCGTGAAAATCCATTTGACAGAAACTTTCGCACACTAAAATGCATAGAAACAAACCTTTTGATAAGAAGTTTAGAAAAATGTTTCTGAAGCTCAGATGGATTAATCAATGTTGAATGTTCACTAATTTTTTACAAAGGAGACTCGTGAAATCCTCAAACACAGGGCTTCATATCCTCCTTACATTTAAAAATGCTTTACAAAAACAATGTTTATGGATTGCCAGCGTATCAATTACATAGAAGCGGACCGAGGATGAAAATGGAAGAGATTTAGTGGAGACATTGTAAATTAGATCTTCCAATTTTCTTGGCCAGCTTTGCTATGAAAAAGATTAAATTTTGGGGCCGGTAGTGAAGGATAAAGGATGATCAGATGAATGAAAAGCAGACCCATCTCCAACACCATCACCATCTCCAATCCAAACACCCGCTTCAATGGCGGCTTTAATGGTCTTCTCCACATCCCTTATTTTGCAGGTATTCCCTCTAAACTGCCCATCTCCAGAATTTTGATAAGCACGCACACAGTCAAGGAAAGCCTGATTGCACGTCCTGCTGAAGTACTTTGATTTGCCGATGCACTTATCATGAATCATACAGCATCTGTCAATCCCATCACACGGATCTTCACCGGGGCATCCTGTGTAAAATAGCCCACAGTATTTTCCATACCTCAGAAGCGGCGCTTCTGCCATTACAAAAAATACTACTAAATCAGTCAGAGTTTCATTCGATAATTATGTAATTAATGGCACTCCAACTGTAAATATATGAATCACCAACTTTGCAGAACTCGGATTTGCATCTAGTGCTGCATTTCCCCTGCAATCACTCAAACCCAACAATTTTTTATATCAAAACAAGCAAAGTTTGATTTTTTCGTAAAAATCTAGTCAATGGGTGAGGGAAAAGGGGATACCCATTGTGAAGGCATTGCAACATGGAGACACAAGTGAAATCAAGAATAAAGTATGAAGAAACTGCTCTCTCAATGCCGCCATTGTTGTCGATTTTGTTATGATTTTTCTGTTTTGCAAACATTTGGGTTATTTTGTTTTTATTGTTTTGAGTTCAAAGAGCATTCGTACCCAATAATTCCTTGCCACAGATGTTCTGTTCAGTCATGCACAATACATATGTTTATAGTTGCCTTAATCCACGTTTATTCTGGAATGCCAGGTGCTTGAAGCCTAGCAAATCACCTGCTGCTGACTCCCACCTGTAATTTCATCTGTTTTGAATGAGTTTAACTGTTCTCATTTACATTCAAATGTTATTTCACATGCAATGTTCGGAAGCAGATGGAAAACAGATATGTATATTGATATACAATTTACATATTTGAATTTAATGTGGAAATGTGTTCTTGAAAGTTCAATAAGTTGATGCAAAGCCATATTTTCATGATGAATTTTCCTTTCTTAATTCAAATTTTAAGACTATTACAATGCTATATCTTTTGTCCAATGTTTGCATTCAAATATTGTGTTTTGATGGATGGTTGTTTAGATTGTTTTTTTGGGAATAGCTATGATTGACTAAAATACAAATATTAGCTATTGGACAAGGAGAAGGATGAAGATGGTCACTTTTCTTAGGGTTCGTTTGATTGCTGGAATTAAATAATGCTTGAATTGTAAATTGTTTTTGGAATATGGTTGGAACTGTTTGGTTTACCTGAAATTCATAATGAGAAATGGAAAGTGTTGTTTGCATATGGTCTTCAAAATATTATAAATTTTTCTTTACCCCCAATTCCTATTTAAGTGGAATTGGAATTGATTTTCCAATTCCACCTATTTAGATGGAAGATTCAAATGCTGGTTTTGGAGGTAAATGAGAATTAGGAAATCCCTATTCTCATTTCATGTTTTGAACACACATCAAAAATGTCAATTCTGGGATTTGACATTCCCAATTCCAATCTAATTCCAACAAACAAACAGACCCTTAATTCACTTCTGAAAATTAGAATGTTTTTAGAGTGCACTTATGTTGTTCTCTTTGTTTAAAAGAATAGTGAAGGTTAGGTGAACTTTTGCACCCATTGCATTATTGAAGGGTGGTGAAAAATTACGTAAAATAATACATCTTTTCATAATTAATTATATGTAGATAATAATAAATATTTTAGCTGGTTAGATTTTAACATCAAAGTCTATGAAATAATAAAATGGGGGTTTTAAGAATGTAAATTGAAAATATCTTTAATTAGTAGCTGATTACAACAATACACTTTGAACTTAGTATAAGTACAATCTAATATATGTTTGTTCTCTTAATCACATTAAGATATAAATAAATTTGTAACCTTTAGATTAAAAATGTATATATATATGTATAAAGATTGTAATATATTTGAATCTTTATTAGAAAGTAAATCTTGTTTAAATTATAAACTTGAATGATAATGTATCAAAGAAAATTTATTTCCTATCTATTACCAAACAAAAATAAGGAATTGGTGATGACCAATAACTTAATTATTATATCTTTATTAGTTAAACAAAATAATCATTTGTTGTAAGAATAAAATCATAATTTTATTTGAAATATAACTTAGATACAATCCAAATTATCTCAACTTTTTGCTTAACATTAGTCTTTGCTATCTCCAACTTTTATACTCAACACAAATGGGCTAATAGTTGAATGCAAGAAAACTAGTTGTTGTTATAATTTTACTTTATTTTATTCTAAATACAAATTATATTCAATTTTAAGTAATAATTAAACTTGTTGACAATCCTTCGTATCTGATGAAAAAATACAAGATATTTATTGTGGTCACCTTTTATATTTGTGATATAACAAACTATTGATGAGAAATACTCAAACACATATACATTGTTACCACATTAGTTGTACCCATAAGAACAATGATTTTTCACTATAACAACAACACTTTGTTTAAATGAGCACCTTATTATATTTGAAACAATAATAGTACTTATTTTGTTTGTTAATGAATGCATTTATATTTTTTTCATATTACATTTACAAATTCTCATGTGTTCAAATATGGGTCCATCTTGACCAATGTTTAGTTATATATTTTTTTAAAATTGTATAAGATTTGAACTGACCACCATTTAGATACCTACTACAGTGCCTTTGTGATTAAATCAACTGTCTTTTACATTTTATTACATGTGAAAAATTATTGACAATATACAATATAAATATGTTGTGAGACCAAAAAAATAATATAACCACAAGTACTATACCAACATTTGAACTCCACCCAATACTATACCAACATTTGAGCGCCACCCAACTACTAACCCCTTTCCTTTTAGACAATCAATATCCATCTATCTACATGGATGTACATTTGAAAGGAAGGTTATACATATTTAACATTATAATTTCTATTAAAAAAAATTAAAAAAAATAGCACAATTTTGACCAATACCCATCATATCAAACTAAAATACATAGACATCTAAATAATGTTGAGTTTTACAAACCAATACTGAATTGCCAACCTAAGGATAGGCATGATTTATTGCAAAATATAACAATCAGTGATAGGATTAAGGTAAATTAGTCATTTCCCAATTCTTCACAAGCTTTGATAGCAGGGAGCCGGGAGCAGAGTAGAAATGATGATCAGATGGGAGGAAGAGCAGATCCATGTTGAAGACTATTACTATCTCCAACAACTTCTCCAATCAAAACACCTGCTTCAACCACAATTGTAATGGTGTTCTCCACATCTCCTACGTTGCAGGTATTGCCTGCAAACTGCCCATCTCCAGAATTTTGGTAAGCCCGGATGCAGTCCAGCAAAGCCTGATTACATTTTGTGCTCAGATAATTGGTGTTGCCCACGCAGTTGTCATGAGTCATACAACACTTGTCAAGTCCGTCACACGGAGCTTCCCCGGGACATCCACCGTAAAATATCCCGCAGTATTTCCCATACCTTAGACGTGCATCTGCCATTACAAAAAACATCATGAAATCAGTCAGAGTTTCAGGGATGCGGCTAAGTTTCAAGCATAATGTATTGTTGACTAAATTTTAAAAAATGGAAAATAAAACAGATTTTTGTGAAATCTCCAATAACTATTCTTCATGATCTACATATTTTATAATTGAAAACTACAAAACATTTTATTGTGTAGATAGCATAAATATATATGAATAATCACTTGTGCAGTCCATGGACTCGCATGTAGTGCTGCAGCTCGTCTACACCCACACAACCCCCACCAAAACAACAAAAAACTAAATTGTCAGACATAATATGAAATAAGAAAATTTAGATCTTTTTGTTAGAATGTAATAAATGGGTAAGGAAGGAATGAATACCGCTGGGACGGCGTAGCAACATGGACAGAGAAGCGTAATCAATAAAAGCATACGGAGAAACTGCAATCTCAGTGCCGCCATTGATATAAATTTCTTGAGCTTTTGTAGTTATTATTCTCTTTGTTCCATCTGTGGGAAAAGGCTTGTGAGTTTATAAGATCGATGGTTGTAATTAGATCATAAATTTCATTGATTTAGATTTGACTGACCATCTGAAACTATAAGGTCGATGGTTGGAAGATCATAAATTTCATTGATTTAGATTCGACCACAGTATTAAAATGGCATTACCCCCGCAGGAGGGCAGAGCTCTGGGAGAGCGACAGAATGGAGCTCTTTATTTCTTCTAACTTTTTGTCGATTTTTGGGTTGGGTGTCACCTTTTTCAATCCATAAACATTTGTTGGACAATCGCCCACACGCTTTCAGAAAGAAAGATTTTTTTTTTTAAGTCTATTATACAAGGTAAGTAGAAATATGAGATTATCTTTCTTCTTTTTTTTTTTTGGAAAATTATACTAGAAGCAAAACATACATATATTTTTTATATGAAATTAGAACTTGTGATTTTTGAATCATAAAATTCTTTACCACAAGAACTCTTGTTTCTACTTATGATAAAGGTATTTGTTTTCTATTTATGATAAAGGTATGTGAATAGTGAGTACTTTTTGTAAGTAATTGGTATGTTGGTATGTTGTGTGAGTTATTCAAATATTTTAATATAAATTATATTTTTGGTAGACATATAAATATAATTGAAGAGGCCAATTTTATTTCAATTATAATCAATTTTATAGATTGTGTAGTAAATAAGATTTATCAATGGTAAGAGGGGAAGAACAATAATTATTAAAATAAAAGATCATGACAAAAACATTCAATTTATATGTTTGAGGTTAAACTCTTATCTGTAACTATAATCAATTTTACAAATTGTCTATAGGATAAGGTTTATAAATGTTGAGAGGAGGATAATAGATAAATATTAAAATAAAAGACCCAAACAAAAATATTCAAGTCATAAGTTCGATTAAATTCTTTGTAATATACAAATTTCTATGCTAAAAATCTTATTTGTAACTATAATCAATTTTATAAATTGTCTATAGGATAAGGTTTATTAATGTTGAGAGGAGGATAATAGATAAATATTAAAATAAAAGGTCCAAACAAAAATGTTCAAGTCATAAGTTCCATTAAATTCTTTGTAATATACAAATTTCTATGCTATATCAAATTGGATTTCGAAGTTTAGGGCTGAAATTCTTCATAATATTTAAAGTGTTTTCTTTCTAGTTAAGGATTATTTGGATTAAAACATCAATAGTTCATAGTGAAGGAGTTTATTGTAAAATTTTATTATATTAATAATCTTGAACATTATATGTATTTTTATATAATCTTTCTACTAGATTTAAATTTGTACAAGTTTTGTACATTTTGTTGTCGTTTCTCTAAAGACCATTTTGATTAACTTTATAGTGAATGCTTAGAATCAACATTCCCTCCCACAAATGTCAAGTTAAATTATGTTGTAAAGTAGAATCTATGAAGCTTAGTAATCTAAGAACATTGCTATAATTATAACAAAACTTGAAGGTAATGAATTTATATAACATCAATGAATGCAAAAGATATACTTTAGCTCTATCATTTGTCTTTATGATTGTAACAAATCCTAGACCCACATACAATTATAGGATGCCTTATCCTACCAAAGGTACTTTAACATCTAATTTAGTATAGGATATCTTTTCTTTAATTTTGTACCTCCAAACATATAAGGCTAACAATAGGGATTCCAAATATTATTGTTGTCTTTGATTGTATTTATCTTCCTTTCATTTTCTTCACTATGAAAGAAAATTTAAAACACATATTAATATAAATGACCTAAAAATGTTGAAGAGAAAAGACATGAAACAAATATATTTCTAGAGTTGATAATGACATTATATTTATAAAAGTTATCCCAAATATTCTTAAATATTATTATTTTCAATTAGAACCTAAAGAAATTTGTGTACAATAATATAAAATATTTATGATAGCCTATTCTTGATTATTATAATTTAATAATTAAAAAAATTAAATTTTACCTAATAAAAATTATTGATATTTTTGTAGCTTTAGTCGAATAAACACTGAGTTAATACTAGTGAAGATATATATATATATATATATATATATATATATATATATATATATATATATAATGTAAATATTAGAGAAATTAATATAATACTCAAGATATATATTAATTTCTCTAATATTTACATTATATATATATATATATATATATATATATATATATATATATATATATATATATATATATATATATATATATATATATATATATAACTATCATTATATTAATTACATATTAATGAATAGACATGAAGGGACATGTCTCTTCTTGGCTCATTCTCAATATAAATGCAAGAGACTGTTGCATTTGGAAAACACATACAACCATATAGTGCTATTAGATTTGCAATGATCCTAAAACCTTAACATGGTATTAGAGCCAAGTTGCATTTATGTAAGAGAGTAGTGTGTTGATGGTGAATGTGTGATTGTCTCAAAAAATACAGTCTCAGTACGAGGACCATATCTCACAAATGCACCGTTGGATTTTACTAAATTTCAGATATGTTGGTCATAAACAAAGTTAGAAGAATCTCACCGAAGCGATTGAAGATAAAA
Source organism: Chamaecyparis obtusa (assembly GCA_027943335.1). Taxonomy (NCBI): domain Eukaryota; kingdom Viridiplantae; phylum Streptophyta; class Pinopsida; order Cupressales; family Cupressaceae; genus Chamaecyparis; species Chamaecyparis obtusa. Next base: position 960,547 of record BSBK01006768.1, on the reverse strand, counting down.
TGCTAGGTTCAAAAGTTATGACCGACTATGTATGAGTCTATGAAATTTTTTTTGAAAAAGAACCAGGTTCATTCTTTAAAAGCCCAACCACTTGAAGGGAGATCTAATAAGATTGAAGGTTGTGATAGTGTATAGAACCTTTGGATATTAAATATAGTTCATATGATTAATTATGGTAATGTTTGAGAATGATGACATCATTCTGTGAATTTGCATGATATTTTCTATATGGGCTCACGTTACAAAATGAAATACTTGAAATTTATAAAAGATAAGTATTTCATGTTTTATTAATGCACATAATTTTTGAGTTTGTAATTCATGCTATACTATTGGTTAGTAAAATCTTGTATGCTTCTATCATTGGTATTTTCGGTCGAGATAGTTTAGTGAGCTATTTGTAACCTCTCTCTGACATACCTTGAGGACATAAGCACAAGATAATTGCATTCAAGGGAGAAAGAACTTGATGCTTGCAAATGAATTGATGATTGAGACTAGATGAAAAAGGAGTCTGACATTTCAAAAGAGGTCTAGAAGTTGATAAAATTGAGCTTCAAACGAAGCAGATGGTTCAGTCAACTTGTGACAATCTTGATCATATTGATTGAGAGGGAGTTCACTATTGAAGGTGAAACACTTCTGAGGTAAACTTGATATAATTGATTATTATACTAATGAATCATGAATGTTTTTAATGGGCCTACCCGGGCTATGTAAATCATGAGGAAGTGACAACTTCCAAATGATTATCACTTGTATTTGTAGAAGTTATTGGAAGGTGACGATCTTACAATAACTTAAATCATGATATACATTATTTATAATGTTGAAACAGATCATGATGAATTAATGCAACAACTAAGTGTTAGATGTCATTAAGTTGACGGTCTATGAGTTGTTTGAATAAATATATCTTGTAAAGAAACAACTAAGTGTTAGATGTCATTAAATTGATGGTCTATAAGTTACTTGTATAGATACATCTTGTAAAGAAACAACTAAGTGTTAGATGTCATTAAATTGATGGTCTATAAGTTGTTTGCATAGGTATATCTTGTAAATCAACAACTAAGTGTTAGATGTCATTGACGGTCTATGAGTTGTTTGTATAGATATATGATAGGTATTTGGTGAATATCATGTGTTGATATTCTACAGGCCAATACTTTATTGAGTACTTGGTGAATATCATATGTTGATGTTCTAATAGGTCAATACTCAGAGTATTTGGTGAATGTCATGTGTTGACATTCTGATAGGCCAATACTCAAGAGCTTGTGGATAGAATCGCCGATGGAGGCAATCCACCTGAGAACTTGTGGATAGAATCACCGATGGAGGCAATCCACTTGAGAGCTTGTGGATAGAATCACCGATGGAGGCAATCCACATGAGAACTTGTGGATAGAATTACCGATGGAGGCAATCCACATATTGAGACTATGTTTCTATTGACTACATCTTGAGGATGATGACTTTATTTCTTACATCATATGATTGATGTTGTCAAGTGTCTTAAGTGTTGACATTGGATTAATTTATCCTCCCTAGCTAAGAGGGAGTGTTAATGTTTTTGTAGCTTCAGTCAAATAAACACTGAGTTAATACTATATATATATATATATACATATATATAGATACATATATACATACATACATATATATATATATATATATGTATATATATATATATATATATATATATATATATATATATATATATATGTATGTATATATATACATACATACATACATACATACATACATACATACATACATACATATATATATGTATATATGTATATATATATACATATATATATATATGTGTGTGTGTGTGTGTGTATATACATACATATATATATATATATATATATATATATATATATATATATATATATATATATATATATATATATATATATATATATATATATATATATATATATATATATATATATATATATATAGGATTTAAGCAATACAAATCCACAAAACCCGAAGATCACCTGCATACAAAAACCTGTTACAAGGAAGTAGAGACAAGAAGAGGGCAAGGGTTTGACTTAGAATATGAAGAAGAAAATATCCTCAAATAATGAATGAATTGAATGTGCAATGGATCATCCTTATAAAGGAGATCGAAAGCCTTGAAAGGCAAAGTCTAGTGCATGTAATAATCAGTTTAACTATTACATGACTAATGCATGTGCTTTTAACTAAAGCAAAAGGAAGTTGACATCTTAAGAAGAGAGTAAAGATTAATTAACATAATTAATACTTTACTCTAACACCCCCCCTTAAGATGAGCAACGATGCAGCTACAATCAATGCAAAAGAAAGCAAAGGAAACTACAATGCTGAAAGCATAAAAATGGGTCCCGACAACATGGCCTGATGAGGTACCTAGCACAACCAAATCTCTGTAAAACAGAGAAATAGAGAAAACCCAATGGGAAAAAACCCTACTCCAAAAAGAGATAGAAAAAGAAGGAAGGAAGGCCTCATCACTGAGACCCCCCAAGGACAACTTCCTTCACCCCAAGCATAGAACGCAGCTGAAGATATCGCGGGGATGCAAAAGGTTTGGTGAAGATGTTAGCAACCTGCTCAGCAATGGGAATATACTCCAAACTCAAAGAGCCATCCTGAATCAAATGTCAGATGAAATGCATATGAAGCTCAATGTGCTTGGTCCTTTGATGCTCAACTGGGTTGCAGGAAATATGTATAGCACTTTGATTGTCACACCAAAGAATAGTGGGACTATCAGGAGGAAAACCAAACTCTGTCATCAACTGGCGAAGCCATAAAACCTCTCGACTAGCTTGAACAGCTGCTCGGTACTCTGCCTCTGTAGATGATAATGCATGAGCTATCTGCTTCTTACAAGACCACATGATAGGACCAGAACCAAGACAAAAGACAAAGCCAGAAGTAGACCATCGATCAGTAGTATCACCAACCCAATCTGAGTTTATGAAACCAACAATGTGAGGATCCCCTGATGTATAGTGAATGCTGTATACACCTAAAAATGGTCATCTAGACTATTAGCCCCTTTTGCTAAATCACTAATTGCTTATTCTTGATCAAATCCTAGCTTTATCATTTATTCGATTATTTTCTATGGGCTAACCATCTTATCCTAAGTTTTTATTTATTTAAAAGGAATTCCCTCCCCTTTTAATAAATAAAAAGCCCCCACTTTTCCTCTTATCCTAAGTTGCACAAATAAAGCATTATTCTTATTTTATAAAAAGGGAAAAAACACTTTTTGTCTCATATGGACACAAAAGTCAACTCTTATTTTCCTATTGGAGGATACTTGTGCACATGGATTGCTCCTCTTTCAAGCTCCACCGTTGATTAAATCTTTTGCCTCTTAATCTCCATGGTCCATTCCTTCTCATTTCCTATAAAAGAAGAGCTCTCTTCTTCATTCTACATCCCCAACTTTTTATGCTATTGTTATGCTGCAGGTTTTCTAGGTCATCTTGGAGCTTTTGGAGACATTCTTGCATCTAGGGTTTGAAGATTTGGAGCATTATTGGCATTCATCTTAGATCTTCATCAACACTCTATCTTCTTGTCTTCATTCTTGCATCATCATGGCTTTCTTGCTTCATAGTTAGATTTCATTTCTTGCATAGTAGCTTCATTTTCATGGCATTCTTAGCTTAGATTTCCTTTATGCTTTAGATTAATTCATCTAGTTTAACTAGGAGGCTTTGTAATACTTGCATCTTTCATTTCCATAGTTTAGCTTGCATTTCCATTCTTAAACTAGCTTGCATTGCATTTCATTCTTGATTCTTGAGGATATTGGCATTCTTGCCCTTGTCTTCATTGAATCTCCCATTGCATGGTTTACTAGCAAGGTTATAGGCTAAATAGCTCTAGCTGAGAGCATTTTTAAAAACCCTTGCACTCCATGCCTAGGGAGCTATGGATCGATTTGTGAGGGCTCATTCTTGAGTTTCCTTGCATGTAATGATCCATAGAAGTGTGACACATTTATAGCACACAAATGCCATAAGAAGTAGTACCCCGAATGTACCTCAAGATATGTTTGGCCGCTTGCCAATGACTCTCATGAGGATCATGTGAGAATCGAGAGACAAGGCCAACCACAAAGGAAATATCATGACGAGTGTGTGTCAGGTACAAAAAACTGCCCACTAGTGCTTTGTATAATGTGGGATCCACGGTAGGAGTAGAGCAAGTTGTAGATAAAAGAACACCTGACTGAAAAGGTGTGGGAGCAGGCTTGCAATCAAGCATGTGGAACCGCTGAAGCATATCAAGAGCATACTTCTCTTGAAGTATGGAAATCCCATCCGAAGACTGAACAACCTGTAGGCCCAAAAAATAGTGGAGAAGTCCAAGATCGGTCATCTCAAACTACTCTCTCAATGCGCGTTGAACACTCTGAATCATAGAGGATGAGCTACCTGTAATGATGAGATCATCAACATATAGCACAAATATCAATAGATCAGCCCCATGACGCTGAATGTACACGGTAGGATCAGAATGACAGCGTGTGAAGTGTGAGGCAAGCAAAAAAGAATCCATCTTCTCATACCAAGCCCTAGGGGCTTGTTTGAGACCATATAGAGACCTCTGAAGTCTGTACACCATAGAAGAGTCCTGCACAAAACCTTGAGGCTGCTCCATTTAGATCTCCTCCTGTAGGTCTCCATGCAAAAAGGCACTCTTTACATCCATTTGATATACTGCCCATCCCTAAGAAGCTGCAAGTGAAAGTACAAGGCAAATAAAATTCATCTTGGCAATAGGGGAAAAGGTCTCAGAGTAATCAATAACCTCCACCTGTGAAAACCCCTTCGCCACAAGACGTGCCTTATACCTATCAATAAAACCATCATCAACATATTTGGTACGGTACACCCACTTGCACCAAACCAACTTCCTTCCTTTTGGAAGAGGACAAAGATCCCAAGTGTGATTCTTCATTAAAGAAGAATACTCCTCATCCATAGCCCTATCCCACTCAGGGTGACTTGTCGCCTCTGAAAATCACTGAGGATCATCTGAAATAGCATGACTCAATAAACCAGTACTGGATGTCTGAGCACGTGTGCGATGAGTATCTGAAGGATCACCTGCCAAAGGTCCAACTGCAACAACAGTATCACGAGCCCATTTGGGCACATGTGGAACATCTAGTGGTGGTGGGGAAGGTGGAGCATCATTTGAATCTTCCTTAGAGGAGATAGAATCCTGTAGAGGAGAAGATGAAGAACTAGGTAGTGAAGAAGAAGCTGATGATGGAGGATCCATCTGAGGATAGCGCTCATCAAACTGAACATCTTGTCGAAACAAGACTTCTCTGGAATCAGGATCAAACAACCTGTACGCCTTCACATCCTCACAGTAGCCAACAAATATGAGTGGTCAACTTTTCCTCTCCATGGCTTTCCTCTGGGCATCTGGAATAAATGCCCAAGCCTCATTACCAAAAACTCAGAATGTAGAAATATCAGGCTTGACATGAGTCCAAGCCTCCTCAGGAGTCAAATGTCGTAATGCCTTATGAGGCATCCAATTCTGAATATAGTTGGCACAATTGATAGCCTCAGCCCAAAAGGAAGCACTCATAGCTCGTGACTATAGCATACAATTAGCCATCTCCCGTAATGTTCTGTTCTTTCTCTTTGCAATGCCATTCTGCTGAGGAGTATGAGGAATTGTGAACTGATGTTGTAAACCATGCTCAGTGCAAAAATCTGTGAAAGACTGATTCACATATTCCCTCCCATTGTCAGTGTGTATATGCTTGACAGAAAGACCAGATTGTTTCTCTACAAATGTCTTAAAGATTCAAAATGAGTCAAAGACATCAGACTTGTACTTCAAGAAGTACACCCATGTGCATCTAGAGAAATCATCAATGAAGGTGAGTACATATCTGGCACCAGAAAAAGGAGTGGGAAATGACATAAGATCACTGTGTATCAACTCCAAAGGTGCGAGAGCACGTGAGGATCTACCTGATGGAAAAGGATCTCTGTGATGTTTTCCAAGCACACAACCTCGACAAACACTGTCAGTACAAGAGATCTGAGGTAGCCCAATCACTAGCTCCTGTGTACTCATCTACTGTAAATATTTGTAGTTGACATGGCCAAAATACTCATGCCAAAGCTTGCTCACTGTGTCTGCATGAGCAACAAGAGAAACACCAGTAGAATCGGAGCTCTCGAAGCCATCAAACCGATATAAGTGAGTCTCTGAATCAACACTCCCAGTAGCAATAACCAAGGCAAGATCATGGAGGTCTCAAATAACCACATCATGTGGTGAGAACTCAACTATTTTACCAGAGCCAAAATGACAAATCTGATAAACAAACAGGAGGTTCATAGAAATGGTTGGAACCAAAAGAACATCTTGTAGAGAACCACTAGATAATGAAACAGAGCCAGAACCTGTAACTGAAAGTAGTGTTGAGTCACCAACTGCAATCTGTGTAGTAACACTCAGAGCAAGTGAGGTAACTACGCCGGGTGAGTGTGTCATATGGTGTGAAGCACCTGAATCAATGATCCATGGAGTAGTGGAAGTCAAAGCTCGAGCAGAAAGAGCATGACCTTTCCCGGTGGGAGGAGGTGGAGGCTTCGGAGGAGCAAGACTATGCTTCCGCATGGCTTCTTCTAGTGCCTCAAGGCATTTCCAACACTTGGAAACTGGATGCCCTTCCTTGCCACAAAAACTACAAGGATCACCTGTGTACTTTGTAGTCTTGGAGGAAGACTCACCAGACTTAGAAGATTTTCCTTTCGGAGTAGATTTCTTTGGATCTGATTTTGGAGGTGGCTTGGAGGGATTCTCACTGCCAGATGAATCTATCTTGGGCTTGGGCTTCTGCTTTTGCTTTCCTTTGGATGGCTGGGCAACCAATGCTTGGTTCTTGGATCCTGTGAGAGAGTCCAACTGACTAAGTTTGGCCTGCTCTCTAATCAAATGATCACAGAACACCTCAAAGGTGGGCATGGTGAATGTAGATCCCAAAGCATCCATGGTAGAATGAAAGGTAGAAGAGAAGATCTGAAAGTTTCCCCTAAGCTTAGACAGAATCAGATAAATACACTCTTTATCATTGTTTTGCTTTCCACATCCGTGTAACAAAGATCTTTGCTATTTGAACTTCATCAGAAAGTCCTCAATAGAGGGAAAATAATCAGGTACAAGAGAGGTAAGCTCTGCCTCAATCTGAAGTGCTCATAACTCATTTACTGTACCAAACAAAGTGTTCAACTTGGTCCACATAGCTAGAGGGGTATTGCACCCATCAAGATGAAACTGCAAGTTGTCTGATACCTGTAAAGAAATCAACCCCATAACTTCATCCATCTTGTTTCGATGCTGCATGATCTCAAAGGGCCTCTGTAATACTGGCTGCACTACATCTAGACAAGACCAGAGCCCTTTTGAATAGAGAAGCTGTGTCATCAGGGTTGTCCATGTGTGATAATTATGTGGGGTCAGAAGTTCTAGACAAGAAGAGGTCTCGGCCATATTTTTTAGAAGGGGTTTTGTTTTGACAAATATCTTGTTGAACTGAAAGAAACAAGAAAATAAGACCCCCCCACAAGCCAAATATCGAACCCCCAAGCCTAAAATGATATGTTTTATCAAGAGAAGAGCAAAAAAGCTTTAGATCTGAATCTTGTGTAACTTGAAAAAAATCTGATGAAAATAGGCAGAAATTTGGATAGTTTTTGAAAAGAGCTTTCCGACGCTTCTTCCGGATCGAAAAACGGAGCTAATTTGAGCAAATTAGCCCCCCTAGAATGGAAAAAGGATAATCTAGCTTTGACATCAGAAACATCAAGCTAGATGGAAAAAAAAATACCAGATTAAACTCTATGAGAGTGTTGAGCTCGGAACCAGCTTTTTGACGATATCTCGTTTGTCGAAAAATGATGCCTGAAGCTCCCGAAAAGCCAATTTTAATGAAAGAGGCTTCAAGACACAAAATTGAATTTTTTTTGTGGTTGGAAAAAATCTCGTTGGCCCCTGGTCACATGAGTCCTGGGCGCGGGTGCAAAGGGGCTGGTCGTTGGCGGTTTGGTGCTAGCCGCTGGCGGCAAATTCTGGCGGTTTGGTTGCTCGTCGGTCTGCAGCGGTGGCGGTGGCCGGTGGTGGGTTGAGCGCGGGCGACGTGCTAGTCGTGCATGGGTGGCGCGTTGTCTGCGCAAAAAAAATTACAAATTTTTTGCTTTCACCGCTTCGTATGGCGTTAATTTATTGCCTCGGGGTGCGTGTAATGTCGTACGACCCTGGGGTAATTTTTTTTTGCCTCTCCCTGCAACGTTGTCCAAATTGGACGTGTTTTATATCAAAATAGAGGTTTTTGGGTGCTGCGAGCTCAACGGTGAGGTCTGTTTGAGCTCAAAGTGCACCAAAACTTAGGGACCCCCTAATTTCAATTAAAAAAATACAAAAAAGCTTTAAAAAGTGCAAAATTTTTTTTTCTTTTTTTTAGACAAAAATAAATAAAAAATAATGTCCTACAGAGAATACCAGATCTGAGAAATATAACCAAAACCTCTCAAATCCACCAAAAAATCCCTAATTTGAATCCTTCAAACACAAACAAGCTGTAGCAGATTAGGCTCTAATACCATGTAGGATTTGAGCAATACAAATCCACAAAACCCAAAGATCACCTGTATACAAAAACCTGTTACAAGGAAGTAGAGACAAGAAGAGGGCAATAGTTTGACTCAGAATATGAAGAAGAAAATATCTTCAAATAATGAATGAATTGAATATACAATGGATCATCTTTATAAATGAGATCGAAAGCCTTGAAAGACAAAGTCTAGTGCATGTAATAATCAGTTTAACTATTACATGACTAATGCATGTGCTTTTAACTAAAGCAAAAGGAAGTTGACATCTTAAGAAGGGAGTAAAGATTAATTAACATAATTAATACTTTACTCTAACACTATATATATATATATATATATATATATATATATATATATATATATATATATATATATATATATATATATATATATATATATATATATATATATATATATATATATATAATGAATAGACATGAAGGGACATGTCTCTTCTTGGCTCATTCTCAATATAAATACAAGAGATTGTTGCATTTGGAAAACACATATAATCAGATAGTGCTATTAGATTTGCAATGATCCTAAAACCTTAACAAAAATAAACAAACATTTCTTATTTTTAAATATAACTAAAATAAATATATTTATACACATCATTTTATAATATAGTTGAACATCTTTAAAAATTAGAAATATATTACTATAAACTTAAGTATGTTGTGTTTGTGTTTAGATTTATTTTGTATATGATGTAATTGATTCTATATTTTAAAAGTTAGTCAAATTTAAATACTAATTTTATTGATTGAGTAGCAAAGATATACTTTTTAAGAGGAGGAATTTTTAGGAACAAAGTACAATGAATTAAAAGGCGGACCTTCATCATGAATTCTTTTAATCTCACTTGGACATGTTTCGATTTATTCAATTGATAAAAGTTTCATTGAAACTACAAACCTAAAGACTTTATTTTTCAACATAAAATTTTGTATTAATTTAATATAGGTCATTTAGCTGTAGGCTATTATTTTAAGAACAATTAATAGAAAAATTCTTTGTTCATTTAGAGTCTATTTGTTTGCCAGAATTAAACTGGAATTGGGATTGTCAAATCTCAAAATTGACATTTGCGATGTTTGTGTTCAAAACATGAAACTGGAATAGGGATTTGTTAATTCCCATTTACCTTCAAAACCAACATTTGAATCTTCCATCTAAATAGACGGAATTGGAAAATCAATTCCAATTCCATTTAAATGGGAATGGGGGTAAAGCAAAATTTATAATATTTTGAAATCCATACGCAAACAACATTTTCCATCTTCTCATTATGAATTCCACGTGAATTCCAAGTGAACCAAACGGTTCCAAGCATATTCCAAAAACCATTTTCAGGATTTAAAACTTCAAGAATTGTCAAATGCTGGAATTTGACAATTCGAACGACTTAGAGCATGTAGGGGAAGTGTACTGGTTTTTATAGTTAATTTATTGTATTTATAAATCTTAAATGATAAATCAAATTTAGACGTTTGTTTAATTTCTTATAAATATTATTTATCTGATACCTACTTAAAAATGTCCCATAACCATACTCTTCTCCAAACTTTTCCCATTTAAAAATACTTTTATACTTCAATTGTACTTTTTAGCTTTAATTCTAATAAAATCCACTTCAAACGTACGTTTTAGCTTTTTATTCTTATCTATTTCAGTAAATTGAATAAACTTTCAGGACATGACACAAGAAGAAATAAATTTTGACTATTACTTAACCAGCACACCAAGCATAAGAAGTTTAGAATAACGTTTCTGAAGGTTAGAGGGCTTCATTGGTGTTGAACGTCTAATACCATGCAATTTAGACCTAACAAAAAATTACTATAAGACTCGCCCAATTCCTCAAATACAGGGCTCCAGATCCTCCATATATTACAAAAACAGTATACAAGTAATGTTTGTGGAATCACAAAAGTGCAAATTCTACAACAGGGGAACGACGATGAGAATGGAAACTTAGTCAATCCCCCATTCTTGGAAAGCTTTGATTGAGATCTTATAATTAGGGGTTGGGAGCAGATGATAAAGGACGATCCAGATCAGATGAAGTAAGAGCAGATCCATCTTCATCTCCAACACCACCACCCTCTCCAATCCAAACACCTGCTTCAATGGCGACATTAATGGTCTTCTCCACATCCCTTATTTTGCAGGTATTCCCTCCAAACTGCCCATCTCCAGAATTTTTGTAAGCTTGAACACAGTCAAGCAGAGCCTGATTGCATGCCGTGCTCAAGTAATTGGAATTGCCCACGCAATTATCATGAATCATACAACACCTGTCAAGCCCATCACACGGAGCTTCTCCCGGGCATCCTGTGTAAAATATCCCACAGTATTTCCCATACCTGAGAAGCGGTGCTTCTGCCATTAAAAAAAATACCACTAAATCGGTCAGAATTTCAATCAATTAAATGGCACTCCAATAGAAAAAGCACGAATCATCACCTTTGCAGAACTTGGATTTGCATGTAGTGCTGCATTTCCCCTGCAATCACACAAACCCAAATAAAAATAAATTAAAAAAGCAATTTTTAATTTTTTTTCTGTGAATCTAAGAAATGAGTGAGGAAGGAATGAATACCCATGTGAGGGCGTAGCAGCACGGAGACAAAATCGCAATCAACAACAGCATATGAAGAAACTGCGATCTCAGTGCCGCCATTGATATCGATTCTGAGCTATCCAGTTATAATTGTTGTGAAAAATCTTGCGAAATTATAAGATCGATGGTTCTCAGAAAACAAATTAATTTCTTTGATTTAGATTTGACTTTCTAACCGCCATAGACGACCTGAGAAGAGCACTACAGATCCCACCCAGTTTCTTTCTCCACTTTCAATCCTAATGTATCTGATTTCTCCACTTTATTTGTTTATGGTGTAAAAGTTACTTCTCCGGGTCGCGATATCATAATTTTTTCTTTTAGATTGAGGTTGTAAAGTCCATTTCACGGTATTCCAAAGGAAATTCAAAAACGATTTCTAAGTTGAGAGAATTCTCTGAGTTTAATGATTTTTGTAAAGAAAATGAGAGGTTTAGTGTTTTGACTATTGAGAAAATCGACACAGTGGTGTGAGAATTTTTAATTTTTTAAATGTTTTGTGTGGACGTGTAGAGTCGTGGGCAATTTAATAACTTCATTAACGTATGAATGTATGGAATGTTGCGTTTTTCCTTTGAAAACTTTAGCTTATTAATTGAGTTCAAAACCTACTTTGCCATCACGGCAGAGTCTCTGAGAGCGACAGAATGGAATCATTTTTGGCATTTATTTCAACTTGTTCTGGATTTGTTGCGTGGGGTATCACCTTTTTTTCATTACATTAGGTCTCCCACACGCCTTTTGGCTTAGAGGGACCTCCATGGAACCTTTACCATTTGGAGTATTGTGTTAGCTATTCAAAAAGATCTTATTTTGTAATGTGTACATTTGGAGTTGATTGTGTTTTCTATGTATATATAAATTTAGTTTTTTGTTAGGTCAATAGATGTAGTGACAAACAAACAGACAAATAGGTAGACAACATTAACATGTTTTCACACAACAAACAAATAGGTAGACAACATCAACATGTTTTTACACATGAGGTAAATAGATGGTATGTACAAAGATTTGATTATGTAACATTTTGTTTTGGATTTTCCAATGGTTTTCATGTATTTATAAATTTCAAATTTATAGTGGTTTTCATGTATTTATAAATTTCAAATTTATAATGGTTTTCATGTTTTTCAAAATCTTACTTGAAAATTTCAAATCACACCCATTTTTTTACAGCAGTTTAATTGATGAGTCTCTTACTTATAACCAAGGTTATAGGACCGCATCATCAAATATGATGCCACATCAACATGTTTTTTGCCAAAGTGTCCAAAACAACCCCCAAAAAGTGAAACCAATCGTAGTGCATTAGGGACACCCATACTTGTGCAACTGATGTGGCATCATACGATTGGTTGGTTTTTAGAACAAATGACACATTTCATTCAATTATGGGTATTTGTCATTAGCAAAAATAACTTCAAAGTCGCAATACAATGTTGTCAAACATTAGATATTAAATCAACAAATGTGGGTATTAAGTTAACAACTGCTATCACAACTATTAGAACATGTTCAGGTTCTATGTCCTCTCCCCTAGACACAATTTGCAATAGCATTACTATAAGAGTTCAACACATCCATGAAATTAAAATAAAAAGATAATAGTAAACAAAGTAGACAACATGGACATTTTTTTATTTAATTACAATAAACTTATGTGTCAAATGAATAAGGTTTATCAATGGAGAGAGTAAGAACATACATCATATGGAATTTTTAAGTCAGGCTATAAATTTTTTGTGCTATGCATGTTTTTAGTACTTTTGTCTATAATAGGGTTGTAAATTATTTGTTTAAAATAACCAACTCTTAGTCAAGGAGTTTGTTCTAAAATTAAACAATATATAATATGTTAAACATTTGATGTATATTTAGAAGTGTTTATTTTAAATCTCCAATAATGTGGGTTCTCACCATGCAAACACATAAAATAAATAAAAGTAAAAATATGAACTTGTTTTTGTTAAGTTATGTATTGAATTAGAAAATATGAAACTCTAATAATTTAAAAAAATCACCTTCAATAAAATACAAAGAAAGTTATTATATTTTATTGAAAATCAAAAGAAATTGTGAACAATCAAATAAAGTATTTATAATAGAATATTTTAAAATATTATTAATCAATAAATTATATTTTAACCAATATAAATAAAATAAAAATGATTAAAATAAAATTATTATAAATTAATTAATATTAAATTACTTAATATTTATATCAAACTTTTTATAATATTCAAAATATTGTATTACATTTGTATTTAAATTTATTTTATATTTACATTAATTCATTAAAAGTAAATGGAATTTAAAAATTAAGTTTCTATAGAATATGCTTTTGGGGAGGATATATATAGTGGTAAGGGTTACTTTACAGTTAGTGTTAGGGTTAGTGCTACTATTACCGTTAAAGTCAATGTCAAGGTTACGATTAAGGTTAGTGTTAGGATTAGACTTAAAAATACAATTATAGTTAGTCTTAAAGTTAGTGTTAGGGTGTGGGTTAGTTATAAGGTTTGTGTTAGGGTTAGGATTAGAGTTAGGATTGGTCGTAAAGTTATTGTTAGGGTTAGGGTTAGTATCATAGTTAACCTTACCATTTCATCTAGGGTGAATGGTAGAGTTACGGTTACGGTTAGGTTGAACGGTTTAAAGTTACAAGTAGTATAACATTAACAGTAACAATTAGAATTAGGGACAACTTTACGTTAAGGTCTAGAGTGTGGTTAGGGTTAGGATGTAGGTTTTAGACTTAGGATTAGTATCATAGATAGTGTTACATGTAGGGTTAGGGTTGGGGTTCATATTAGAGTCAATGTTGGAGTAAGATCAGGTCATCGTTAGTGATGTGATGTAAAGTTTAGAGTTAGGATTAGTATTAGGCTTACAATAAGGCTCAAGGATAGCATGCCGAAAAGGGTGAAGGGTTTAGTATCATAATAGCATGCCAAAATTTATTTTATATTTTATATTATTTTATTAAACGTACAAATGAAATTTCTATAAAATATAGTTTTGGGGAATAGTTTGAAATGAAATAAAGGTATATCTCCACCCTGAATTATTTCAATACTTCATAATATCATATACATTTTTAATTTATTTAATTATTTAAAATTAAATTGTAAATTTAACATTTTTAATATAATTAATAAATTATTTTGTATTCAATAAAACAATTGAAACTAATATTGTGAGAACAATTACTGGGAAAATATTAAGAGAAAGTTACTTCGCTGTCGTAAATTGTGAGATATTCCAGCAAGTATATAGGTATCGCCAAAACTTTTCCCAATTTCGAGGATTTTTTTATTAATTATTTCAAAGAGCACAACCGCGGACCTAAGACGTTTCATAAAACAATGTGAGTAGATTGCGCTACGCAAATTCAAAGAAAATGTCTACTGAAAGTTTTAAATTTATAACGAAATGATTTTACTTTTTTGGTTAGAGGCAAATTTTACACATATGAGAAAGAAGGCTTGTGCTGCTTCGATGAAGATTTCAAAATTGATACATTCGGATGTGGCTATTTTTTATAGAGATTGTATTTTTTAAAATGTAGAAAATTGTTCAAGGGGTTTAGCTTAGTTGGTTGAAGCAATGAGTTTGCATTGTAGAGATCTTAGTTCAAATTTCAAAAGGGACATCTTTGTGAAATTCTAAGTTGTGACTCTTGGTCAATCATGTTGTTGTTCGAATGAGCACAAGATTTATAAACGATCTATAATATTAAAAAAAATGTAGAAAATTTTGCAAAAATTTCAGCATAAGATCTTCATGATCTGCATCTGTCTTATAAATCAATAAAAAAAATCTTAAAAACAGTATATTTAGTTTTGACATTTGTTAATTTTTCTTGCAAAAAAATTTGCTTTCTTGTACATTCTCAATAGAAATTAATCAGCTCCCACTTCAATTGCTTCCCCAAAATAATATTTTCTTAGATTATTTTAACGATTTCCATTATTTTAAGGGAAGACCATTCCCCGCAGTGATATATTCTCTGATTTTAAGGGTTTAGTCTGAACAAAAAGTTACAAATAGACTCGCCCAATTCCTGAAACACAGGGTTCCAAATCCTCCATTTATTGCAAAAACAGTTTACATTAAATAATGTCTATGGAAACACAATTTACAAATTTTACAAAAGGGGAAAATGGAAGAGATTTAACAGAAACATAAATCAGCTATTCCCCTATTCTTGAAACTTTGATATCAGATCTTCTAATTAGGGGTTGGGAGAAGAGGATAAAGGATCAGATCCATCCCCATCTCCAGCACCACTTCCAATCCAAAGACCTGCTTTAATGGCGACTCTGATGGTCTTCTCCACAACCCCTATTTTGCAGGTATTGCCTCTGAACTGCCCATCTCCAGAATTTTTGTAAGCTTGAACACAGTCAAGCAAAGCCTGATTGCACGCCGCGCTTAAGTAATGAGAACTGCCCACGCACTTATCATGAATCATACAACACCTGTCAAGCCCATCACACGGAGATTCCCCTGGACATCCTGTGTAAAATATTCCACAGTATTTCCCATACCTAAGAAGCGGTGCTTCTGCCATTACAAAAAAAATACTACTAAATCAGTCACAGTTTCAGTCGATTAGTAAATGGAATACCAACAGAAAATACCCCAAAAAAACTTTACCTTTGCAGAACTTGGATTTGCATCTAGTACTGCATTTCCCCTGCAATCACACAAACCCAATTTTCTTTTAAAGGAAGTTTCAGTTTTTTTCCTCTGAATCTAACAAATGGGTGAGTAAGGAATGAATACCCATTCGAGGGCGTAGCAACATGGAGATAAAGTCGCAATCAACAACAGCATATGAAGAAACTGCGATCTCAGTGCCGCCATTGATATCGATTTCGTGAGCTATCCAGTTATAGCTGGTGTAAAATTATAAGATTTGGTGGTTCTCAGACAATAATTGAATTTCGTTGATTAGATTAGATTAGAACCATTATAACCGACCTCAGAATCGCACTGCGGATCCTACGCAGTTTCTTTCTCTTTCTTCGTCATTTCAATCCTAATCTCGACTTATATATTATAAAATTGATTAGAAATGAAGTCCTAATCTCCATTTATATAATATAGAATTTGTTAGAAATGAAATCCTAATCTCCACTTATGTAATATAAAATTGATTAGAAATGACTCTTTTTATAAGATTTTTTAAGGTATATACGCTAGTCTTTCTGCAGTTTATTTATTTTTTATTTATAATGTGGACGTTACTTCTCTGGCTCGCACCTCCTCTAGTCATTTTCTGCAATCATATCATTTTTAAAAAAGATTGAGGTCTAAAGAAGTCAGAAACGATTTGTAAGTTGCTGCCGCTGGCACAGTAAAGGTGTAAAGAAATGAGCGCTTTACTGTTTTGATTATTGAGAAATTCGACAGGGCGGGCTAAGCTCCAGAGAGAATGTGGTAAAGATAATTTTTTTTTTTTTCAGATTTGTAAAAATATTGATTTATTTGTACTGTGTAGATCATGAAGAACAGATGTTAAAAATCTAGCAAAAATTTATTGTATTTTTGGTTTTTTGAAATTTAGTCAAAAGTACATTCTTTGGAGCTTAATGGCCCCGAGGTCTGAAATTTGACGGTCTTAAAAAGTATATAAAGTTAAAAAATAATTATAAGTACAAAAATCTCAAATAAATTAAACAAATTTCTAAATTCATATATTTTATTTTTAAAAAATTATAAATTAATATAAATATATAATAAATAATATAAAAACATAAAACAAGTTTTTAAATCATATATTCTATTTTAAAAATATTCGAAATCAATATGAATATATAATAATCAAAATAAAAACATATATATTATAATATAATGTATTTATCATACATATAAAATACTAAATTGCTTATAACAAATTTTGATGATTTATTAATAAATTTAAGTGTCATATTTACATTTATCCTTTCAATTCATACACTCTAATAATTTTTCAGTCTATCATATAGGATCCAAAAGTACAAAAATGGTCAATACAACCATTAAATTCCAGGTGTGATTGCGTCCATTTATTTTTAGTCAATAGTCTATTATAGGTAGGAAACCCACCGGAAATTACATGTCTCACTTTTTGGATGATGGCAAAGATTCCATCGTTATCGGATGCTTAAGGAAGGAGAGGCTTTGCATTTATCACTAGGCTTAAAAAGGTCCAGCTCTGTTCCCTGCGGAGAGGTACGAAAGTCCGCCTATTGATTTGGAGTGAAAGTTTTCATCAGAATTTCGATGCGGACAGGAAATAAAAATGTGAGGTGGCTTAGAGGTTTTGCCGCCCCCAGATTGGCTGTTCACGTGGTCTTCATCATGTTGGAAAAGACCATAACTTTTCCATGTGTCATTAAGAAACATAGACAGAAATATGAAGGTTTACAGGTAATATTTATTTTTGACAGGGCTTTGAATTTTCACTGGCTCAATTCCTGCAATTCTGGGTAAGTTGACTAATCTAGAATGATTAAGGATAATAGACTTTTACAATCTATGAATTTATGTTTATGCTTGTGGACAAGATTGTGTGTTTGTTTTTTATCATCAACGTGTCATATCATATTCATCAACGTTTCAGATCATATTCAATGATCCATCATTGTGTGTTTGTTTTTTTCTCATCAACATTTCAGATCATACTCAATGATTCATCATTGTGTGTGTCTTATTGGGAAGCATAAACATAACAATCTGGAATGACTTGATCTTGCATAAAAACAACTTAGTCTCATATTTTACTCAATCTAGATTAGACAAACTCGTAAATGTACACAACTTAATGGGCTCGTTTGTTTGCTGGAATTAGACTGGAATTGGGATTGTCAAATCCCGGAATTGACATTTTCAATGTTTGTGTTCAAAACATTAAACTGGAATAGGGATTTGTTAATTCCCATTTACCCCCAAAATCAACATTTGAATCTTCCATCTAAATCAATTCTAATTCCACTTAAATGAGAATTGGGGGTAAAATAAAATTTATAATATTTTGAAATCTATATGCAAACAACATTTTCCATCTTCTCATTATGAATTCCTGGTGAACCAAACGGTTCCAGCCACATTCCAAAAAATATTTTGCAGATTTTAAACTTCTAGAATTGTCAAATATTGGAATTTGACAATTCCAACGTTATTTAATTCCAGCAACCAAACGGTCAATATAAGAAAATACAACAGACTCTTTCGTATGCATTTAGATGTTATAGCAAGAATATGAATGCATTTCATGTGTGAGTGAAATACATTGTTTGTCAAATGTCATGACCTTCTCATTATTATATTGCATTTGAGTAATGTCTTGTGGAATCCAAAGCCTTAAGAGTAGCATTATATTGCATTGAAGAAGTGTACTAATCAAATGGAAACTTCTCCTTAATAGTTCTTTTATTTTTAATATTTTGCTATTGATTGTAATGTTAGCCACATCCAAATTAAGGATAAGTTAAATATGTAAGCGATTTTTCATTTAGCAACATGTATTTTGGAAATTGTTGTATGTAAATGTGTAGTGTTTTTCAAATTGCTTCTCTAAATTTCAATGTGATGATAGATTCAATTTGATCATCTAAGATGAACGATTCAAATTGATTCTCAATTTCGTAGAGATAAATGATTCAAAATCCCTGTTTAAATTTTGTTGGGAAGAATGATCTCAAAGTGCCTAATTAAATTTCATTGATTCTAAATGTCTCTTTAAATTTAATTGATTCTAAATGTTTGTTTAAATTTTGTTGAGACAAATGACTTTAAATGGCTCTTAAAATTTCTTTGAGATGAATGATTCTAAATGCATGTTCAAATTTCTTTGAGATAGATTATTTTGATTGTCTAATGTTGTTCTTTGTAAAAGAATCTATTTCCAAAAGGATTTGTCATGATCCAACCTAGATCAAGCACATAAGAAATTGGAATGTAGTTGTCATGATAAATATATGTTGTATCTTCCATCACAATATTTGAAACTTAGCCAACGTTTACATGTGATGAACATGAATGAATGTGCATTTATGATGAAATGGATCTATTCCTCCTTCTACCATGTTGTGCCATGCAATATACATAAAATTTCTTCTAAAGCTATGTTTTGGATTGTAGATTCAATGAGAAAGCACCCATTAACCTCAAGCTCTTTGATTGCATAGGGCATCCTGACATTTCTATAAATTTTTAATAAACCAACTAAAACTAACATGCCATGCCAGTAGAGTTTTCCATGATTTTTTAACACCATAAATTATGAGTCCGACCTCAGGTGACATTTTTTGAATTTTAAATAAACCAAGTAAAAGTTACATGCCTTGTCAAGAACGATCTTCATGAATTTCTATTAATAAATAATTTCCCAAAACCTCAACATACATGCCTTTCTTTTAAAGCCATTTTCCAACATAATAACTATGCGATGTTTGTTTTTCTCTTTATTTTAAGTTTATTTCTAAGTTTTCTTTTCCCTCTACCAGAGAAGAATTTTGTTTTAAGTTTGGTCAATAATGCATCAATGATTCTTTTCTCACGCACGATTTCTTAGTTGTCAATATGGGCTTATTCATTGTCAATGGAAGAACACCTTATCTCCACTACTTGTAGCAAAATTCATTCTTATTAGCTACACAAAAAATTTTAGCTTCATCATCGTTCAAGCAACTATGAGTAGATTGAAGCAATACTTGTGTTGTAGGTTTTTTCTTATTTTTTAAAAAACTTCTAGTATACCTTCCTATCCACGTAACCATTGAACCTTATTGAGGTGCAATTGCTAGTTTTTTAGAAGTACAAAGTCACCATTATCCACTTTTAGTATTCAAATTATTTTAAATGTCATCTTGATTAACTTTCTAATTTGAATGCATAAAATTACTTAATCTTCTAGGTTTAGAATAATCTAATATTCTAATTTTAGTATCACTCCTAATTATCAAGATGCAAACAATTATAAAACAAGAAAAGCAAATTTATAAACTTACTTTTGTCAAATTATGAATTCAAATAGAATATATGAAGCTCTAAATTTTTTAAATAATTGCTTTAAATATAATCTAGTAAAAGTTATCATAAAGATACTTGAATCTCACTCTTTGTGGATCACTATTTGTGAAATGTGGGTCATTGAGTTTGGCTTTGT
Organism: Chamaecyparis obtusa; assembly: GCA_027943335.1. Classification (NCBI taxonomy): domain Eukaryota; kingdom Viridiplantae; phylum Streptophyta; class Pinopsida; order Cupressales; family Cupressaceae; genus Chamaecyparis; species Chamaecyparis obtusa. Next base: position 940,095 of record BSBK01006768.1, on the reverse strand, counting down.
TTATTATTTTTCATTGAAAACCAAAAGAAATTGTACATAATTAAATACAATATTTATAATAGACTATTCTTAAATATTGAGATTCAATAAATAAAACTTTAATCAATAAAATAAAATAAATATTTATGATAGAAAGATTATTTTTTCCTTCATAACTTATTAGATAATCCAACAAAAATGTACAATTTGTAATTCATTTAAACAATAAAGAATGATTATTTCTTCCCCATAAATTGTCAAATAATCAATCTAATAAGTATACACAATTTGTAATTTATTTAAACTATAAATAATGACTACTTCTTTCCCATAAATTGTTTAATAATCCGACAAGTATTTTGCCTGAACTTTTCAGTTAGGAATTTTTTTTTGAGATTCTACCTAATATTTCAAGGGTTTTAAAAAATTTATTTTAAAGAGATACATTCGACAAAATGACACCCCACTGCAAATGTTCTTTTCACAGTTTGAAAACTATAGCCTGAAAATTGAAGGTTAAAGTGTTGTTAGAGACCGCCTTGTGAGTTTGGAATCCGAAAGGGGTTCACCTTGTGAGGATACAATTGTGGCACTGATTATCCCCGCTACTCATACAATTGAATTAGCAAACAAAAGAGCAAAGATAGATGGACGAAGGATGTTGGGGATGTTAGAAGGGAAAATGTGATAGAGGAAAATGGTTCCTCTAGGCACTCTATTAGGTTCTCCAAGTACAAGGCAACGACAAGGGAATCACCTGTTAAAGGGCCCTTGATGTAACTGCATAAATGAAAATGAAAATCCTCTCTTGGAATATTAGGGGGTTGAACAACCCTCAGAAGAAACACGCTTTAAGGTGCAGTATTATGGACAATAGAATTGATGTTCGTTTACTTTAGGAAGTTAAAATGATAGAGCACAACATTACCTTGGCAACACATTATTTCTGGTCAGACTGCTCCTTTTACATCAGGGAATCAAATGGTGCTTCAAGTGGTATTGCTATTATGTGGGATCCTGGGAAGATCAAAGGGAACTTAATAAGTCACCCTCCTAGTTTTATGGTAGTCACCTTAGATACTACTAACCTCACTTGGAATCTAATTAATATCTATACCCCTAACACCAAATTAGGAAGACAAACTGTCTGGAGGGATTTGGCAAAAATGATCATGGACAATCACAATAATTGCTGGATGGTTGCTGGGGATTTTAACACACTTATGTTCCCTTCAAAAAAGTTGGGAGGAGTGGTGGATCATTTAAACAACATGACTGATTAAGATGAATTTATCAACGTGACTGGGCTCTTTGATATTGATATGTCTGGACATAAGTTCACTTGGTCTAATAATAGGAAATGCAAGGACCTGATCTAAATTAGACTTGACATATTTCTAGATTCTGGTCATTGGGACATGGGCTATGATGCTTCTTTATGGGCCCTCCCAAGGATGATTTTAGACCATAGTCCACTTATCTTTAGTTGGTGGAACAATTATATTTAAGACCCGATGCCCTTTAAATACGAAATAATGTGGTCCATGCGTCCATAATTCAAAAATTGCATAAAAGAATGATGGAATTCCCCATTCCAACAATCTGCCATGTTTAGAATCAATCAAAAGCTAGACCTAATTAGGAAAAGAGTCAAATATTGGAATAGATTAACCTTTGGGAACATCTTCTCCCAAAAGAAGGAACTAGATAGTAAGCTAAAAGAGATTCAAGTAAACCTCACATGATATATGCTACAAAGAAGAGTCCTTAAGGCAAAGGTGGAAGGAAACCTTGTCAAGGGAGGAGATCTTCTGGAAGTAGAGGTCTCATATCCAATGGTTAAAAGAAACGGATAGGAACTCTTCCTTTTTCCATAAATCAACATGTAAACATAAGAGGAGGAATATGATTACTTTGAAGGACGAGTGGAACCAGAATGTTACTGATGATCAATAATTGGGACAACTGGTTATTGATTACTTTCATAGGGATTATGAGGATGTTGGACAAAAGAATGCTACTATTGAGGCTCAAACCTTGAACTATTTACATCCTACTCTTTCCTCAGAAGATACTGCCTGTATCATTCACCAGTTTTCTAAGGATGAGGTGAGGGCTGCCGTCTTTTCTACGGGTGCTTATAAAGTTCTTAGACTAGATAGTTTCCCTCTTGCCTTTTTTAGGAGTTTTGGGACATTGTCAAGTTTGACCTCACTATGGTCATCGGTGATTTTATGAGGATAGGGAGACTTCTTAATAAATTTAATAATACCTTCATTGTATTAGTGCCTTAAATACAAGAGCCAAAAAGGTTGGAGGATTTCAGGCCTATAAGCTTATGCAACACTGTCTATAAGATTTTCACCAAAATTCTTGTTTATAGAATTAAGCCCTTTCTTGACAATATGATAAACAACAATCAGAAAGGTTTTGTGCCAGGTCATCAAATATTGGATGCAGTTATCAATACTCATGAATTGGTCTACTCCATGGACAAATGCGGTGCACTTGGGATGGTTCTTAAGCTTGACATTTCTAAAGCCTATGACCGGGTTAGATGAGACTTTCTCTATAAGGTCCTAAACAAGCTGGGTTTCAATGGCAAGCTAATAAGCATTATAAAAACCTACATTGAAATGGTTAACTTTTTTGTATTGGTTAATGGCATTCCAAGAGGTTATTTTGGTGCTAAAAAGGGACTAAGGCAAGCTGACCCACTCTCAACTTATCTCTTCATTATTCTTGTAGAGGTTCTCAGAAGGAATTTCTTGGACCTTGTCAACTCAGAGAAACTTCAAGGTGTCAAAGTTGCTTCCACTCTCCCTATTGTACAATATGAAAAGGGAAGCAATACAAATAGGGTAGATCAACTCTCATTTTCACGATTGCACATTTGGAAGGAAGATACCCCCAACAGGGTCAAGAGGAGACTCAATCACTAAATGGGGACAACAGTCCTTCACTAAATATGTAATTTTGAAATGGAAAATGATAATAAAGATAGAAATACAAATTAGTAAAGATTTACAAGCATCTAAAAATGAAATAGGAAATAAGCAACTTCAGATCTAAATAACAGACATATGAAATGTTGAAAGTATTTGTATAAACCTCTCTAAGATCCTGATGTCGTAACCTTCTTGCCTATCAAATCTGAGCCTGTTTTTAAGGTTATAAATTGGTTTTGTCTATTTGTACTCAAGTATAGATTGGCTTTTTCAATCTATACCCTGGGTTTCTATCTGAAACTTTTAGGTATGCTTTGATTGTTTCCGATCTGCCTAGAAAAGTTCCAACAACTCTGTAGCTTGTTCTTGCACATGGAAAAAATAGGGAAGAAGGTTGGGTAAAAGGGATTTGCCTTGGTCAAGCCCCTGTTTAGGCATCAACCTTGAAAATGTGATGAAATTACAAAAAGGAAAAATGAAATAGAAGCTAGATTTGAATCGTGAATTACCTCATGCCTCGATGAAGCAATGCCTCTTTGGATGTGATTACAAGTGTTAATGCAATAGCTTGAACTCCAAAAAATTCCGAAAGGAAATCATGAAAGATAAGCCTTGTGAAATAGATTTTGTAGTTTGCCACAATGCTTGATGGAGAAGAAGAATGCTTTGAAGACTTGAAGACTTGGATGCTTGAAGACCTTCAGAATGCTTGGATGCCAATTTCTTGATTTCTTGATCATGAATGCTTGAGGATAGTAATGGATACAAAAATGAGGAGAGATGAGGTGTTTATATACCTCATCCAACATTTTGGGGTTTAAAACTCAACCAGGTCAATTTTAAGTCCTAATCCTTTGTTGAATTGCAAAGATTGGAACCCAATTCAAATTTGGATGCAATCTTCAAGGTATAGATAAAAAAAGCCAATCTATACCTGGGTACAGATTGGAAAAGTTGATCTATACCTTCCAATCAGGGCCCCGATAGAGACCATGGGTCCCAAACAATGAGAGGATGCAGGGAAAAAGGGTATAACTAGTTCCGAGGTCGGGAGAGAATGTAAATGTCATAAATGGTGATATAGGGCATAGGTGATGAAATGAATTATGAGATTGAAGGAAAAATAGAGCACACTTAGAAATAAGGGCTTACCTTGAGATTTGAAGAAATTGAATTAGCACAAGGTTATAATATTAGTTTAAAGGTCCAATGTGTGCTAGGAGAGCATGAAATCAATGAAAGGAACCCATACATACTAAAATGGGGCTAAAATGAGCATCTAATTATAGATGCTAACTTTTTAGGATGGTACATTTAGCCCCCAGTGTAGTGGGAGGATGTTGTTACAAGTAGTGGTTGTCGTTGCACCTAAAAGATCGACTTGTTAATGCCTGATACAACCACTAGATTTATAGAAGACACATGAGGCAGTTAAGCCATGTCGCAAATCTCGAGGGGAGTGTTGACCATTATACCAACAATCTCCCCCTCAGCGCTACCCGAGGGGATTCGAACCTATGACCAAGCTCTGATACCACTTGTTACAAGTAATGGTTGTCATTGCACCAAAAGATCGACCTGTTAATGCCTAATACAACCACTAGACTTGTAGAAGACACAAGAGGTGGTTAAGCCATGTCATGAATCCCGAGTGGAGCACTGACTATTATACCAACACATGCGTCCACCTCATGCTCATAGTAAAGTGGGAGAAAGAGATGAAGATGTATTCATGGGCAAACTACAAAGAGATAAGATATCTCTAAGTTTAAGAACAAAAGCTCCAAAACCAAGGATCTTAACTTGTACATCCATATGCAAGGACACATAAAACAAAGACTAAAGCTTAATTCTTACCAAGGTTCCAAGTCAACTATTTGAAGAGACCTTAGTAAAGAAAATGTCTCCACTGCTAGCATCACATTGAAAAAGCTATTGCAAAAGCATAGGTGGTCAAATGAAAAGAGCAAGAGCACATATCAAAGATAAGACAAGACTCCATGATCCAATCAAATAGATAAGTGTCTTATGCTATGGATTTATGGAGAAGAGAATAAAACAATTATGGATGACACAAGCTAGCCAGTTGTCTTGTGCTAGGTGATCCATGAGAGAGAAAGGAGAGAGGAGGGGGAAATGGTCTAGCAAATTATGTCATGCTAGTTCCACCCCTCAAAGAGAATCTAAAGAGAGAGTTGGTGGTCTAGTGCATGCTATTCAACTCATACCATGGGACAAACGATTGATGGGATAGTGATGGATAGTTTTTAGATCTCAATATTAAGACTGAACAAGTATTTGAACAGATGGTGGGTGGAAGCATCATATAGATGTCAACTTTTCTTAATCCAAGATCTTTTAGATTGGATTTCATGCATAGCTAAATCCTTTGGGTGATTTAGTAGCAATGGATACCACAATCACAATTAATGGTTGAGATGGGCCTTAAATCGATGATTAGAAAAGTTGAAGTTTTTGGAATTTGCTCCAAAGAGGGTTAAGCAACCACATAAGTAGTTTCAAACAAAAGATTTTTGCACAAAACAATTTCAGGAGAAACTCTTTTGCCTCTTCACCCAAAACTCTAGTACCACATATATACCACATGGTTTTGAGCAAAATCCTTTCACTTGAAACTCTTTTGACCAAAATGTTTTCGAGAGAAACTATTTAACTGGCCATAAATATGACACAAATTTGTACTTTTATTCCACCATCTCCGATTTTGAAAAGGATAATGAGATGTTCAAAAATCTTGCCTTGTTGAGACAACATGATACTTTGGATGCCTATATCTCAAAGTCTCAAAAACTCCATATTATAGTTCCAAACATCATTGAAAGAAAACTTGTATTACTTTTCAGTGAAGGGCTATTCGAGTCACTAAGAAGATGGGTTAAAGACTTTGATCCACCAACTATATAAGAAACCATAAGTTAAAAAAGAACACGAAGCTTGTTGCTTGAAGAAATAAATTTCAATTGAGAACCTTCTAACATGAGGAGGAGAAAAAGCATTTCTGTAAAGGTTCAAATCAGACCAAGAAGGCATCATAATGAGGACCTTCAAAATGGGCTGGGTAGGAAGAAACAATGTTTCACTTGCAAAGAACCCTGGACTTTGAGTCCCAAATGCTTCAAAAAAGGGAAAGTTCACCATCTAGATGTGTGCTCAATTGATGAATCAACATCCAAAAAGAATCAGAACAACAATCTATTTTGGAAGACAGTGAATGAAAAAAATATCAGAAGGGCCAAAAAAAAGAGAGAAGGAAAGTGAGGGCACTCTTCCCAGATTCATAGTATTCAAAATAATGAGTCTTTTAGAGTCCATGGAGTTACTTATAGGCAGCGAATCATTGCTCTAGTTGATACTGGAGTTAGACATAATTGTATTGATGGAGCGGTTGCTTGCAGAGGAATCAAGAATCAAGATATTAATGGTTTCAAAGTTATGGTAGCACATGCACAAATTGTCAATACCCATTTACACAAATTGGAGTCATATAGAGCTTGTGATACACCATTAAGCACATGCACAAATTGTCAATATCCATTTGCACAAACAGCTTGGACAAGTTATCTGAGATAATGATTTTCAACCACGATCAATTCACCTGGTGGAGTTCTCTGCAGTTTGCAGAAACTATAACTGCCACCAGCACTTATCTCACACAAAAGTTCATAGCATTGTAGATAAGGAACCTTGGGATGTGCTGGAAACCAAAAGCCATAGCCATTTTCTCACAATGACCACCGGGCACATTTTCATCCACCCACTTCAACTCATGCAGAACAAAATTCACATTTAGGACTTACCCAGTCAATGTCTCCAACATTGTAATCCAATAGAAATGCAGTTTCTTCAGGTGCAATGTCTTCCACATGGAATTCATGGACTGTATTGTCTACTTCAATTAAGCTACATCCTGGTGTTCTTGTCAAATCCATATCTCCCATCATTACTCTCGTTTTGGCCACATCATCCCATCTCGCTGCAGCGGCATATATGTTTGATAATAAGACATAATATCCAGCATTCAAAGGACTTAAGCCAAACAGACATTTTGCTACTCGTTCTCCTAATGCTACGTTACAGTGGATTCGGCAGGCACCAAGCAATGCTCCCCATATATTGGTATCAGGCTCTATTGGCATCTCCAGGATAAAATCTTCTGCCTCCTCCAGATTTCCAGCATGGCCATAGAAGGTCAACCATACAAGCATAGTGCTCAGCCTGTGGAGTGATATGATAATCTCGACTCATGCTATTAAAGTAGTGCCAACCTTCATCCACAAGGCCCACATGACTGCAAGGCTGCAAGCTGATAGAACCGGAACAAAAGTGGTGTGGTTGGGTTGAACAGATATCTGTTGCATTCGGGTAAAAACATCAAGGGTGTCCTTTCCATGACCATGGATTCCACACACTACGATCATTGCACTCCATGAAACAACATCTTTTGAAGACAATCTGTCAAACAAGTGGTGCGCAATTTCTATATTCCAACATTTTCCACACGTCTATTGGGCCAGTTTCCACAAAAACATCTAACTGCAGTCCACTTGTAACTATATACTAGTGCAAACACTTCTCTTGTTGCAAGGCACCCACTTGAGCACATGCCTGTAGGACACTCACAATGGCAACCGAGTCTGGTATCATTTTAATCAGCTGCATTTGAATGAAAAGTTTGAATGCCTCATGAGCATGTTTATTACGGACATATCCTGCAACCATTACATTCCATGAGACATCTTTTCTAGAACTTAAGGAAAACATTTTGCAAGCATTGTCCATATTCCCACATATAGACCACATGGACAAAAGGGGTTTGCCCAAAACTCTGGTACCACATACACTACATGGTTTCGAGTGGAACCCTTTCACCTGAAAGCTGAAATGCTTTCAAGAGAATCTATTTAGTTGGCTAAAATATGACACAAATTTGTCCTATTACCCCACCACCTATGATTTTGACAAGAAGCATAATGAGATGTTCTGAAAGGTTGCCTTCTTGAGACAACATGGTACTTTGGATGCCTATATCTCATAGTTTCTCTATGGACTCTATATTATGGTTCCAAACATCATTGAGAGAAAATTAGTATTACTTTTCAGTGAAGGGCTAATGGAGTCACTTAGAGGATGGGTTAAACTTAAAACCTTTGACCCACCAACTATATAAGAAGCCATTAGTAAGACAAAGAACATGAAGCTTGTTGCTCAAACAAATAAATTTCAATCAACAACGAAAAAGGAGAAAAAGCATTTCCATAAAGATTAAAATCAGACCAAAAAGGCATCATAAAAATGGACGACCTCCCAAATGTGCTAAGGAGGCGAAGAACAATGGGGTTTTGAGTCACAAATGCTTCGAGAAAGGGAAAGTTTACCATCTAGAAGTGTACTCAATTGATGAATCAACATAAAAAAAAACCAGAACAACAAATCTAATTTGGAAGATAGTGAATAGAAAGAAACATCGGAAAGGCCAAAAGCAGAGAAGGAAAGTGAGCGCACTCTTGCCTAGATTTACAGCTTTCAAAAGAATGAGTCTTTTAGAGTCCATGTAGTTCCTTATGGGCAGCGAATCATTGCTCTAGTTATAACTGGAGTTGCACATAATTGTATTGATGAAGTGGTTGCTTGTGGAGGAATCAAGAATGAAGATATCAATGGTTTCAGAGTTACGGTAACACATGACAAATTCTCAGTATCCGTTTGCACAAATTGGAGTCATATGGAGCTTGTGATAGACCATGAAGCACATACACAAATTGTCAATATCCATTTGCACAAACAGCTTGGACAAGTTATCCGAGATAATGATTTTCAATCACAATCAATTCACCTGGTGGAGTTCTTCTCTGCACTTTGCAGAAACCACGAGTGACACCAGCACTTATCTCGCACAAAACTTCATAGCATTGTGGTAAAGGAACCTTGGGATGTGCTGGAAACCAAAAGCTATAGTCATTTTGTCACAATGACCACAGGCCACATTTTCATCCACCCACTCAACTTCATACAGGAAAAAATTCACATTTAGGACTTACACTTTCAACGTCTCCAATATTGTAATCCAAAAGAGATGAAGTTTCTTCAGACTAAAGGTGCAATATCTTCCATACGGAATTCATGGACCGTATTGTCTACTTCAATTGAGCTACATCCTGGTGTTCTTGTCAAGTCCATCCCTCTCATCATTACCCTCATTTTTGCCACATCATCCCATCTCCCTGCAGCAGCATATATGTTTGATAATAGGAGATAATATCCAGCATTTGAGGGACTTAAACCAAACAGACGTTTTGCTACCCGTTCTCCTAATGCTACATTACAGTGAATTCGGCAGGCACCAAGCAATGCTCCCCATATATTGGTATCAGGCTCTAATGGCATCTTCAGGATAAAATCCTCTGCCTCCTCCAAATTTCCAGCACGACCCAGTAGGTCAACCATACAGGCATAATGCTCAGCCTGCGGAGTTATATGATAATCTCGACTCATGCTGTTGAAGTAGTGCCAACCTTCATCCACAAGGCCAGCATGACTGCAAGCTGATAGAACCGAAACAAAAGTGGCGTGGTTGGGTTGAATGGACATCTGCTGCATGCGGGTAAAAACATTAAGGGCATCCTTTCCGTGACCATGGATTCCACACACTGCAATCATTGCACTCCATGAGACAACATCTTTTGAAGACAACCTATCAAACAAGAAGCGCGCAATGTCTATACTCCCACATTTTCCATACATGTCTATTAGGCCAGTTTCCACAAAAACATCCAACTGCAGCCCACTTGTAATTATATACTTGTGCAAACACTTCCCTTGTTGGAAGGCACCCATTTGAGCACATGCTTGTAGAAGACTTACAATGGTAACCGAGTCTGGTATCATTTTAACCAGCTGCATTTGAATGAAAAGTTTCAATGCCTCATGAGCATGTTTATTACGGACATATCCTGCAATCATCACACTCCATGAGACGGTATCTCTTCTAGAATGTATGGAAAACATTTTGCAAGCATTGTCCATATTTCCACATTTGGCATACATGTCTAGAAGTCGAGTTTCAACAGAAACATTCGATTCCATCCCATTTTTAATTATGTACCCATGCATACCCTGCCCTAGCTGCAAAAATCCAAAGTGAATACATGCAAGGAGCACACTCACCATGGTGACAAAGTTGGGTTTTATGTCTGTAAATAGCATTTGATTAAAGAGATTCAATGCGTTACTGGCATCTCCATTCTTCGCATAACCAGCAACCATAGTGCTCCATGAGATCACATCTCTATTGTACATTTTGTCAAACACCTTCCATGCAAATCCCATCTCCCCGCAGTTTGCATACATGTCTAGTAAGGAGTTCATTACGGAAACATCCGACTCAAACCCACCCTTGAACATAAAACTATGAAGAAACTTGCCTTGTTGCAGAGCTCCCAATTGGGTGCATGCTGACAGCACACTTAACAAAACAACTGAATCCGGCCTCAGTGTCTCCAGTTGCATTTCATGAAAGAGAATCAAAGCCTCATTTAGGCACTTATTCTGTGCATACCCAGCAATAATGGTAGTCCATGAGACAACATCTCTTTCAGACATTATGTCAAATATCTTCCGCGCATCCTCTAATCGGCTACATTTGATGTACATATCTACAAGTGAAGCTACGACATAAACGTTTGACTGAAATCGAGCTTTGAGTATGCGAGAATGGATCTGCTTGCCCTCTTGCAAAGCAGAGAGGCCGCCACACGCCTTTAGAGCAAAGGGAAAGATGAAATTATCTAGCTGAATTCCAATCAAATCCATTTGTCGAATAAGGGAAATAGCATCCTCAAAATATCCATTCTTGGCATACCCTCTTATCATTGTGGTCCATGAAAGGGTTTTTGGCTTGCACATTTTGTCAAACATTTGGCGAGCATTCTCTACATCACCAAACGCAGCATACATATCGCCAAGTTTACTGCCTAAATAATTATTGCCGTGAAGCCCGGCCATGAGGATGTGGGCATGGATTTGGTTTAAAGTTTGGATATTGGTACAGGAATGCAACATTAAAGCATAGGATGTGATGTTGATCATAGAATCTGGTTGAGTAGACTTGCTTAGCGCATAAGTATGGGATGACTGTGATTTCCATTGCAGTTTATGTTTAGATTTTAGAACACTTTCACGAAGAAAAAAGTGCAGATTATCATGGCTATGACAGCAGTGCAAAACCCAACTCATATGTCGCATTTTTTATGTAAGCTCTGTACTCTTGTTCTTCCATTGTCATTCTCAAGTTTTCGAACAATTCTTCCTCTAGCATGGAGAAGGTAAATTACCTTCTCATAATGTTAGGTTTCCACTATTTCAAATAGGTTTATTTGACAATGGTTTCCTGTTGTTTTTGGTTGTAACAAATTATGTTCTAATCTACTAATAGATTTAATTTAATGTTTAATACCAAAATATTCATTATAATTAAAATATATATTTATGTTTGTCAAAATAGTGATACGATGTAAATTGTAGTTTTTAAAATTTAAATGATATATTGTTATTTATGTTTAGATATGTAAAATATATATTTGATGTAACATAAATATCTTCTTATTAATAGTTAAATACATTTCACATAAGAAATATAGTCTTTTTATGGTAACATTATATCTATCAAATATAGATTGTATTCACAATATTACTATTTTCAATAACAACTTATAATATCAATATGTCTACATACTAGTCCACTATTCATTTAATAGGTTGAATGCTTAGAACAATAGCAAATACTATATAAGACTCTAAAAACAATAAAATAATAAGAACTCACTTGAAATGTTCACGTCTAATATAACTTCATCTCCAATTCTTATCTAGGAACTAGGAAGTTTCTATAATCTACTAAAAATAGTAAATCAATATCATCTCTTACAATTGACTTAGCCACTCATTGGTGCAATGAGAAAAGTTATGTTGTAGGCACTCGGATGGTACTAAACTCAAATCTTCTTCAATACAATTTTTTTTTTTTATAACCTTAATTATTAGAATCATTGGAATGCAAAAGAATACCGTCTCGAATTTTCTTTATTAAACTTTTTTTAGTCTATATTATTATAATTAAAGGTATATAAAATAATAACATGAAATTTTTCTTCTTAACTCCTTTTACTCTTGATTATTAGAATCAATTATATGGATGATATGGTGGAAAATCTCTTTGTTAAGATTTTTAATTCTTCATTAGAATCAATGTTATATGTCATATTGTTCTTTTAACATTCTTCAAAGGTATTTTTCTTTAAACAATTATTAAACTTGAGGAAATTTTGTATTTTGTATGGAATTAAATTATTTACCTACTTCTTTAATAATCTTAATTAATTTCAATTTGATTGACAAGGCTGATTATTCCACAAGTGAAACCCTCAAGGGTAAATGATTCATAATTCTAATTAAAGCATAATAGTAACCCTTATCCTAATTAAATCATAATGACAACTTAAACCTTAATTGAAATATGTTATTTTATTGAATAAAATGTTATATACATTTAATTAAGTTAAACTTTTATATTTAAGTAAAATAACAAAAAATTAAAATAAACAGTCAAAAAAATAACAGTTAGCATATTTTAAATAAATTTTCTAAATATAAATATTCTAAAAATAATAAGTATCATTTTCACAATACATAAATGTAATTGTAAAACTTTTCGATAAAACTTTGTTGTTATTTTTTAATCTGACATTTCAAATCATTATCAAAAAATAACAACACAGTTTTATCCAAAAATTCTACAATTACATTCTAAAAATAGATATATTTTATCTACATTATTTTAAAAATAACTAATATATGAAAAATATTGAAACTGAAACAGCATTTCAAAAGTAAAAATTATGCAATGAACTTAAATGCACAGCAGATAAACAAATAAGAGGAGAAAACGCACGAAAACGAAAACAAAGGAAAAAGGGTTTTGTGTATCAAAATTTCAAACCAAGCCAGGGATAACGATAATACACGCAACGTCTTCAGCTGCCGCAAGCAACACTTTCGATTCGTTTCACAAGGAGAAAAACATAAATCTTTTTTCAATCTCACAATTCAGAGGGGAGTCATCTGTACCTCCTTTAAGATCTGGATCGCTTCTTTCTGTTTGATAGTCAAACATTAATTATTGCGACGAAAAGTACACCAGCAAGTCGATATGTCCGAGTGGTTAAGGAGACAGACTTGAAATCTGTTGGGCTACGCCCGCGCAGGTTCGAACCCTGCTGTCGACGTTTTCTATTTTCTTTTTGTACACGCTAAAAAAACCTTTTAAATAGTTTGAATTGATCATCCATATAAAATTAATCAATACCAATATCATCTAATGAGATTATGTCAACTGTTCAATTCCGTTAAAAGGAATGTAAGACAATTAAATTAATCAAAACTGTTTTAAATAGTTTGAATTGATCGTTCATATAATTTTTTATTATCAGTAAACGGCTGAAGGAAGCCAAAGTTTGAATTACTTATTAAACATGAGGAAGATCTTAATGTTTGTTAATAGTGTTTTTTGTTATTATATTCTATCTTTATATTTTGCAACAAAGATCTAATCATTAAACACTTGCAATAAAATATATGTTCTCAAAATAATATATTTTTGTTTAAAACATAGTTTATATATAACATAGCTACACCTAAATAAATTTCAATCTTATCCTATATTTTTCACTAGTTTTTTTAATAATAGATCTATCACTTCCTTATAAAGTATATCTCTAGAACCTAATTTATTACATTCTAGACCTTATTTTTTATAACTAAATCTAAATTGCTTTCACTCCACCTCCTAAAGTGTTAGATGACTTCCTAAAATTTGACACATTATTACCTAAATTAATATGCCAAGGCCAAATCTTGAACACCTCTACATAGGAAACCCTAAGGTTTTAACCTATCGAACCATATGACCTTTCTAAACGTCTCTTTTCATTTTATCGCACAAGCAGATGCTTTGTATCAAACGTATTAGGGTTTTCTCCAAAACGATGGAGCATGCATTGTAAGCCGCCATTCTAGACTTGCCTCTGTGGTTCTGCTTCTATGACCATCGGATTTGAGATTTTTTTCGGTGCGAAAGACATCATGTTTGAGATAATTTTACCTATTAAACTTCAGATTTTTGTTGTGAGTTTCGCTCCAGTTTTGTTGTTAATGACATTTTTTTTGGGAGCATAATAATGCTTCAATGGCGATGCTAGGGTTGGAGGTTGTGCAAGCCAAGGCACTGCATGTGGTGGGAGACAGATTGTGTTTAAATTAACTATAATTCCTTCTTTCTCAAACACTTTCTATAAGTTTGTGTTTGGGTAGATTAGTCTAAAGATTTTCATAATACCAGGACGACTGTATTTTTTTATTTTCTCATTCTGAATGTTTATGGTTTTGGAAGTATGAGCTACATCTCTAGAAACAATCATTCATTGTGTCTTTGATAATGACAAGTTTGTAAATTTTTACAGGTTTAATAACTTTAGGGTTTCAGAAGCATTGGTTGTCGCTATAAACTATATTTCATTCATTCCTCTTAAATTTAAGGTTTTAATATTTCTTGTTATTGTTACCCAATTCCTATCAATTACACTAGCCAACTTCCAGAATCATGATTGATTTCAGTTGGTTTTCCATGAATCGGTAAGTTTATTTCCTACCCATTTGAAAATGTGTGGGGATGAAATTCAACTGACCTGCAATTATTTTTGAGTGTAGTCATGCCAAAGTTGCCAAATCTATACACATCGATCGGGTTTTAGTCCAGGTTGACACTTGCTGGAGTGGACAACGGTTGGGTTTGTGTCTTGGTTGGAAGGTATGCAAGACCTAGATATTAACTGTTTGAATCTCCACAAGATATATAATTTTTTAGCGATTTTTTTGTAGGGTTTCTTTTCTTTTTGAATTCCCACTCTTTACTTTCTTTTTTGGTCATTTTTTTTTTCTTCTTCTCTCAGTACAAATCTTTACCTCACCAAAGTTCTTTGATTATGGGATAACCTTGCTGAGAGAAGGAATTGGATGCAGTTGAAAGGGTGGGAAGGAATGCCAAAGCATAAACTAAGGGGGTAGATCCTTAGAATTATTGTAGGGCATTGACACTAGTGGCCTTATCACTTCATGGCTTAGCCAACTATTGAGTTGCCTATAGTTCCCACCCAACCCCCCTACTATTCTAAGGCTAGTAGGCCCCATAAAATTGTAGGGTGAGAAGAACTATAATTGGAATAAAACCTCTTCACATTTAATTTAATTTTGTGTTTGCAAATGCGTACTAAGATACTGGTATATCCCAATTATATAATGTGTCCTCTCATACTATTCGGAATGGATGACTAGCTAAGCTTCCATCCATATTTCTAGATATCATGTATGCTATGCGACAATTGCAGGTATGCTCATGTCTACTACTATGTATTTTCTTTAGCAGATTCATTTTGATATGTATACAGAGGCAAAATTTCAGAATAGAGTGTTTGTAAATTGTGTTTCATAACCATATATGAATTCTGATGGAATAAACAAAATTAGAGTTAATTGACTTTCTCAAGATTTCCCAACAATGGCATTACAGACATTTGGCCTCTGATATTGAGATAAAGAATTAATGTTTTAACCTCGTTAACTTCACAAAAGGTCTTCTTTCCAACAATAGGTAAAATAAGATTATATTTTGGCTTTAGGTAGTAGAGAAACTTGATTATATTGAATTATGGAGGATGGCCACTGGCTTCCCCATAGAACTGTTAGGCTTGCTTGCTTTCAAATTTGTTTTCAACTAATTCAGTAAATCATTCAATTTTAGTACAAATAATTTTAACTGCTTGGATTTTTTAAAGCTAGACTTATTAAATTTGAACTCAAGTTTGAGTAATTCCAATTGCAATTATATACACTTTAATTCTAAATGAAAATCATATAGATCTTAATTTCAGTACTTTAGACTATAGGATAAACCTTAAAATCTCTCAAAAACTTAAATTCTTGAGATTATTTAGAAATTGGAAGTAAATAAAAATGAAAATTTTTCAATTTGTAGGTTGTAATGAAGATGTTACATCCATGGATGCTAATAAACAATGTTAAACAAACTTTTATGAACAACGATTGGTTTGGAAAACTGGGCGCATTTTAGGGGCTACAAAATTTGGGAACGATTTCTCTTGCAGAGCATGGGGCACAAGGTGGATATACGAATTCAAAAGTGGAAAAGTTTTAATCATGTATGCTATAATTTCCGCATGTCTGATCAGTACCCATTTTATTACTAGGAGCATGAGATAAAGTTTAAACAATTTATAAAGTATTATAAACAAATTTACTAAAGAAAAAATATTTAGAATTATGAGAGAATAACACTTTTCAGTCATAATTTGGGACTAATTACTCCAAACGGTAACTATTAATTAGTTCATTCTTTACTCTTTATTAGTTCATTCTTTAATCTTTATTAGTTCATGCTTTACTCTAGTTCTTGGAACTCTAGTATAGTGATTACTTAATTTCTAATATACCAACACTCTAGTTTTTTGCACATGTGTATCCATTGATATTTTAAAGGTATGTATTCACACCACATATTTGAAGGAATGATGTTTTCTCTACACTATGGATTTTTTATCCATGCAAGAAATCTTTTACCAGAGTTGGGATGTTAATTAGTTTTTACCTATTTTTCATCCAATATGTTGTAAATGTTAATGAGATTTTTTTATGTTATATTATTGGCTGAATAAATGATTTTTTTAAGGTAGTCATTAAGTTTGTAATTGTAGTTTTGTGAAATTACACCTTTGACTTCTAATATTTTTGTATGTAATTGACGAATTCACTATTGATTCCAGGTGCATAAAGGGAGGATAAAGTCACTATCGTCAAGGTGCATAAAGGGGGGATGAAGCTGTTGGAGATTTTCCAGCAAGCCAGTGTTGACTGTATGTTTGTCATTGATGAAAATATATGGTAAGTAGCATGCGTGGAAGTCTTATGCAGTAAGCTTTGAGTATATGTAGCATGGACATGTTATCAACATGATATCATGGACACAGAGGTTAATTGTTAGTACAGACAGTTATGTAGTAACTTGTGTTAGTAGTGTTCCTGATAAAGTTACAGGCAGTATTTAGTGAGTGATTGTCCGTACAATTATCATGGAGCCTTGCGCGTTTGGATATGTGATGGAGACATATTCTTGTTGTTACATTCATAGACGCAGAGTCTGATATGCAGTAGAAGTGAAGTTATGCAGTAGCTATCACCAGTTGTAGTTTCTTATATTTATCCAGAAAAGCCGACAGAGATTATATTGGTACAGGAGTTGCGCCTATCATTTCGGTATGCGTGCTTGGATTAGTGATTGGAGAAGAGTTAAGAATGTTTGGTTAAGAGCACATGATGTAATTCAGCTTGCGGAGAAAGTATATTCAGTTAATTTGGTAGAGCCGACATTGTGTAGCGTGCGTCTACACTTATTGATTTGGACAGGTCCCAGTTTGTGTTGCGTGCTTAGTAGAGCCGACTGAGATATTATTGGAGAGTGTTATTATTTCTCTATTATTTCAAGGTGGTTCTAACAGGGCGACTTGATTATATCATTTAGAGGAAAGATACTTATAGTCGGTCATTTGTGATCGCTAGTAGCATGGCATGGAGATAAAATATTAGAGCAAAGCAAAGAGTGCGAAGTATTGTGTCATTAAGAAGAGATCTATGTGACAGAGAAGATAGAGTGTGCTATTCATTGGAACTAATCAAGACAACAGGTCTACCTCGCAGTTCACCAAGATCCAGATATAGTGTGTATCTGTTATTCGGAAGGTTGCAGCCTTCACCCCTTTGAGAAGTGAGCTCTCGGATAGTGTGTCCTCACCCCTAACATGGTCAATCATAAAAGACTCCTAACAGGGTCTGACCTTTGACTAGGTCACTGTACTTATTGCATTGTAAATATAAACTCCTAACAGGGTTGTAAGATCTTCTAACAAGGATCATTATACACTAGTGCAGTTTATTAGTGGGTGTTAATTCCCACTGGGGTTTTTACCTATTTGGGTTTCCCCGTAGCCAAAATATTGGTGTTGTGTTCAAGTGTTCTTTCATTGTGTTTATGCTTAAAGTTTAAGTATACTTAATTGGATCATAAAGAATTGAAACTTGTAGATAACTGATTCACCCCCCTCTCGCCCCCCCTCTCAGTTATCTCTTGGGACTATTCCTAATAGAAGCTACTATTGATTTCAAGTGAGGTTAATTTAAATTGCACTAAGGCAATGACCCATAAATTCTTAGTTTATATTTGGATTCATATTTTGTTTTTATTTGAATTCATATTTTGTTTTCCATTTTTATTTTTCCATGTATAAGTTTAATTCTTCTAATCAAACATATAGGTTAATTATATGATGTTGGAAATATGAATTATACATGCTATCTTTGAACAAATAGATTAGTCAATGTGATTCATACAAAAAAATAGATTGGTCAATGTGTGTGTGTGTGTACATGCATATATATTCATGTATTTATATGTAGATATTTACACACACATGTATGTGTATATATATTACAAACAGACTTGTAAATATATTTGTACATGTGCATATATGATGAGGCATATTAATGTCTTAATTTTGATATAGTTTTCATAGTTTGGACACACTCTTTGTGCTTTGACAAAACATTTCTAAACACTTGTAGTAAATATCTTGTGAACTTATGCCAGAAACAGCTAGAACCTACTAAACCTATGGGTAGTGTGTATGACATGTTTTGCTTAATATTATACATAGAATGTAGTATTTCATATAACTATTTTAAGCTATGTTCTAATATCTGAGTAAAAGTAGGAATGTTATCTTGCATATGTGTTCCGGATGTTGCTAACTTTTCAAGAGAATGAGGAGCGACACAAAGAGTGGTGATTACTGCATTTAAGGAGGAGGATAATGGAGACCAGTCATGGAAAAGAAAGCACAGTTAAGTTCTGTTGGATAAGTTGCGCCTGCAAAGGAGTTGCTGTTCCAGAGAATATAGGGGATACAACTTGCTATATTTCTTGCAAGTTGTTATTCTGTTGCTTAGTAGTAAATGTACTATGTCATGGTTGATCTTCCGCCTTCTTTTCTAGCAATGTTTGTTCAAGACTTTTTATGTTATATTTTTAATAAGCATCCAATGCTCTATATAATGGATTTGGATTGTCTTAGTAAGCTAATGAGAAAATAGATAATGCTGATTTAGATTTAGAAGTTACTCTTTTCTTTTCTTCATGAATTATTCAGTTTTTATGTAATCAAAGAAGGATTTTAATGGAAGAGATGAAGTACTTGTTGTGTTCATAGTTAATTGAAGCCAACCAAGGGGGCTCACTTGGGAGGTGGAATAAATTTAGGTAGAATAGATTCATTTCTTGCAGTTTCCTGTTTTCAAATAGATTTACTGTATTAGTCCTGTAGCATTATTACTGTGAAAGTTCCTGCAGCACTTGCAAAAAATGATCATAGTGGATGTTCTGAGTTGTTAATTAGTTTAGGTTCATTTTCAAGCTTTCTGCAATTATCTGTTGTTAGCCAAGGTGCGTTTATTATTTTGTAGCAGCAATATAGATTCTTCCAATGCATCGTACTTTCTTGCAACATAGGTGTTATGACTCCTAAAGGAACTTAGTGCACAAACTGTGCTGACCCATTTCAAGTCCTAAATCCCTGGGTTGACAATTCAAGTGTATTTCATGATGGAATAGGTAATCCTTAGAATAGATATATTATCCTTGAGAGAGAGACAATGGCATGATTATCTTCATCTATTGTGAAACTGTACATTTTTGGCGCCGTTGTCGGGGATGGTGTCAAGCTAGGAACCTTCATGAGTCATTTATTTTCAGATTAGTTTGTTAGCTAGGAACTGCAAAGTTGTGGGCTTGATTAACAAGTCACCAATTTCTTGCATGCATCGAAGAAGGAGAGATGTCCATGGTAGGTTCTTTCCTAAGGAGCTTGTAAAACCAAAAGAAGAATTCGAAGATCCTGAACTGCCATTTCTTGATGCAAGCCTAGAGTTTACTGCATCATCATCTTTAGTAGAAGAAGACATCCAGAAAACATTTGACCTCCGTCCATTTGAGGAAATATTGGCCAGCTTCCATACTAACCCCACTTCAGGACCACCTGCTGTCCAGAATCCCCCAACAATTACCAACTTCCAGCCATAGTTTCAATATCCCATACCTCCAGCTATGGCAGCTCCCACATTTCCATTTCCAATACCAAGTATCGTCACTAATCCCAATCTAAAAAATATACCTGCATTAGCATTACCAAAGTTTTATGGTCTCGTCACAGAGGATCCCGATACTTTTATGTTTGAATTTGATATCCTATGTCAGAGCTTTGACTATAATAATGACAGTCACAAGCTAAAATTATTCCCAGCCACTCTAAAAGAGTCAGCTTTAAAATGGTTTATGGGCTTGGGGGCAAATGCAGTAACAAATTGGGATGATATGAGAGGCTTGTTTCTTAGGAAGTATAAGGAATATTGTATGGGAAATGATTCAAAAGGTGATGAAATTTTTAGAATGTCACAACGGGAAGATGAAATATTAGAAGATTATATATCTCTCTTCCTGTTCAACTTACAAAATAACCCACAACATTCCCTGCAAGAGGAGTCCCAGAAGCTGATTTTTCTCAGAGGAGTAAATGAGAACTGTCTTGAAGCATTGGATCTGATGGCAGGAGGTGATATATCCCAATCTTCATGGGATGACCTTCAGAAGATTTGCTAGAACTACTCTAGGTTAGCAGTAAAGAAAGGAAGGGTATTTCGCTCAGCAATAGCCAAGGGAAGTGGCTCTAGTATTTCAAAGATGGAAATGTCAAATTTGTTGTCTCATTTCAAGCAAGACATCATCAATGATGTCACCACACATTTGGATACAATGGCTGCTAAGAAGAAACATGCAGAGGTTGAGGTGTAGTTAGCTGAGTACTGTCCACACTACTAGAAACCGAAGAAAGATTGTCACTACAAATTGGTCGCTAATGTGGAAAACCAACATCTTCCAACTGAGTACCTAAAGATAGAAGGAGAAGACGAGCAAGTATTCTTCATTGCTCAATGTCAGCCATGGGCCCCACATCAAGGTATGCCTCAAGACCCTTTACAAAATTCAAATTTATATAGTAATCAATGGAAAAACCGTAGTGTCCAAGGTCCTCCACAATATATCAACCTAATTGGAACAATGCTTGGCAAAATAATTGATAAAGTCAATGGTATCCTCCACAACAACTTCAATGGCCACAGTTCCCAAACCAATGGCAACCACCCCAAGGGAATTGGTAGTCTACAAACCAATGGAGAGGACCTCAGCAATGGTCTAACAATACTGGATACCCACCTTTACCACCTCTAGCAAATATACCTGCACTAATGCCACCACCTGCAAGTTCTAGACCTTAAAAATAGACTCAGTTGCCTACACAACCTCAGCCAAATCCAAATAACCAGCAACCATAACAACCAATGTATGCTGCTGATGCTCAACAGTATCCTTCTTATGCTCTAAGTGTTGCATATATACATTTGAGATCTGGTACAAGCCTACCAACACCTGAACCACCTCTTATAATTGAAATACCAGATCCTCCTACAACATCAGCACCAGTAACTTCTCTGTCGTAAGCGGTTGACCCAGCCAATGTAACTAGTTCAGCTCAAACTCAAACAGCAGTTGAACCTTTTTTTCCACAAAAGCTCATACAAAGTAAACCTGCACAAATAGAGGAACAATCCTTTGACATCACTGACTAGTTGAAGAACATGCATGTCCAGATTCCTTTGTTCCAAGCTATTAAGGATGTTCCTGTTTATGGAAAAGCTATCAGAGAAGCCTGTCTTAAAAAGCTCGGGAGGAAGAAAAAGGACCCAACCACAATCCATGTTATAGGACAATTGGCTGACATCATGTTAGAAAAATTGATTATTCCTAAATATTCTGATCTGGGAAGTCCAGTTGTGAATGTGAATATAAATGGTCAGTTAGTTAAAAATGCCTTGATTGATCTTGGTGCTGCTATAAATATAATGACCAAGAATACTATAAAAAAGTTGAACATAGAAGGATTACAGGCTACCCCAACAATTTTGCAACTTGCCGATAGTTCTACTGTCACTCCCGATGGGATGATAGAGGACATAGTAGTAGCCCTAGATTCTCTAGAGTACCCTGCAGATTTTATGATTCTATCCCCAAAAGTCAACTTAGCTAGTTACCCTGTCATTTTAGGATGACCATGGTTAGCTACAGCTGATGCAAATATAAGTTGTAGGTTAGGGAGTATGACCATATCGGATGGACAGGAAACAAAAAAAATTGTCCTGTATCCTCCAGCACAACCCCAACTAGATTTAAGCACACCTGTATGGCCAGATTTAGGGGATGGACAGGAAGAGTTAAACTCTATAGTACAACTTATGATGTTACATAGAAAGTCTTTTCTAAAGCTGCAGGAGGAGGATTCAGTAATTCAAAGTATTCTTAATAATACTTGCGTGGTAGAAAAGGATGTATTTGACAGCTCTGTGTTGGAACTAACTACATATGAGGAATATATTGAGAATTGTTTTTTGACTAAGGAGCCAGACATTATCCATCAGCTTTTACCATGTGAACTAGATACAAGTCCCATCTCTGAAGCTGCTATGGTTAATCTCACAACTACTATTGAGTTGTCAAAAGGTCATAATCTCCATGTCAATAACAAACTGCCTCCCAAACAGTTGAAACAATTAATAGAGCTTCTTCAAAAAAATGAAAAGGCTTTTGCATGGGACTATCGAGATATGAAAGGGTTAAGCCCCACATTATGCACTCATAGAATATATATCAATGAAGGGTGCCTACCACTCCGTCAACCCCAGAGGCGGATTAATCCAGCACTTAGGGAAATAGTTAAAACTGAACTACAAAAATTGCTTGATGCTAGTTTTATATACCCTATATTTGATAGTCGATGGGTCTCACCTTTGGTTATAGTACCTAAAAAGGGAGGGAAATGGCAGATTTGTGTAGATTATAGAGAATTGAATAAGGCAACGAAGAAGGATCATTTTCCTTTACCATTTATTGATCAAGTTTTGGATACTCTGGCTGGTAAGAAATATTTTTCTTTTTTTGATGGATACAGTGGTTATAATCAGATAAGTATAGCTCTAGAGGATCAGGATAAGACTACATTTACATGCCCATGGGGTACTTTTGAATACTCTGTGTTGTCATTTGGCCTTTGTATTGCTCCAGCAACATTTCAAAGAGCTGTAATTAGTATTTTTGCTGACATATCACATGACTGTATGGAAATATATATGGATGATTTTACAACATTTGGAGTGACCTTTGAGGAGGCTTTGATGAATCTTGAAAAGGTTCTTATCTGATGCAAAGAACATAATCTATCACTTAATAGTGAGAAATGTTTCATGCTTATGAAGGAAGGGGTGGTGCTTGGTCATTTTATATCAGCCGCAAGGATACAAGTGGACCCAGCCAAGATAGAGGTAATTCAAACATTGCCCACACCTACTAAACCAAAGGATGTAAGATCTTTTTTAGGTCATGCTGGTTAGTATAGGTGTTTCATTAAAAATTTCAGTCAAATAGCTAGTCCTTTGTATACACTGCTGACTAAAGAAGCTGAATTCATTTGGACACCAACATGTAATGAATCCTTCCTGCAGCTTAAGAAACTCCTCACCACAACACTAGTTCTTAAGGGACCAGATTAGTCTATTCCATTTCATATCCATATTGATGCATCAGACTATGCTGTATTAGGACAAAAGCCTGCTAACCTTGAAAATGCAATCTATTATATTAGTAAAAGCCTCCATGGCCCTGAACTAAACTACACAGCAACTGAGAAGGAACTTTTAGTTGTAGTTTATGCATTGAACAAATTCTGACACTATGTAACTGGCTATCCTATTTTTGTTCATACTGACCACTCAGCCATAAAGTACTTGATGAAAAAACCTGTTGTAACTGGCAGATTGGCAAGATGGCTCTTATTATTGCAGGAGTTTGATATTACCATTGTTGATAAGCTAGGCAAGGCCAATGTAGTTGCTAACTATTTGTCTTGACTTCAACTTGCTGATGAAGATCCAACTCCAATTGAAGATACATTTCCAGATGAGCATTTGTTTCACATAGCAACCCATACACCATGGTATGCATATATAGAAAACTATCTTGTTGCAAATAAAATGCCCCCACACTTCTCCCAAAAAGACAGGAAGAAGCTTGTAGAGAAAAGTTTTCATTATTCATGGACAGATAACAATCTCTTCTATACTGGACCAGATCAAATTATGAGGAGATGTGTTAGGGAAGATGAAATATATGACATACTACATGCCTGTCATGACGAACCATGTGGAGGCCATTTTGTAGGAAAACAAATAGCATTAAAGATACTTACAACTGGATATTATTGGCCAACATTACATAGGGATGCAACAAATTATACAACCAAGTGTGACAAATGGCAGAGAATGGACCGGCCAACTAGATCAGATGAGATGCCACTCAATCTATAGGTTGTTGTAACACCCTTTGAAAAGTGGGGTATGGATTTCATAGGGCCAATTGACCCACCATCAAATGGAAAATCCTACATCTTGGTATGTACAGATTATTTAACAAAATGGGTGGAAGTTAGGGCTATGAAAAATGCAAGAGATGAGAAAGTAGCTAAATTCTTATATGAAGAAATATTCACACACTACAGAGTTCTCAGAGAACTTGTAACAGATCAAGGAGCCCAGTTCACATCAAATTTGATCACTGAGCTTATGAAAGAATACAACATAAGGCACTGGAAATCTATCCCTTATCACCCCTAGGAAAATGGGCAAGCAGAGGTCACCAATAGAGAAATTGAGGCCATTCTGACCAAGATAGTGCAAATGCATAGGAGGGATTGGAGCAACAGGTTAATTGAAGCCGTCTGGGCTTACCGAACTACATGGAAGACAACAACTGGATTCACCCCATTTGAACTTGTGTATGGAAAAGAAGCAATG
Source organism: Chamaecyparis obtusa (assembly GCA_027943335.1). Lineage (NCBI taxonomy): Eukaryota > Viridiplantae > Streptophyta > Pinopsida > Cupressales > Cupressaceae > Chamaecyparis > Chamaecyparis obtusa. The sequence continues at coordinate 915,016 of BSBK01006768.1, read as the reverse complement.
TTGCCCATTGAATTTGAACATAAAACATTGCGCACTGCTCTGGAATTGAACATCAGCCTTCCTGCAGCATAAGAAGAGAGACTTCTCCACTTGAACTCACTGGATGAAATGAGAAAAACAACTTTGGAAAGAACATAGATCATTTAGGAACAACAAAAGAAGTGGCATGATGCACATATCAGGAATAAACACTTCCAAGTGGGAGATTGGGCTCTTTTATATGATTCTCAATTCAAGGAGATTCTAGGAAAATTGCAGACTCGATGGCTAGGGCCTTACAAAATTTAGTATGTATTCGACAATGGAGCAGTCCAGTTGACAACCATTGATCTAGTCTAGTTCAAATTGCTTGTAAATGGCCACCGATTGCACCTCTATCACAAACCACAGACCAAGGATGAGTTCCTGCAGCAGTTCCAACCAAGAAATTTACCAGCTCCTATGGACACAGTTCCTGCAGCAGAGGGTGCAAGCCTTCTTCCTACAGTCGTACCATAACAAGCCTTCAACGAGCACCCATAATAACACCTCATTCAATTTGAGGTCCGTTCTTTCATTCATTTTTCATTTTCTTCTTATCAACTCATCTCATTTCTTTGTCTACCATCCACTCACACTCCATGTCACCCACAAATTCTTTTTTTTACTGCTTTCAATAAAACATCCCGTCAACACCTTTTCTACGGTCACCAGACTTCGCCAACTCATCAACTTGCATGCGAATGTACGATCTAAAATTTTTAGGTACAACATTTTTACTCTTTACTCATTTTTAGCGCATAGGTTTCGATAATTATATCTAATACTACATTAAATGTATCGTATAAGCCTTAAGCCAGTTTTCCATTCCTGTGTGAATTTTTTTTAAGTGTGGACACTTGTCCAAATTTCATGGGGGGCAGGGAAAGTGTATTAATTTCCAAGTGTCATCTCCATGTCACCCTAGTCATGTCCACGTTATATGTTGTACTTTGGCTATGGTCTATTTTTAATTTTAAAATCTTTATTGTATCCGCCGTACCTTTTCATTCTGATTTTGGGAAAATTTCCTAAGTTTGACATGACTTAAAAGGACTATGATTTATATGAGAACACTTCCAGTTAAAACCTTGATGTCCTTCATAATTAATAGCATCATTATTTTACATGCCAAACATAATGGAGTCATGTTAAGAGAATGTGGTATTGGCATTTATCAGAAAAATCAATTTGAATTCTGAGAAGAAGGTATTTGCAGAGTGTTAAGGGGGTAAAAATTATCAGGGTGGTGAGAATAGAGAAATTTAAAACTAGGCATTTTGAAGATGGGAGGACAATTGCAGAGACATGAGCCAATTGTCCATGGTATTCTACTAGTGGATGTGGAAGCAGTCCGTAGATTTAACACTTGTGGATGGCTTGGCTACTTCCTACAGTTAATAGAGTTCAATGAAGAAGTAGCAATGGGTTTATGAGGACATTCAATGAAGGAGAAGCCACAGTATGGGGATTAACAGTGGTTGCTATTGAGGAGTGGATAGTAGAAGTCACAGGACTACCAGTTAATGGAGAGCATTATCCAAATGAACATGACGCCAGGTCATCTCGGGCACAGTTTTCTCGGCCGGGTGACCCTCTACTGGAAATCTCAAAGCAAGGGTGTAAGAGACTCTCTCTTCTAGCACCGTATCCAGAATTGGCGAACCATATCATCAGGTACTTGACCTGCGAAGGTAGATTTTCAAACCTGCAAGCTCATCATTTTAAGTTGCTTAGTTGTGTAAGGCATAACATTCAAGTTAATATCCCCAATTTCCTTTACAATATGTTGTGTATTAGTGCTGAAAAAACTCAAAAAGGAAATGAAAATTCTATTTCTCATCATGCCCTAGTTAAACTTTTAGTTGAAAGATCTCTTAGGGATTCCTCCCCTGTATCGTGGGCAGAATTTGTTGAATTTAAAACCTTGCAGCCTCAAGCCAACCTTGTCCCGCAAAATTTAGGGAATGAGGAAGAGATTGTGGGGCCTAGTCAGAATCTAGCTGAAATAGAGAAAGAACTAGCATTACCCCCTATTGATAAATTTGTTGGGCTTATTTTAGAGGGTGATATACCTAGCTCTTCCAGAGACAAAGGCAAACATAAGGTTGATGGAGAGAGCCCTAATTTTAAAAGGGAAGCCCAAAACCCTCTTGTTCAAGTGGCAAAGAGAAAAAGGTCTACTCCTGCAGCAACTATTCATGTAGCATCTAACCCAGCACCATCTAAACCAAAATGGACCCGCAAAGCAATAGAGGTTAATGAGGTTCCTATACATCAAAGCCCTCGCATGCGAGGTCAAGTATCCTTAGTTTCCCCTGAAAACCTAAATGTTTCAATGTCAAAACCTCGTGCAGAATCATTGGTCGAGAATATTCTAGATGACTCTCCTATATAGTTGAAACCCCAAAATGTGGAAACATGTGAAAATGAGCTTGACAGTGAAATGCCACAGGGTGATCAAGAAATGTGTGAGTCAAATCTTGCTATAGTCACAGAAAATGCCCTTGAAAGTGTTCAACCTACTTCTCCACTAGTCCCTATATACTCTAATGTTTTTGTCATACCTTATAGATCCTCCTGGTACACCCATTATTTCTAGCAAGTTGCTAAGGAATGAAAGAAGAAAGCTATGGCCCAAGAATTCCGTTCCTCTACAATCCAATCTGTATTATTTGGTCTGTACAATCACTTCATTTTTCAAAAGACCTTGTGGAAACAAGAACAAGACCAAATGCAGAAAATAATATTTGATCAAGATGAGGAAATTGAATCCCTTAGGGAGCAGCTTGAGAAACAGAAACAACAAATGAATAAGGCCTTAAAGTTAGCTGACCAAGTCATGGCCTGTAGACCACCACCAAGGGTGTATTCCATTTGGCTGAAGGAATAGTTTTTGTTATTTCAACTAATGATGACAATAAGGAATATTGACTGTGAATTTAAAACTGCTCAAGATTTTTACAATGTGTATCAGACTCTGCCCTCATGGCAGAAGAATTTATTGTGTGAACTATATCTGCATAATTTCATAATTCCACATGAAATAGAGTGGAATCCTCTGCTTTACATAGGAGATGTTCACCTTAGAGCTTTAATGTCATGGATGCACAATGAGACAAACTATGACAAGCAGTTAAATGTCTATTGAGATCTTGAGAAATATGAACCCTTGCCACTATGGGCTGAATCACATAAGCCTGATGATCTTCTAAGAGACTGGTTCAGATTAACTTATGGGAAACAAAAACCAGAGGTCAAGGATAAAGTGTTTGCAAAAAGAGAAAAGGTTTACAGAGATTACCAAACACTCCCAAACTTTACACAACAAAGAGCTTTTTTAGGGATTAGGAATCAGTGGAACCGACTGCCAAAAGCCTTCAAAAAGGCACAACCACATAGCCCTATCAATTATGAGGCTGTTGTTCATAGGGTGACCAAATACATACAACTAGGATGACATATCAGAAAGGAACTATGGATGCCCTTGTCTTTTCAACCTCCTACACTTCTTTGGCCTCTTTATGATAATGATGCTACTAGACTAGACCTGTTGGTTGAGGAGCACAAAGGTGAACACTGGGAGCGCACCAGAGGATTCTTCTACACTTTCAGAAGTGGGAAGAAAGGGAGAACCATAGTCAGTGACTTCAGAGCTATGGAAAAGAAGTATAATGCTTGAGGACAAGCATTTGAATAGTGGGGGGCAGATGATGCGGCATATTAATGTCTTAATTTTGATATAGTTTTCATAGTTTGGACACACTCTTTGTGCTTTGACAAAACATTTCTAAACACTTGTAGTAAATATCTTGTGAACTTATGCGAGAAACAGTTAGAACCTACTAAACATATGGGTAGTGTGTATGACATGTTTTGCTTAATATTATACATAGAATGCATTATTTCATATAACTATTTTAAGCCATGTTCTAATGTCTGAGTAAAAGTAGGAATGTTATCTTGCATGTGTTCCGGATGTTGCTAACTTTTCAGGAGAATGAGGAGCGATGCAAAGAGTGGTGATTACTGCATTTAAGGAGGAGGATAATGGAGACTAGTCATGGCAAAGAAAGCGTAGTTTAGTTCCGTTGGATAAGCTGCGCCTGCAAAGGAGTTGCTGTTCCAGAGAATATAGGGGATACAACTTGCTATATTTCTTACAAGTTGTTATTCTGTTGCTTAGTAGTAAATGTACTATGTCATGGTTGATCTTCCACCTTCTTTTCTGGTAATGTTTGTTCAAGACTTTTTATGTTATGTTTTTAATAAGCATCCAATCCTCTATATAATGGATTTGGATCATCTTAGTAAGCTAATGAGAAAATAGATAATGCTGATTTAGATTCAGAAGTTACTCTTTTCTTTTCTTCATGAATTATTCAATTTTTATGTAATCAAAGAAGGATTTTAATGGAAGAGAGATTTTGAAGTACATGTTGTGTTCATAGTTAATTGAAGCCAACCAAAGGGGCCCACTTGGGAGGTGGAATAGATTTAGGTAGAATAGATTCATTTCTTGTAGTTTCCTATTTTCAGATAGATTTGCTGTATTAGTCCTGCGTCATTATTATTGTGAAAGTTCCTCCAACACTTGCAGAAAATGATCATAGTGGATGTTCTAAGTTGTTAATTAGTTTAGGTTCATTTTCAATCTTTCTGCAATTATCTGTTGTTAGCCAAGGTGTGTTTACTGTTTTGTAGCAGCAGTATAGATTCTTCCAACTCATTTTACTTTCCTGTAGCATAGGTGTTATGACTCTTAAAGGAACTTAGTGCACAAACTGTGCTAACCCATTTCAAGTCCCATGTCCCTAGGTTGACAATTCAAGTGTATTTCATGATGGAATAGGTAATCCTTAGAATAGATATATTATCCTTGAGAGAGAGACAATGGCATGATTATCTTCATCTATTGTGAAACCGTACAATATATATGGATGTGTGTGTGTAAAATTTGATTAATATGTAAGTACATACATAATGGATAGACATATGGAGCATGCATACACATTTGGACCAAAAAATTGGAGTAATATAAATATATAGATATGGACCAAGCATTGTATTGCTAAAATATAATGTTCAAGTTACATTGTAATGAGAAGAACAAAATGCATGGCATGATGAATCATGTACTTTCCTTACAAAAAAAATACAAATTTCATGGGACCTCTATAGGTAAATAGGGGAATGGTTTTTCTTCTACAAAATATAACAAAACAATGTTTGTCACATAATCATATTAGTTATGATGGAAAATTTTACTACACCATCCATGGGGGAAGAATGGAGCAATGACCATCAGTAGCAGTGGATGCAATGGCAAAACTTGATCCTCCATTTATTTTCTCCTTGGAAGGTTTTATGGGCATTTGCAATTGGCCTATAGAAAACTGAGTTTTGATTGTAAAGTTGGAAATAGATGAATATGTAGGGGCATAAATGTTAATCATGCCTCTCAAAATTGAATTTTCTAGAATATGACTTAATGGGTTGCTTAAATGTCTTTGTCTTTCTAGCTCCTTCTTTGCCTTTTCAAATTCCCTCAATCTTTTCACACCTTTTTTTTTTCTCTTTCTCTTGCCTTTGTATTATTCACAATTGCTCTTTCTTTTGCTTCTTCATTGCATTTTCTAGTTTTTTTTGTTCCTTCAACTCCCTTTCAATAAGTCTAGTAGCCTTTCTCTCATTAGCTTGTTCCTTTTTTCTTTCCTTCAAATCTGCAATCTCCTTTTTGGCTTCTTGTTCCATGTAAATTTTCATGTACTCATCTCTAGTGATTATTTAAGATTGTTGACTCAACTTAATTGTGTCACCACTCTCATAAGAATATTTCTCATTAACCTTTGCATTTGGAAACTTTAGAAAAGATGGTAGTGAATGCATTCGGCTACCTTCTGGTTGGATATTATATGCATCTATAATATTTTCATCCACCATGTTATCACTTTCTCTTGATAAAATCTCTTCATCTTCTACACTAATCTCTGTAGTTGTTTCATAGTAGTGAACTAATGTGTTTGGAAGAGGTGGAGGAGGATATGGTATTGACAATCCTACATCCTCATTATCTAAATCTAGGTTAACACAAAGGTTTCTAACACCTTCCATGATGTAGTCCGGTATACTTACTTGAGTGGGAATACTTAATTGAGCTCCATGTTCCTGTTCAGAAAGGGAATAACCATGTTGTTCATGTTCAACAACAACAGAAGTATGTTGTTCTTGTTCATTAGTGGCAGAATTTTTTTTTTTTTTTTGTTGTTATTGTTCAATAGTGGCAAAATGATGTCCCTGTTGGCCAATGATAGAATTATGTTGTAGTTGCATTTCAATTGCATCATTCTCTATCTGAATTCGTTCTACTCTTTCTTGAATAGCAAACTCACTAACTCCTGCAAATTGTAGAATACTTTCAATTGCTATTGCTTCACCTTCCTCCTCAAATCCAACATGAAATGCCCTACTAGGATTCATGTCATTCATAAGTGTTGTTGGGTTCAATTTCCAAATTCTAGTTCTTTTAAATCCTACTTTGATACTATCTGGAGTGAGGGCATTTTTGAATGTTGAACTGCACAAACTAGCTAATTCAGATCTGTTGATTTCTAATCTATGATACTTTTCCATCCATTCTAATCTCTTACTTTTAAAATAGTTCTTAAAAGGATAGAATACACTTACATCCAAAGGTTGGAGCTTGTGGCTTGTGTGAGCCGACAATGTAACAAGATCAATTCCTAAAGCTCTCGCCTCTTGAATTGTAGGAAATGCCACATGGCTCCCATGACCATCAAAGATAAGAAAATTCCTTTTACTAGGTGAAACTCCACCAGGTAAAAATCTTGCAAAGTGATGCAACCAGTTGAGGAACAACTCCCTGGTCATCCATGCATGAGGTTGTGTTTCCATACAAGCTCCTTGTTCACAACCTGCAATATAATTTTTCAATTGCCTTTGACCTTTCAAGAGGTAGAGCTTAGGAATGCTTTGACTTGCAGCATTAACACAAAATAATATGGTGATCCATTCTCTACTCTTTGACATTATATAGGGAACACTCCTTGAACCCTTTTGGCTATAACTCTCATTCCACAGTTTCTCCCATCTTGAACACCAATCTCATCGCAATTCCAAATTTGGTGTGGGCTGTATTGTTTTTCTTTATAAATTTTTGCCTGCAAGTTCTCATAAAATGCTGCTACTATAGATGGTCTAAGCATTCTATCTCTATCTCTATCTCTATCTATAACTTCTACAGTTCTAAATGCCAACTCTAGATGTCTTCTTTTAAACCCTGTCCACCATGACTTTCTAGGAAAACCATTATTAAAGGGGTTTTCCCTAGTCTCAAAAATATGAGCAACATATGTTTTCAATTGTGTTATTTCAATATGATATCCCATCTCTACTATTTCTTAACACCATTGCACAATCTACATTACTTCTTCACTAGATAATATAGTAGGCAGACCTCTCTTTGTTGTATTTGTGATACCTTGTAACCAATATGACAAGGCTGTAGAACGAATACCCCATTTCTTAGTAGTAGCTCGAATAGAATATTCATTATCTTCAACATATTTAATTTCCTTCTCCATGTCTAATTTAGTCCACAATTTACTTGTTGATGCATTCTTAGATGTAGAACCTCTAACTTGCACTTGCACATCTTGCACTTGTGGCATGTCAATTGGATCTAACATCTCATCTTGATTTGGTATCTCAGTGGGAATTGCAAAAATGCTTTCATCTTCAACATTAGAGTGAAGCTTAACCCCTCTTTTATGCCTTGGTAAAGGCCTTGTCCTTTAAACTTGATTTTTCTTAGCAATTTTCATGTTGGAATATATGAAGACCGCATAACATTTGTTGTATAGAAAGAGTAAATTAATAAAACCACATTAAAAAGATAGAAGTTAACCAAAGTTACAAACATCAATGCATTTTCCTTCAAAACAAATAGAATAATATAATATTGTAATTATAGACATTTGATTTCCACAGTTCAAAGTATAACAAGTGATGCAGGAGCATCTTGGGTCATTGGCAATCCTGTGTCACCAAAAACATATTTGAGTTTGTTTGTGTTGCTCAGTTCCTACTTTGACTGAGTTGGTTCAGTGTTGCTCAATTTCCTTTGTTCGCCGATGTTGGTCGGTTATCTCTCTGGCACTCGGTGAATTTCCCTGGTGCTCGGTGATGCTTTTTTGGCACTCGGTTGGCTTTGCTTATCGACGAGTTTCTTTTGAGTGTCTGTTGAGGCCGACTTGTGCATTTATTATGGGTCATGGATTTAATGCTGGTATCCATCATTAGGAAGTGTGTGGACCTAGATCTGGTCGTTCCTTCCATTGATTGTGGATTTGAAGGCTGACTTGTTTTGGTAGCCTCTTGTATAAATGTAGTTGTTTGGTTAGAGTTTAGGGAGTCAGTTTGGATAGAAGATAGGAGATAGAAAAGAAGATATTGTTGGCAGATCCTCGCATGTTTGCAAACTTTTGTACTTGATTGTAATATCTGGCTGAAACCGGGAAGGCCTTACAACCCGACATGTAGGAATCAATTTGAAGATAATATATGAAACTTTTACATTCTCTCTCTCTCACTATTGTATGTTTGTTGCTTCCATGTGTTGTTGAGCAGGGTGGTTTAGGTTAGGGTGTGCTATTGTTGGCCCCTCCTGCCCTACTCTTGCATTAGGTGGTATCAGAGCGAGGTGAGATCTGAATCTAGGTTTACGAATCTAGATTTGAAGGTTCCTTCTTGTGAAGCCCTAGTTGAATTGTTGTGGGGTAGAAAATTGTGATCTGACCTACAATTGTAGAGGGTTTTCAAGATGGTTCATGAGAGGTGAGATGCGGATCCAGGATTGGCAGATATTTTGAGACAAATTGCTGCTAGATTAGAAGCTGTTGAAATAACCTAGAGAAGAGGAAGACATCTTGAAGATGTTAGTGATGATGAAATTGAGGTAGAACAAGGTGATGTAGAACCTGCACCTGTGATGGATCAGGGTGAAGAAAGATTCTTGAAGGCTTTGACAATTCTAAAGTCTACACCACACTTTAATCCTCCTGAGTATGGTGGGAAATTGGATTCTGATGAATTGGTGGATTGGATCACTGAGATGGAAAAGTATTTTGTGTATGAAAATGTACCTGAGGAAAAGAAGGTGAAAATTGCAACCACAAAGTTGAAAAGTCATGCATCCTTGTGGTGGGAACATCTGTAGCTGGACAGAAAGAGGAAAGGTAAAGACAAAATCAAGTTATGGAGTAAAATGGTGAATAAATTGAAAGGAAAGTTCTAACCTTGTGATTATCAGATTAACGTAGTTAGGCGAATGCAAAGTTTGAGATAGAAAGATAGCTTGGTAAAGGAGTATACTGAGGAATTCTATAGATTGGATATCAGATTTGGACATGATGAAGATGATGTGGAAATAATTTCTAGATACCTGAATGGTTTGAGAGTTTCCATCCAAGAAGAAATTAGTTTGGTCAAGTTGGAGAACATTGAAGAGGCTTATCAATTTTCTTTGAAAGATGAGGAGAAATTGAATAAGAGGCATGAGAAAAGACAAAGAGGTAGAGGTGGTAGATTCCCTAGAGGAAGAGGTAGATCCTATGGTGAAAACAATAGATCTGAACCAGAAAAGACAAATCTGGATAAAGGAAAGACCGAGTGGAAAGGTGAAAGTTCATCTAGAGGTAGAGGTAGTAACTACCAAGGGGATATAACATAGGTGGTTTCCGAGGAACTTGTTACAATTATGGAGAAGAAGGACATAGATCATTTGAGTGTACACATGCACGTAAGAAGGCTGGTAACAGTCAGAATGCTTTGGTGCAAGAAGAGTCACTGAATGAACCTGAGAAGGAAAATAACTTGATGGTAAGAAGAGCACTTTGGAATGAAGGCAAAAAGGAAGATTCGGTAAGGAAACATTTGTTCAAGACCAGATGTAGAGTTTCTAATAAAGTTTGGAAGGTAATCATTGACAGTGGTAGCTCGGAGAATCTGGCATTCGAGGAAATGGTCACAAAGTTGTAGTTGAAAAGGTTGGAACATCCGAAGCCCTATCAAATTTCATGGATCAAAGATGAGAATACACTCTTGGTAAGTGAACAATGTTATGTGAATTTGAAGATTGGAAAGTACTATGATCAGGTGTTATGTGATATCATGCCTATGGATTTTTGTCATATTTTGTTGGGTAGACCTTGACAATATGATAGACATGCTATATATGATGGGAGATTGCATAAGTATACTATTTGGGCTGATGGAAAAAGACAAATCTTGTTACCTTTGATGGAAGAACCTGTTAGTAATGTTTGCACATCTGTGAAAGTTTTCTTGATGGAAGGAAGAAAGTTTGTTAAGGATTTAAAGAGAAATGATGTATGTTTTGTTGTGATATTTAACAAACCAAGTAAGAAAATAGAGGATAGTGTCCCTAAGGAGATTGATAAGTTACTCACCGAGTATAGTGAAATCATTTCTGATAATGTACCTGATGGTTTGCCACCAAAAAGAAGCATCGATCATTGCATGGATCTTATCCCTGGAGCTAGTTTACCGAACAAGGCACCTCATCGGTTGACACCTACCGAGAATCAGGAATTGAACCGACAGATTCAAGAATTGTTGCAGAAAGGTTTGATCAGAGAAAGTTTGAGTCCTTGTGTAGTACCTATGGTATTGACACATAAGAAGAATGGAGAATGGTGAATGTGCATTGATTCTAGAGAAATCAACAAGATAATAGTGAAGTATAGGTTTCCTATACCGAGAATGGATGATATAATGGATAGTTTGACTAGAGCAACGTATTTTAGAAAGATTGATTTGAAAAGTGGGTATCATCAAATCAGAATCAGAGAAGGTGATGAATAGAAGACTGCTTTCAAGACAAAAGAAGGTTTGAATGAGTGATTGGTTATGCCTTTTGGTTTAACTAATGCACTGAGTACATTGTATTAGGTTGATGAATGAGGTTTTGAAGAAATTCTTGGGTAAGTTGTGATTGTATATCTTGATGACATTTTGATATTCAGTAAGATCAGAGAAGAACATTTGTTTGCTGATAAATATGAAAAAGTGTTCATTCATGAGAGAGGAGATTGTGTATTTGGGATTTGTGATTTCAGCTGATGGTTTGAAAATGGATCTTGAAAAGGTTGAAGCTATTTTGAATTGGCCTACACCTAAGAGTGCTAGTGAGGTAAGATCATTTCATGGTTTGGCAAGTTTTTACCGAAAGTTCATTAGGAATTTTAGTTCAATTCGTAATGCTATGACTGAGACTATGAGAGGAGACAAAAGAGAATTCAAGTGGACACATGGAGGTAGTAAAATTTTTGAGACTCTGAAGTAGAAGGTCACTGAATTTCCTAATTTCAATAAGGTATTTCAAGTGGAATGTGATGCAAGTAGAAGTGCAATTGGAGTTGTGTCGAGTCAAGAAGGTAAACCTATTGCTTTCTTTAGTGAAAAGTTGAATGATGCAAGGAGAAAATATTTTGTGTATGATCAAGAATTTTATGCTATTGTTCAAGCCCTGAAGAAATGGAGACATTATTTGACACCAAGTGAATTTGTGTTATATACCGATCATAAGGCTTTACAGTATTTGGGTAGTCAGAATAAGTTGAATCAGAGACAAATGAAATGGGTTGAGTATTTGCAGAGTTATACATTTGTGATAAAGCATAAGAGTGGAGTCACTAACCGAGTTGCTGATGCATTGAGTAGAAGAAGATCTTTGATGACTGAGATGAAAATTGGAATTCTAGGCTTTGATGACATGAGAGATTCTTATGAATTTGATCTTGATTTTTCTGAGTCATGGAGAAAGTGCAGAGCACCTATTCAAGATCAACAAAGTACTAAATGGGATGAATATTTAATGCAATGAGGTATGTTGTTTAAAGGTATTTAGTTATGTATACCGAGAGGACCAATGAGGACTAATTTGATAAAAGAGAAACAAAGTAGTGGTTTGGTTGGACATTTTGGATTTGATAAGATATTGAATTTTCTTAAGGAGAAATACTTTTGGCCACAGTTGTATAAAGATGTTCAGAAATTTGTGAAAAATTGTGGAGTTTGTCAAGTTGCAAAAGGAGTAAGTCAAAATACTGGATTGTATACACCGATTGCTGTACCTAAGAAACCTTGGATTGATATCAGTATGGATTTTTTTTCTTGGCTTACCGAAGACAGTAAGAGGTAATGATTCTATATTTGTGGTTGTGGATAGATTTTCTAAAATGGCACATTTTATACCTTGTGGAAAGACATCAGATGTAGTACATGTAGCAGATCTTTTCTTTAAGGAAATTGTCAGATTGCATGGATTATCAAGGAGTATTATCTCTGACCGAGACAGTAAATTTGTTGGATACTTTTGGAAGACTCTTTGGAGAAAGTTGGGTACTGAGTTGAAATATAGTTCTACATTTCACCCACAAACCGATGGATAGATATAAGTTGTAAACAGGAGCTTGGGAAATATTTTGAGATGTTTAGTTGGAGACACACCAAGTAATTGGGATTTTGTATTGGCACAAGCAGAGTTTGCATACAATAATTGAGTGAATAGGAGTACTGGAAAAACACCTTTTGAGATTGTAAATGGCATATAATTGAGAGGTATATCAAATTTGAGAGACATTGTTGATGAAAGAAAGAGAAGTGCCGAAGGAGTAAAATTTGCTGAGTACATGAAGACATTGCATGAAGATGTGAAGCTTAAGATGGAAAAGAGTAATCAGAAATACAAAGACAGAGCTGATAGATCAAGAAGACATAAGACTTTTGATGTTGGTGATGAAGTGATGGTTCATTTGAAGAAAGACAGATTTCTTGTTGGAACATATGGGAAGCTGAAGATGAAGAAGTTTGGACCTTGCAAGATTTTGAGAAAATTTGACAGTGGAAATGCATATGAAGTTGAGTTACCTGATGACATGGATATTTCACCTATATTCAACATTGTTGATTTGTATGAGTTTCATGAACCTGAAGAAGACATGGTAGTATCGATGGATTATCCTAAGAAGTAGAATGAAGAAGTTGAGCATATTTTGGAGCAAAGAATTGGCAGAAGTACAAGGGGAAAATAGTATATGGAATATTTGGTAAAATGGAAGAATAGACTAATTGAAGATAGTTCATGGATTTCACAGTCTTAGTTGGATGCAGCTCGGATCATACCTATTGAATGATTCAGAGAATCATTTTCGAATAACCCTAGGTGTCTGATGAAGGAGCATCTCGGGTCGTTGGCAATCTCGTGTCACCAAAAACATATATGAGTGTGTTTTTGTTGCTCAGTTCCTGCTTTGACCGAGTTGGTTTGGTGTTGCTCGATTTCCTTTTTTCATGAATGTTGGTCGGTTATCTCTCTGGCGCTCAGTGATGCTTGTCTGGTGCTCGGTTAGCTTTTCTTACCGATGGGTTTCTTTTGAGTTTCTGTTGAGGCCGACTTGTGCATTTATTATGGGTCATAGATTTAATGCTGGTATCCATCATTGGGAAGCATGTGGACCTAGATCTGGTCGTTCCTTCCATTGATTATGGATCTGAAGGTCAACTTGTTTCAGTAGCCTCTTGTATAAATGTAGTTGTTTGGTTAGAGTTTAGGGAGTTAGTTTGGATAGAAGATAGGAGATAGAAAAGTAGAGATTGTTGGCAGATCCTTGCATGTTTGAGGACTTATGTACTTGATTGTAATATCTGGCTGAAATCGGGAAGGCCTTACAACCTGACATGAATGAATCAATTTGAAGATAATATATGAAACTTCTGCATTCTATCTCTCACTGTTGTATGTGTGTTGCTTCCATGTGTTGTTGAGCAGGGTGGTTTAGGTTAGGGTGTGCTATTGTTGGCCCCTCCTACCCTACTCTCACGTCAACAAGAGTGTGCTTCTGGAAAATCACATCAATATTTCTACTTGCATTTACTTCCAAAACAAATATAGATAGAATAATAATATTGTAATTGTAGACATTAGATTTCCACTGACAATAGTATATCAAGAGTGTGCTGTTGGATTCAACTGTGTGAGTTTTGTATCCAAAAGCACACTTCTGATATAATATTGTAATATTTATCACTTAGTGTTACCTTCATGGATCATAATGTATACATTGAGAGGCCCTTGAAAGGAAAATCCCTTGACACATATTGAACAAGCAACAATAGATATATGTAGTTTTAATTTAAGTGGTTGTTTACAATTCCTAATGTCTAGTGTGCCCCCCTTTGAAAGGCAACACACTTGACACGATGGATTTATGCAATTATTTCATTGAACTTTGAAAGACAGCTCACTTGACACTCAATAGATTTAAGCAGTTCTTTCAATCAAAAAACTAACAAAAGTTAGATTTATGCAGCTTCTTTCATATACATAATTATTAATAAGATACAAACACAAACAAAAAAAAGTTCTTTAGATTTATGTAGCTCTAATTTAAGTGGTTCTTTCAATAGAAATATTCAAATGAAAATATGCAAATGTAAAATGAGTTGAAATTTATGCACCTAAATATATGCCAAAATGTAAATATAAAAATGAACTGAAATAAATACAAATGAATATATGCCTAATCTGTTTGAGGAGTGACTCTAGTCCTGCAGAGTTGTAGTAGAAATGTTGGAGCAACAACTTACATAGAATTGTAAGCAACGTTGGAAAAAGCTTATTCAGAATTGAAAAAACTTCTGTGGTAAAAAAAAGACTACTTCTATATGTGGATTATATAGCATTTTGAAGAATGTTTTCTCTAACATTGATGATCTGTGGATTGAATTTTGATTGGCTAGTTTTTGTTGGCATGGATCTCTATTGGATTATTTTTTGTTGCCATATATTTTTATTGGATGGATTCTGTTGCCATGGATTGAGTGCTCTTTTTTTTGTGTACACATTATTCTTATTTTTAGTAAGAATTTTCTTTGGTTGTGTGAATTTATGGAGAGTCTTAAAAGTTTTCTTATTTTGCGTATTTTCAGTGTAGCAGTGGATGACAGGTCAAGTAAGCTAATAAATGCACCAGTTGGGAGAAAACTGGATTGAAAAGTGTGAAGAGAGTTCTAATGTTGGATTTGAGAAGTACCAGTAGTTTTATATTGCTGGGTAATAGAAATATAAAAATACTTGTATAGATTTGACAAGTAATCTAAAAGTTGTACATTGTTGGTCAGTAGTAATATAAAAATATTTGTATAGATTTGATAGAAATCTAGAAGTTGCACTTTTTGGATTGTGTTAGATGTGACAAAGTACCCAGTAGTTGTACATGAGGGAGGGGCATTTAGACAATAGATATATTTTAACTTGGACAAGATGTAATGCTTTTCTATCACAATCTAAATGTGAAGTTGTGATATTTTGTATATGTATTTATTCATATTAGATCTTATTTTTGTATATTTTATTTTCAAATTTGATATGCAACGAACATATCTACTTTTTTGTTACTCTTAAATATTTATGGAAGATTCTTTATTTTAAAATGGATACACTTATTATAGACATCTTGCATTACATGTTAGAATAAAATCTACTACATGTCATTCAAATTTACATGTATAAATAATTTTTTTGTTTGAGAATTTTAAGTTCTCATGTGTACAACTGTTGATTCCATAGATCACATGTTCTGGTAATTTTTTGATTAATATATGAAATGAATAATTACTAAATATGACATTGATTTTTTCTCCTATGAATATAAATAATCACAATTGCTATAACGACTATTGGACGCCACACGACTATTGGTCCCTCTCCCCTAATAAACCAAGAAAGGTTGCAAGTGTAATAATGAAGCCTAAAAGGGTTGCAGGTGTCATTACGCTTGTATTTATGAGCAAGAAGGCATGTGTGAGATATCAATATCAAGATCTTGTCATTAAAAACTATCTTTTTGATAAGTGGGCCCTAAAAAAGTCACGATCTGTTTAGATTGATCCATGAGCTGAAAAATTAATAAAAGTAATATAACTACGCTATTTTGTACCTAAATTGAAAATGATGTTCTCAATACCATTACATCATATTAAGACAACAATCCATTGACCTTTAGTCTATATCCTACTTGGGTTGTCTATATCAAGATCTTGTCATTAAAAACTATCTTTTTGATAAGTGGACCCTGAAAAAGTCACGATCTGTTTAGATTGATCCATGAGCTGAAAAATTAATAAAAGTAATATAACTACGCTATTTTGTACCTAAATTGAAAATGATGTTCTCAATACCATTACATCATATTAAGACAACAATCCATTGACCTTTAGTCTATATCCTACTTGGGTTGTCTAACAATCTTTAAAATATCCAACCACCTGCTAGTTGTAATCCATATTTATTGCTTGAAGAACTATCAAGGCTTATAGGCCATTGAGTCTAATAATAAATACCATCTATACCATTATCTTTTTTGTAATAGTCAAATGTCAGTATTCAAAATGGAATAAGGAAAACCTGAATATTATGGCCATCTTGAGGTATTATCATCACTCACCAATCTCATCATTGATTCTGAAGAAGAAATCCCTTGAAGAGAGTAAAAATAGTCTTGAGACACAGATTTACCTTCGACTTGAATACTGATATAACAAATCTTGCCATTTTAAGAACACATTCCCATCCTCAAAAATGCTATAATTTATTGTCATTGCCAAAAACTCTACTTCTAGAAGGAGGTGATTTTCCTTTGGTCCAAGTCCTCACCATCTAATTTTCTTTGAATAGAAGAATATTTTCTACCCCTCTTTTGCTTAAATATGGGCCACAGCCGGACTTTTCCAATCTCAATTTTGATGGCCAAATGCCTAATGGATGATTTTCTTTATTCAAAACCTTTAATTTTTCATCATTGAACATTGAGATTCTATCAAGTTCTTCCATCTCCCCTGCATCCGAGTCTAGCATTTTTTCAATGAGAGATTGTTTTATGTCAGGCTATGTGCAGGATCATGGTATACCAAACTATGGCCTTAAGTGACAATGAAAAAATAGGAAATCAAGGTTAGTCAACTTGACGTAAAAACTTGAACATCTTATCAACCTTATGTGAAAAAGTTGTAAGAATAGAATTTGTAGGAAATTGAATGTAATTTCTAAACTACTAGCCCTTGTCTGAAAAAAAATTAATCTAATTGTTCAAAATTTTAGATTTCAATGTAGTAGTACGAAAATTTTAGGAAAAAGATAAAAAGTACGTGTATGTCTGACCACCTTAATCACAATCAAATGATGATATATTTTCTCAAGATTCTAGATATAAGTAGTAGACTCATGCCCAGATGTGACACATATTTTTGTGTAATTTTTTGCCAAATAAATAATTAATTATGAATTTTATGCTACAACTTATTCATAATTAAAAACTCTCATGTCTGACCACTTTAACTAATTCTAGAGTTTACAAAATTGAAAACTTTTTTTTTCCTTATAGTAGCCGAAGCATAGAATGTGAAGCATATTTTGGATTTCAAAAAGATTAAATGGTTTGAAAGTTATAGTTGTTTTTCAATCAGTATGTCAATTACGACTTTAAAGATAACTCAATTAAAAAATAAGTAATAATTACTTACTGAACTCAAAATTTGACAATAATTATATTGATGGAAAGCTGATAATGTATTTAAGAAACCCTTTTCGTTTCATCATTTCAGGTGAAAAAAAAGTCATTAGCTGCATGGTCGAAGTCTCGAGATCAAAACAAATCTGCTGAACACGCCTAATGAGTTGACCATTCGCGTTTGGCATTGCCCAAGGCAAATACCAAGCCTAATCGGATATCCAAAAATTTTGGATATCCGATAATATCGGATATCCAAAATTTTGGATATTCGATAATATCGGATATCTGAAATTTCCCGCCTAATTCAACATTTCATTTTGACTGGTTTTTTCAATTTCAAGTTACATATTAAATTTTATTTTTTAGATGTTAATATTAAATGAGTTGAGTATTTTTTTCAATTTTAAGTTATATTTTACAATTTTTTTAAAATATTAATATTAAATGATAATAGCATAGCATTAGTATTATATAAAGTTTTATATTATTATTGTATTATATTATTATTATTTATTTCTCAATTGTATAATAGTATAATATTAGTATTAAATATTTATATTATATGTTCAATAATACCTGAGAGAGAGAGAGAGAGAGAGAGAGAGATTTTGGAAAAATTTGGGTGGGAGATTTCAGACATCTGATTCTTTTTACTAGCATTGAAAAGTAAAAGGTTTATTCTTTGGGTCCCTTAGCCCGAGAAGCACATTTTTCTGTAGAGAATCACAAAATTGTAGTTGTAGAAGACAAAAATCTACTTTTTCCCCCTTCTTGGTTGGAATTTCTCTATTACTAAAGGTTTTTGCATCACCTTTTTGGTCTCACTATGGGGAGTAATAGTCGTCGAAATCATAAATAGAAGAGGAAACTCACAAATGAAGAGATTGAAGTGTATAGAAAAATAGATAGGGTTTCCCATCGGAACAAGAGATAAGGTATGTTAAATATTAATGAAGATGTGGGCATAGGCCCACCCTTAAATGTGGTTTCAAGTGAAGAAGAATATGAATTTGAAATGATTTATGACAATAATATTGAAAATGAGAATGTAGGGATTGAAGATGAAAATGTAGGGATTGAAGATGAAAATGTAGGTTTTGAAAATGAACATGTAGATGTGGACAATGGAAGTGTGGACATTGACAATGACAATCCACTGATTGAATATGAAGCTCCTGAATTGACAATGATAATGGTACACAAGAACCAAATCAACACATCTCCAAATTATATGAGAAATGAAGTCCCTTGGGAGGAAGAAAGACAAACTTCAAAATTGAGACCTTCAAGAACAACTAAATGGTTACTTGAAATTGATGAGAACATAATAAGAAATTTTGATGGCAAGAGATCAAAAAGAACTGTCCGGTTGTGGGTTTCAAAAAATTTTGATCAATTTTTTAGCCACAAGATGTTGGTTGAACAATGTCAAATATTTGTGCAATTGTTAAAGATGCAGAAGATGAGACGTATACTAGTCAAATTGAAGATTAGTGTGAACAAGAAAAAGGAGAGGAATGATATTATTGTGAGAAATATTTTTAGTGCTCTCAATTCCATTGGGAAGACTACCAAGGAGAAAGATAAGAGAGCCACTAGGAGGGTTATTACAACCTCCTTAGTAAGTCATCATTTGAGAAAGGCTCATTTGATGAGACAAACTTGTGTTGAATTGAACCTAAATTGTAAAACTTTGGATAGAGTACTTGCAAGAAGAGAAAGACTTGATGATCCTCTTTAACACTAGTAAATTTTGCCCTAAATTTCGACGAGAATTAGTCAAATTTTCTACAACAATTGGTTGAATAGATGACTAAAACCGTGGTCGATCTTTTTTTGTCGATTATTCTACAGGCAAACTCATTGTCAAAATTTCAACCTTAGTAGTAGTTGACTTATCGACCGACTCTTCGTCGAACTAATCGCATGAAGCTGGCAGAATTGAGACCAACTTTGGCAAACTTGACGTCGAACTTGCGACGAAATACTCAACCACTATTCCATGAAATTGACATCGAATGCATAGCATTCTCGTCAAAATTAATGTTAGTTAAAGGTCAAAAAATTGACCAAAAATATTTTTTGGTTAAAAAAAAATGACGGTGATTGAACAAAGCATTTTCATTGTACTGTATATTCATAGCCTCAAGAAAAATCAAACTGACTAAGAAAGATTCGTTTACCTATAGATTTGTGTGCTTGTCTGAGTTTGATACGCAGATCTGCGTATCAAACTTAGACAAGAACACAAATCTGTAAGTAAATGTTGATTAAATATTTTATTTTTAATAGCAGTTTAAAAGGCTATTTAAATGTTTTGACGGTTTGATAAGAACAAAATTGGTATTCAGATATAAATTATTGAGCTTCTCTTTGTTTCGATAATAGTTTAACATTCTCTACTTAACAGGGCCAACCACGTGAAGGTGGAAGCTCATCTGGCCCCTCCTAGGATCCTCTTATGACCCTTTACGACACTTTAAAACCTCTAAGATGTATTCTTAGGGATTGTAAAGGGTCATAAAGGGTCATAAGGGGTCTTGGGTCACAACAGCTGAGAAACATAAATGTAGGCATCATGGTCACAATGTTTTGGAAAAACAACATAATTGAGTGGTATACCCAGATGATGCAACAGAACCACCACTCCTATAGTTCTAAGTTGACACTGCGGGATCCAAAAACCAAAGATAAGGAATCTATATATGGTTTTTGGATCCACAGTGTCAACTTAGAACTGCAGGAGTAGTGGTTGTGTTGCATTTTATGGGTATAGCATTCAATTATGTTGTGTCTCCAAACAATTGGGACCATGATGCCTACATTTATGTTTCTTAGCTGTTGTGATACCTACATTTATGTTTTGTAGCTGTCATGTTTATTTGCATGTTCTTTGTGTTTGGCTTCTCTCCCTCATATTGAAAATAAGATTTTTCCCACTCTGAATCGAGAATGTGCATGCAACACAAGCAGAATATGCACGGATAGCAGGTGGAGTTGAAAAAACACAACACGTTTACATTTTCATGATGGTCTATAACTTAAAATACGCAATTAAAGACCTCTATAAAAAATGCAACCCTGTTGTGTTTTTCAACTCCACCTGATATCCTATGTATATGAATTGAGATTGCATATTGAACTAGGCTTCTCTTTTTGCATTACCTGAAACCAAGAGACTGTCATAGTTAACATCTAAATGGCATGTCTCATCATCACAACTAATCCACCTTAAACAATTGAATATGTTTTCTTGTATTAAATATTCATTAATCAAAATTTGAATAGAAAATGTATACCTTGAGTACTACAATTCACATTAGAATCGATGCCTCCATCGTGCTTGGTCGGTGCAGTATCAATATCGACAGGTTGCATTCCAATGTAAATAAAATAGATGTAGATTTAGATGACGATATCGCAGAAATCCCTAATTCATAGTCTATCGTTTGTTCTCTGAAACACTAAATTAGGGATTTCTATGATATCCTCATCTGTATCTACAGCTATTGCCTCTGTTGTTGTAGGTGCTTTTCCCCTATTTGATATTTATCTTCAGGTGTCCACACTTGTTCTGTTGGTTGTTGCCAGCTTCTCTTTGTTTCGAGAATAGTTTAACATTCTCTAAGAAACATAATTGTAGGCATCATGGTCACATTTTTTTGGAGACAATGTAATTGAGTGGTATACCCAGACGATGGAGAGCAACTTTTGCACCTCCAGATCCAAGTTGTTATCCATCCTGTAGTGTCAACTTGGAATCGGAGGGGACGAAATTGCTCTCTGTGTAGGTATACAACTCAATTATGTTGTCTCCAAAAAAATGTGACCATGATGCCTACAATTATGTTTCAAGAATAGTTTAACTAACATTCTCTACTTAACAGGGCCAACCACGTGAAGGTGGAAGCTCATCTGGCCCCTCCTAGGAGCCTCTTATGACCCTTTATGACATTTTAAGACCTCTAAGATGTATTCTTAGAGGTTGTAAATGGTTGTAAAGGGTCATAAGGGGTCCTAGGACACAACAAATAAGAAACATAAATGTAGGCATCATGGTCACAATGTTTTGGAAACACAACATAATTGAGTGGTATACCCAGATGATGCAACACAACCACTACTCCTGTAGTTCTAAGTTGACAGTGCGGGATCCAAAAACCAAAGATAAGGAATCTATATATGGTTTTTGGATCCACAGTGTCAACTTAGAACTGCAAGAGTAGTGGTTGTGTTGCATTTTCTGGGTATAGCATTCAATTATGTTGTGTCTCCAAACAATTGGGACCATGATGCCTACATTTTTGTTTCTCAGCTGTTGTGATACCTACATTTATGTTTTATAGCTGTCATGTTTGTTTTCATGTTCTTTGTGTTTGGCTTCTCTCCCTCGCATCGAAAATAAGATTTTTCCCACTTTGAATTGAGAATGCACGTGCAACACAAGCAGAATATGCACAGATAGCAAGTGGATTTGAAAAAAACAAAAAACATTTACATTTTCACGATGGTTTATAACTTAAAATATGCAATTAATGACCTCTATAAAAAATGCAACCCTGTTGTGTTTTTCAACTCCACCTGATATCCATGCATATTTTGTGAGATTGCATATTGAACTAGGCTTCTCCTTATGCATTGCCTAAAACCAAGAGACTGTCATAGTTAACATCTAAATGGCGCGTCTCATCATCACAACTAACCCTCCTTAATCAATTGAATATGTTTGCTTGTATTAAATATTCATTAATCAAAATTCGAATAGAAAATGTATACCTTGAGTACTACAATTCACATTAGAATCGATGCCTCCATCGTGCTCAGTCGGTGCAATATCAATATCGACAAGTTGCATTCCAATGTAAATAAAATAGATGTAGATTTAGATGATGATATCGCATAAATCCCTCATTCACAGTCTATCGTTTGTTATCTGAAACACTAAATTAGGGATTTCTGTGATATCCTCATCTGTATCTACAACTATTGCCTCTATTGTTGCAGGTGCTTTTCCCCTATTTGATATTTATCTTTAGGTGTCCACACTCGTTCTATTGGTTGTTGCCAGCTTCTCTTTGTTTCGAGAATAGTTTAACATTCTCTAAGAAACATAATTGTAGGCATCATGGTCACATTTTTTTGGAGACAATGTAATTGAGTGGTATAGCTAGACGATGGAGAGCAACTTTTGCATCTCCGGTTCCAAGTTGTTCTCCATCCCACAGTGTCAACTTGGAATAGTTTCATCCCCGATGTGACCATGATGCCTACAATTATGTTTCAAGAATAGTTTAATTAACACTCTCTACTTAACAGGGCCAACCACGTGAAGGTGGAAGCTCATCTGGCCCCTCCTAGGAGCCTCTTATGACCCTTTACGACATTTTAAGACCTCTAAGATGTATTCTTAGAGGTCGTAAATGGTCATAAAGGGTCATAAGGGGTCCTGGGACACAACAACTAAGAAACATAATTGTAGGCATCATGATCACATTTTTTTGGAGACAACGTAATTGAGTGGTATACCCGGATGATGAAGATCAACTTTTGCTCCTCCAGTTCCAAGTTGACAATACGGGATCCCAAGACCATAGATAAGGAATAAATTTAGAGAGTGGAGGAGGGCCATAACGACAAAAATAATATAGGACAAACCTCAAGTTAAATGAGGCAACTGCAAACATTTTAATAGAATTTTATTAAAATGTTTATAGTTGCCTCATTTAACTTGAGGTTCATCATGTATTATTTTGGTCGTTATGGCCCTCCTCTGCTCTCTAAATTTATTCCTTATCTATGGTCTTTGGATCCCGCAGTGTCAACTTGGAATCGGAGGAGCAGAAGTTGATCTCCATCATCTGGGTATACAACTTAATTATGTTGTCTCCAAAAAATTGTGACCATGATGCCTACAATTATGTTTCTCAGCTATTGTGAAATCTACATTTATGTTTCTCAGTTGTCATGTTTATGTGTATGTTTTTTATATGTTTGGGAAGACATCTTTCTAGCCCGAGCCTAGATCCTTCAGCAATTAGCTTATAAATAATGTAGATGATAGATGAGCAATTAGCTTTCCAAGAAAAATCCCATAAATGAACTATATGTACCCCAATTAATGTGCCCTCTGTGCATACCCAAATGATATATTTGAAACAACAAGGGTAAGGCTAAATTTACCCTTGTTTCAAATATATCATTTAGGTATGCGTAGAAGGCACAGGAATTGGGGTACACATAGTTCATTTACAAGATTTTTCTTGGGAAACTAATTTCTCAGCTCTCATTTGCTTCATTTATTATCAAGCTAATTGTCGAAGGATCCAAGCCCAGGCTAGAAAGATGTCTTCCCATTCTGTTTAAGCCATATTCCTTGTTCTTGTCAAACTTCCTTGGTACGGTAGGCCTGCTCTTTGCAGTAATCTTCTTCAGCAAGACTTCATACCATGTTGCGCTCAAACTTTAGTGAGACTTCATACCATACTGCGTCCTTAGATTATGTTCAATGCATTATTTATGCTTGTATTGGTGGGAAAACTCTTGAAAACACACAAAAGAGATTGCATTCAACCATGTTGTTTACATGACACATGTAGTTTACCTCCAGCCTAAATCAGCGTTAAATCATGTGATTGATAGCAGATTGGGGCTCACCTGAGCTATAAACATGAAGAATTATTCTAAAAAAAGATGTAAATCATATATATGTGCACTTGAGGAAAAGAGAAGTTATGTCATATCAATATTAAAATATTAGTTACAATATGAAAATACTAAACAAACTAATTCTTGAGTTCATCTCTGCATATAGTCACAACAAATTAGATATGTGATTACAATACAAAGAAGGCATCGTAAAAATATAATTTCAGAATTTGCCCTAGCTTGACACGTTTTGCACTCAAATCCTTCATCGCGGATAAGTGGAGATGGGCGGATCGATGCAAATGAGTTTTCATCGACCCAACTAAAGTATCTGCAACCATTATTTCCCTGTGATACCCAGTCTACATTAGTTCTTATATTATAATGAATAGTATTTACATTAGAAACTTTAAATATATACACATTAGCAACCTTTTTTCGGTTAGGGTAGCACCAAAATTGTCATCCAGGGTTGTTCAATGTCCGTGAAGTCTTCAACACACACTTCCCACCACCACATTGACAGTTTGGCACATTGACAAGAGTCATCGAACCTATATCAATAATGCACCGCACCATCATTACTACATTTATTATTTTTATTATTTTTACAGCCCAAATACACCAAGGAGTACCATCAGAAATATTAACCATTTACAATAATGAAAAGTAAACCTAAATCAAATAGCTCATTTTTTTATCAGCATGTGTAGTCTGTGTGTATATGAAAAATGAAAGAAATATGAAGCTGAAATAAAATAGTGAACAAAATACTATTCCACATAGAGTGAATGAAATATACCATCAAAAGAAGGTGACAAAATCCTATCACGAAGCACAAACATAGGAAATAAAAAAGGGACAAAAGACAAGAAATAAGAAAAATCATTACGACTATAGAAAAATCATTTATACTATAATAAAAAAAAGAAACACTCTTTGTCAACAATTTCCAAAATCATTAGGACTATAAATGGACAGTTCTGATATTGCTTTTCCATTACAACAATTGAGCATTCATCATTTGGTACTTCTTGGTGTATTCCATTTAAGTTTTTCAGTTGTCGTGTTTATGTGCATGTTCTTTATGTGTTTGGCTTCTCTCCCTCGCAAGGGATACATCGATAGGTAATTGATTTGAAAGCATAATGATTTGACAGTCTTTTTTCAGGATAGGCGTAATGATCCCGCCAACCTTAATTAGCAACATTGGTGTCCTATCATTGCACAAGTGCAAGACGGTAAGGGTCTATTCAATGAGGGATGAAAAAAAGGTCATTTTAACCTTGCAAGGCAAGAGGAGAGACAGTCCAAATAATTCTATGGTGACTATCCCAAACAACAGACAAATGATGGAATTGCTAACATGTTTTCTTTTCATGTTTCTAACAAGTTTGTTGTGATGAGGCTAGTGTGGTCACAATTGAAATTGTGAGTTTCTCTTGGAATTGAATAGAAGACTTTATCTATTGTGCAAAAAAACATATGTAGGATTATTATGGTCATAAAGTAATTGTCTTAGCATCAACATTTCACTTCTAATATAATATTATTAGGAATTTCTTACCATTGATTGTCAAACTAATGGAACTATGAGGCTATGCTTTGTTAATACTTTACCACTGTAGCGAATTTGGGTATTGTTTTCAAATATTTGAATGATTTTAATGGGAACTTTGAACTAGAGATATAAGTTTCCTAAAGAGTGATACTTCAACTTCCATGAAGGACTTAGAAAAAGGGAATTGAACTACAGTGGCTCCTTGTTTACCAATTTTCCACATAACATGAGGCATGTTGGTAGTTTTGTCAGAATTGTGAGAAGATTAAGGGGAATTGTGAGAAGATCATACTAAGGAATAGTGAGGAAGTCGTCGAACAAAAGGAGAGAATGTGTTAAAAGGCCAATTTAGTAATCCAGCCAGTTGATTAAACATACACTCAGCAATCAACGGTAACATCAAAGTTGGAAGAATATCTTTGGTACAGACATAATGTAGAAATCCAACGCTATACAGTAAACTAAGACATAACTAGATCAGAAAATTAGGGGTTCTAGAATTATTATATCTCAGACATTATGTGAATAATAGACCCATAATTACATTAACAGAGATAAAAGAATAAATCTCATCACTATTTCATAAGGAATAAATTTGGAACTATATATAATTAACATATAAGACCAAATCAAAACATTTTATGTTATATTGTGAATGAAAACTTGTTCAAGTTTGTAGAGAATCAAAATATGTTATATTGTGATGATATCAAGTTTTATGTAGGTGTTGTCTTATTTCCATATTATATGACCTCAAAATACATCAATCAATGTTTACAAACTTGTATTAATCACAATGAATATTTGAGCCCTACAATCTTAGGATAATTCACAAAGATATGCTCATTATTTTATAATATCCCAGTCCCCTCATATTTCTATTTTAAAATTATCTATTTTTTATTCAAGTTTATACTACGATTAAGTATATATCCTTATATAATTAAGACCATGACTAAGTAAAGTTACATAGCATATCCCCACTCTTATATAAACACTTAGCATATATAGAGACAATGAAATATCAACATACATATTGTAAGTAATGTAATGAATAATAGGACTCTCTTCAAATATCTATAAGGAACTTTCCATGACTTTCTGATAAACTCAAATATAATAGACTCTTCATTAAATGTAAGCGTGACTTTTAATCTTCACTATTGATCTATATTATTCTTTAAGTACTACCCTTAACTAAATGTAAGAATGCCTTTTGTCTTCACCATTGATCTCTATTTTGAGTATTCTTCACTAAGTTATATGATTTAGTTACCAGGTTGTGAGTTTGGAGATCTTTATCTCTGCAATGTAGAAGCCGAGAATAGGGGGTATGAGAGTGGAGAATAGGTGAAGAGAGAGATCAATGGGAATGAGATGATCAATGTAATACGTATGATGAATGAAAATAACAGTCTAGTTTTACATTTGATTCTTCTCTGTGATTGTTCAGTGTTTCCCGAATGTTTCATTTTTATTATTTACAACTCATTTTGTTTGGTTTTCTCTTTTGGTTCGATAGTCTAACACCCATATTGTCATCATGATCGAGCACATCTTTATTATGAATATGTTGTGATGGAATTCGATAACAGAGAAAAAATATTTATTTTAAATGTTTTATGTTGCATTTGGATGCAACTCAAGTCTTAGTATCGAGTTTATTGAAGAAGTTTATCAACTTGTGGAAACTATTTCTATGCGACAGAGAATGCAATTTAAATCTAGTCATTAATTGAGTCGAGAACGGCTTCCAATAATCATTGCACAATTATTACATTGGTTTGGAGTAATTTTATTTCATTTTAAATAAGTTATGGCAGTTTTATTTCATTGGTTTGGAGTCTTATTCCTTTTGGTTTGGAGTAATTTTGAATCCAATCTTGATCTTGATGATCCAATCTTCATTTAATCATTCAAATAATTTAATAAAACTTCCATAACTTATTTAAAATGAAATAAAATTACTCCAAACCAAAAGGAATAAGGGTGGTGGTATTCAAAACACAATGAGAATTGGTAATTTCAGAGATCTAGGCACTCTAGCCTATCAACAACCTCAAATGTTTAAAAGATCTGACTTGTCAAGGCCTCCACAATACTACACAATGATGGATTAGGTTTCCTAGGCTTCAAACCACTTAGACTCAAGGAATTCTAAGACTCTATTTTAATTCTCATGCTTCCAATACATAGAGTTCTTTCAAACTGTTCCAAAGGCTTAATAGGCTGCCAATAACCCTGCAGCAGACTTAGGATGGTAATAAATTTGTCTTCCCTCAAAACACTTCACAAGATAAAAACATTTCTAGACACCCTTTTCAGAGTTCTATAACACACCAAAAGCTTTTTTAGGGTTACTTTGGACCAACACACCTAACCATGACTGAACCCTTGTTTTCAATGCATGAAAATGACCAAATTTTCAAAACAACTACTCTCCTCACATTCCCTTATCCGATGAAACCTTCAGCAGAGTTATAAAATGACTCAAAATGGTTAAATCCATAAGCAATTAGACTCACGGGCCCTGCAACACCAAAACCCCCAAATCTTGATTCCAAACCATGGTTTGCTAGGGCTTCCCCAATCTCCTGTTACAACTCACTCCTGCATCAAATTAGTGATCGAATCACCATTCATTCAACATGAAAAAACATTTTCAAACATAAAAACCCTTCCTTATTTGGACAGATCATCCACTGCTACACATTGCATCCAATTTCATTGTATTTTCTCATTGTTCTTTAACTGTGATCACCTTTACTCCACACAACTTTGCATATGCACGGTTAATGATCTAATAATACATGTTAGAATTAACATTCCATGGTTAGAATGGTTCTCATTATTAGATAGACCACTGGCATAACAATAGTTAGAATGGTTCTCATTATTAGGTTAGAATGGTTCTCATTATTCTAAGTTCCTACTCCAATAATAGTAAACTAAAATAAGAAATGCTAATAGATAGACCACTGGCATAACAACAGTTTCAATATAAAATGAGACTCATTAAAAAATGGCATGAATTGAACAAAGAAATGTTTCAATTCCTTTAATGCATCAGGATAACCGAATTGAGACTTCAAGATGAATGAATTTTGCAGAAAATAGAGTATTTCTATTGCTTACGGTTTTATCCATTTTCAACTTATATAAATTCTAAACAACTAATTCAACCAACTTTTCATAAATCCTAAATCCATAGTTTATATATAGCATTTGATTCTTATTGGAAATTGATTCGACATACCTTAACCCTCTGGTTCAACTCTTCACCCTGTTAGCTTCTATTGGCTCCTTCACGCGTGCAAAAATGAAATGCTCAAATGAAGTTTGAAATGAAATGCTCAAATGAAATGCGCCCGCAACCAATTTTTGGGCATTTCAACCTAGTTGATCAAATTAGGTTGGTGTCAACTGAAACGGATTGTGAGAGAG
Organism: Chamaecyparis obtusa; assembly: GCA_027943335.1. Taxonomy (NCBI): domain Eukaryota; kingdom Viridiplantae; phylum Streptophyta; class Pinopsida; order Cupressales; family Cupressaceae; genus Chamaecyparis; species Chamaecyparis obtusa. The sequence continues at coordinate 885,733 of BSBK01006768.1, read as the reverse complement.
TACCTAAGACTGGTGTTATTGATGTATTAATCCCTTTTCATTCACTGTTGCAGACATTCATTTACTTCAGTGGTTCCACACATTGATTACACCCAAACTAGGGCATCGACCATGAAGCACAGTTAATGTCTTTCCCAGTTTTGAGCATTGAACAAGTTAAATAACATTACCCTAATTTGTTTTTTCATCCAGTAGCATGGCATCTCCATGATGAAAGAAAAAATTAGGGCCATGACTTCATAGCAAAGCCAACACGGTGTACCCTAAACCTCCTTCGCTTCTACCCTTCTCTAGCTTCTACCTCCTTTGTGCGCGCTGAAATGAAGTGCTGAAATGAAGTTTCAAAATTTTGTTTTTTTTAATACATGCCCTTGTTGGTCGCAATTTCGACTACCACTGTGTTAGTCAAAATTGTGACCAACACGGGCATGTATTAAAAAAAAACAAAAGTTTTCCTTCTATAATGCGACCAACCTAAACATTTTTATTTGATGGTCGAATTGTTTAGTCGAAGTTTAAGGTCAAATGTACTAGTGTAACATGATACATAAGCTTATGGTGGGAGACTTTCACGTTGTGATAAGAAGCTTACCTATGGTGTGAAGGATCAAATTCAACTATTTTGGCAATCTAACTCAAGAGTGTCACCAAATGTGAAGTACATGTCTTGAAGTTGAGAATTGGCATTCGAGATAGCACCCCACATCCCAAATATTATTTGGAGGTAGGTGAAACAATGTTGTTCAAAAAAAATTGCGAGACACATCCAACATTGCAAATATCACAAAGATCTTTTGAAGCCCTCAAGCCTTTTTTTTGTGTGCCTCTTAAGATTTGAAATACTTGTGGTTGCAAATATTATGTGGAGTTTTCAATGCACCATGAACTGTTACAATACCTTCCCTTCATTCTACTTTACATACTAGTGAACTGTTGGAGGAGGGTGGTGAAAGTGCTCTTCCAAAATCATCAAGAGACTTGCTAGATCATTTTTTATGTCCTAGAGATGATGGATATTTATTTTATAGAAAAGATTGCTTAAATGAAAAAACGCTCAGAGTGTGGTGGGCTAGTGAAGTTTTTTGAATGTTTTCATGAGGGCTGCGAACATGATTTTGGAAAGACAATTGTCCACAAAAAGGTATATGAAACCGTTAAATATACATTGAAAAGTGGAGGTGAAGGCTCTAGATGTGAGTTGGTTACAAAAGAATGCAATGTAGCTGATTTTATTTCAAATTTCAGGAAGAATCTTTTTACAAGTATGCAAGGCATAGTTGTAGGTCTCAATGGTTGGATCAATAATTCAGGATGTGTAAGGACACTTTCTCGATTGGCATATTATATCAGTTGTTGACTTTGTAGAGAACTATACATTGCAGCCCCAAAATGAGTCGCACACTCAATATTACAATTTTATTCAGGTTGTTATTTTTGTGCACATAACATATAGACATTCCCCTGATAGTATAGAAGATGACCAGAAGATAATCATAGAGTACCATTTTTATATGAGTGATGATAGATCTCACTCATCCGAGTATGTCCAACATTGCTTTGAGAATTATTTTGAGTGGGTGCAGGAAAATAATATTGCTATGGATAGACATCTCATTTGGTCAGATAACTACACAGGTCAATTAAAAAATGCTCGTATATTTTATTGGTTATGTAGAATGCATGTAGAGAGAGGTGTACCTCATATTTGGAGTTTTTTTGAAGCCATTCATGGAAAATGGGAGCATGATGGAGTAGGTGCATGTGTAAAGAGAGCTCTAGTTAAGGAGAAACTGAGGTTTTTAGGTGCAGAACTCCTTGATGCTCATTCTATTGTTGATTGGTGTACTTAAATATTTTCACAGTAGGACTCTTGACTTAGCGGTGCATAAATTATTTTGGTTGGTTGAGTTGGACACAATAGGAGATAGGTTGGATTGTCAAACTATGAAAGATTCTTAAAAATACATTCATTTCGAAGCTCATATGATATTACATAGACCATTTGGACATAAGACTTGGCTTGTTATTGTCTGAGGTGTCTTCAGTGTGATTGGGATCAGTGTGAGACAAGTGAGTGGGTTGATACATGGGTTCCACATTATCTAACTATTTTATCTATCATAGTCTCTGTAATAAATGATGACATGGATTGTTCACTTGACTAAGACCATATTTAAGATCTTCTACATTCAGGACATGTTTTTGCATTAGTTGCACCACAAGGGAATGATGAGATACTAGATTACTGGTTAGCACATTGTGTACGAGGAAAGAAGAAACTTGCACAACCGATGACAGATGATGATATGTTCACATACCCAATAGGATCACATGTTGTTGCAAGAACATGGTTGCACACATATATGATTAGAAATAATGGCATTCCTACGTTTGAAGACTATGAGAAGCACAAAACCATTCTCATGTATTCACACCTTGTTATAGTAGCCAATGTTAAGTTGTTGAAACATCAAGGAAAACCAAAGACAAAAGAACTTTGGACTAGTAGTAATGCTGATCATGAAGATATATTGAATACCCTCAAGCAAAGAGATGACCCTTCAGGCACACTTTAGTAGGTAAGTTCAACTCCAAGTTGCAAGGTTTTCTATGTTTATTACGATTACGTTCAATAAATTAATTGTAATTTTTTGCTTTATTTGTTTGAGCCAATAAACTTGGTTTTGTATGTGGATTGTAAATGGAGTTGGATACATATATGATAGATATAGAATATAGAGGTGTGCATTTGATTAGCCCATCTTCTATGATAGTAAAATTCACTATGCATTGGCTAGTCATGTTCTTTGGTTCATTTAGTTACTTATACATTCATAATCTTTTTGTCAACCTATATAAACTTCTTATATTCTCTATTAACTTTTCTTCTACCTTCCAAATGCAGGAATTGGAATGTAGATGTCATCGAGTACCATGTGTTAAACTTATACACATTAGGAGTAGAAAGGACACTTATTTTTTATATATAGTTGTGTATCTAAGATTTTGTATATAAAAACAACAATTGAATGTAATGTACATATTTAGATGCCAAATTTTGTATATAAAAATAACAATTGACTATAATGTGCATATTTAGATGCAAAATTTTGTATATATAAAAACAAAAATTGAATGTAATGTGCATATTTAGATGCCAAATTTTGTATATAAAAAATTTGATGCAAAATTTGAAATATAAAAGAGCCCATGGGGTTGATTTGCCAATATTAAGAGCCCACATTTGTATCATTTTAATACCATGTAAAGTGCAAAAATTGTGTTTCCTTACAATGAATGTTGTATCCTTATATTTGTATCATCTTAATTTTGTATCATTACATTTGTATTGTCTTAATTCCATGTAAATTTGTATTGTCAAATAATGTAATAGTTGGAGTCATTGAGTCAAAATTGGTCAAATGTGTCCAAAGTAAAATGGTGATTCCTTGGGGTGAAGGGATAGTGTTGAAGGATTGCATCCTAGCACCAAATGGACTGCACCATTAGATCCAGTTGGGTGGGTAAACTCTAGTGACAACCCTATTTCGACCACTGAGTCACTAGAATGTTCGTGAACATGTCAAACCAAAGTGTCCCCAAGGTGCACTAAGCACGATTGGGCAACGATCTTTCAAGGCTCATATCTCAAAACCCATGAGAGGTATCGGCAAACCATGAGATGATAATTTCTATGTTTCTGATGCCTACAATATCCTCTCTCCATTCTAAGAGATTCAAATTTATTTGAATTTGGCACGCCAATATCGCTTGATGTGAAAACTTGCAGTGAGGGTTAGTTGAAAGTTGCACCACTGGGTTTCTTCCAAACCGTTCATCCCGACACCGAATGGATTGTGTCATTAGCTCTAATTGGGCAAGTAAATGCTAGTGACAACTTTTTTTTGACCACTGAGTCATGAGAATGTTCATGACCATGCTAGACCAAAGTGTCCCCAAGGTGCACTAAGCACGATTGGGCATTGATCTTTCGAGGCTTGTATCTCAAACCCCATGAGAGGTATTGACAAACCATGAGATGCTATAGGATTATGTTTTTGAGGCCTACAATAACCTCTCTCCATTTTGGGAGATTCAAATTTATTTGAATTTGGCATGCCAATCTCGCTTGATGCCAAAACTTGCAGTGAGGGTCAATTAAAAGTTGCACCACTGGGTTTGTTCCAAACCATTCATCATGGCATTGAATGGACTATACCATTAGCTCTGGTTGGGCAAGTAAACACTAGTGACAACCCCTTTTTGACCACTGAGTCACTAGAACATTCGGGAACATGCCGGACCAAAGTGTCCCCAAGGTGCACTAAGCATGATTGGGCAATGATCTTTTGAGGCTCATATCTCAAACCTCGTGAGAGGTATCGACAACTCATGAGATGCTACAATGCCATGTTTTTGAGGCCTACAATAACCTCTCTCCATTCTAGGAGATTTGAATTTTTTTGAATTTGGCACGCCGGTCTTGCTTGATGCCAAAACTTGCAGCGAGGGTTAGTTGAAAGTTGCACCACTGGGTTTCTTCCAAACCATTCATCCTGCACTGAATGGTTTGCACCATTAGCTCTAGTTGGGTAGTTAAATTCTAGTGACAACCCCATTTTGACCACTAAGTCACTAGAACATTCACGACCATGCCGGACCAAAGTGTCCCCAAGGTGCACTAAGCACGATTGGGCAATGATCTTTCAAGGTTCGTATCTCAGACCTCATGAGAGTTATCAACAAACCATGAGATGATATAGGACCATGTTTCTAAGGCCTACAATAACCTCTCTCCATTTTGGGAAATTCAAATTTTTTTGAGATTGGCACACCAATCTTGCTTGATGCCAAAACTTGCATTGAGGGTGAGTTGAAAGTTGCACCACTGGGTTTCTTCCAAACCGTTTGTCCTGGCACCAAATGGACTATGCCATTAGCTCCAGTTGGGTAGAAAAATGCTAGTTACAACCCCATTTTGACCACTGAGTCACAAGAACATTCATGACCATGCTGTACCAAAGTGTCCCCAAGGTGCACTAAGCACGATTGGGCAACAATCTTTTGAGGCTCGTATCCTAGACCCCGTGAGAGGTATTGATGAACCATGAGATGCTACAACACCATATTTTTGAGGCCTACAATAACCTCTCTTCATTCTAAGAGATTTGAATTTTTTTGAATTTGGCACGCCAATCTCGCTTGATGCCAAAACTTGCAGTGAGGGTCAATTGAAAGTTGCACCACTGGGTTTCTTCCAAACCGTTCATCCCAACACTAAATGGACTATGCCATTAGCTCTGATCAGGCAGGTAAATGCTAGTGACAACCCTGTTTCAACCATTGAGTCACTAGAATTTTCATGACCATTCCAGACCAAAGTGTCCTCAGGGTGCACTAAGGATGATTGGGCAGTGATATTTTGAGGCTCGTATCTTAGACCTTGTGAGAGGTATCAATGATCTATGAGATGCTACAAGACTATGTTTCTAAGACCTACAATAACTTCTCTCTATTCTGGGAGATTCAATTTTTTTTGAATTTGGCACGCCAGTCTCACTTGATACGAAAACTTACAGTGAGTGTCAGTTGAAAGTTGCACCACTGGGTTCCTCCCAAACCATTTGTCCTAGTACTGAATGGTATGTGCCATTAGCTCTCGTTGGGTGGGTAAACGTTGGAGACAACCTCATTTGGAACATGAATTCAGTAGAACGTTTGCAAACATGTCAGACCAAAGTGTTCCCAAGGTCCACTAAGCACCATTGCATATGTTGGTGAGCATTCTGGTGTGTCAAGAGGCAAAGTGGGACCATTCTTAGGGTAAACCTACCCAACTAGACGTGATGGAAGCATCGGTTTGTACCCACTAGATAATTGTTGCTGCTCCAAGGGAGATGGGGACATGACCATAAAGGGTCATTGGAAAATGTAAAGAGACCAAGGATGGTCATTTGAATGCATTATGGAATGCGTTTGTGATTTTAAATGGAGTAAATTGATTTTCTATTGAATAATGCTTGGTTGCAGGGATATGTAGGAGCACCAAGGTCAAGGACATGACCTAAGGAGTGCACCAGGGTCATTGATAGATCCTTGGGTGGAGGTGAAGAAAAAATGGCCCTGAAGGGTCATTTGATGATATTTTGTATTGATTGATAATCCTTTGCAAAGGATCATGCATTGCAAGCCATTAAATGGCATTGGGAAGGGCTAAATGTACCTAGGGGTCACTAGGGGTTATTAAGTTAATCCTAGGTTATTTGGATTGATCTAAAGACCTATAAGGTCTATAATGGATATAAAATGGCCAATAGAGTCAATCAAATGATGTAAAAGCACTTGAAGTGCTAAAATATGGAATTTGCCTATTTTGGAAAAATAACCCTATAAGGCTCATATGGGGTTATAGGTTAGTTTAGATTGCAAATGTTGTTTTAAACCTTTTTAAAAGTTATAAGAAGGGGTATTAGATTCAAGTTTTCAAGTTGAAAACATTAGTTGTCAACTCGACAACATCTTTAAATCATACTTTGGTTATGACAATCAGTTTGGGACTGTTACCAAGCAGTTAGACAGTTAGATAGAGGTTGCAGTCAGTTTTTGAAGGACTTTTGAGTTCTTTTTTGTAGGGGATCCACGTGAGTGAAGGGGAGATGTTGAATTGGGAGTGGAAGGAAGCAAAAATGTAATGTTTTACAATCAATAAACAAGATTTTCTCTGCATGTTGTTAACTGTCCTGTGGAACAGTCAGTGCAACAACAAAATTAATGTGGTTGACTTGAATGTGATTTGGGTTGGGTAGTGAAGTAAATACATTTCTTTATTATTGTTTACATCTTCCATGCATTACTTTCAGTCTTTTTAGTGTTCTTAAAGAAAAGCAAGTGACTGTTGTTTTGTGACTGTGACAGGTTGAAGGGTACAGTCAGTGTGTAGGGATTGTAGTCTCCTTAAGGGATTGAATCTCCCATCCACTGTGACCAATGTAATTGGTGGGAGAATTCACTAATGTATTATATCCTTGTATTATAATTGTTTTATGCAGGGATATGTGAAGTGATGGTTGAGAGAACATTGATTGATGGAGTTTACTGATTGAAGGAGAGTCCGTCTTCACACTAGTCATTATGGAAGTTGAATACCCTTGAGAAGAGTTGTTCTTATGATGGAATATGGATATTAGGATCCATAATAATGTGTTAGGCCAAATGGATTGTCTTGGAGAGAGTTACAAAGGTCTTTTTGAGTAGACCCTAGGTATATGACCCTAGAAACAAGGGTTTGGTGGCTAGCGAATTTGATGAGTGGTGAAATCTTATAAACTTGCAAACCTTGTATTTTGAAACCTTAAGAAATATTATTTCATGCTTTGGGGTGTAGGGAGTAAGTGCATATATAAGTTTCTTTGTTATTTGGAGGAAATTAGACCTAGTTTATGGGTGCTAGGGTAGTGGATCTAGAATTTGGTCCAAAGGAGTCTACCATGAGTCTTGGGGAGGATTTGAGGAATCCAAAAGGGTATCTAGATCAACCATTAGTTTCTTGATTTTTTTGGATAATTCTATAAAAAAAGGCTGATTTATGACTGGTGAATGCTACAAGCCTAGAAGGGCTATTGGAGTGGATTGGTGGAAGATGAGTTGACTAGAATTGGTAGATTGGTGGAACATATTAGATGGACCATATTAAGATTTTATATGGTTTTAGAATCAAGGTGGAAGACCTATTTCAAGTTTTGACAAGATGGAGGCTCTAGGTGCACTGAGAGGCCTAGAATGGAGTTGGTGCCAAGAGAAGTTGGGATGAGAGGTTAGAGGAAGTGAACTTGTTCAAAATGTCTGATGTGTTGGTTCTCTAAAGTCAAAGCACTCTATTTGACCCTTGAGTTGAGACTAACTCCTTAAGTAGATTCCAAGATGCTTGTAGAATCCTCAAGTTGAGTTGGGTTCCTTGAGGGGATAATAGAGGGCTCTGCATTAGATTTGCTTGGTTGAGAGCATCAGATACACATGAATACAATGTAGCACATAAATTTTGAATTCACTTAAATGATGAATTACACATGTGAATACACGTATCACATAAAGTTTACACATAAATTTTCTTAAGTCATGAAGCATACATGTAGCACATAGATTATAAAGCATACACATGAATTCACTTAAGTCATGCATGTAGCCCATACACATGAATTTAGGTTAAGAATGTACTTGAATATACATGAATATACTTAAGGCATAAATCATACATATGAGTACATATACACAAGCATATTTACATACTAACAATGAATAACTGAACACATAATTAACAAATTGGATCGAGTATCAAGTTTCATATATATCAAAATGAACAATAATTTTGAACATATTTACAAAATCAACATCTAGATACAATGTGGCATACACCATCTAAAAATGTGTCATATGACATCTCAAAATAATAAGTTCAACTACAAATGTTTCTAGGACATCCTATTCTACTAGTGGATCATCAAAATGCAGCGTCTTTGAAGTACTCTTTGGCTTTGATGGATCCTGCATTCAAACACAAAAGTGAAACCCCAAGTTAGATTACTTAATTTATATGGTTTCTACAAATAAAAAATAAAAATTTAAAATCATAGTCAACAATAATAAATAAAATTTAAACTAAAATTGAACTCTCATGTACCTCGCCTCTCTGTCTCCTCACACAGACATGAGACCTAATATATGTCCTTGGTAGCGAAGGAACAATGCCACCAATGTCGACTTTGACTTGTATATGTTTGTGAACATGAGATTGATCCATGAGTTATACTATTTAATGTTAAATCCTTGGTAGCAAATACATGTTTACAAAATAATTGAATTAACATTAAAACTTACCTGTGTTGAACTTTCTTTAGGAAATGTTGGCCGAGTCATTAATGATACAAACCCTTGGCATTCTACCTCCCTCAAACTAGGGGTGACCTACCAAATCCCAATAGATACTTCATAAAATCATGACTTGATCATATTATATATACTTGATAATAAAATACACACAAATAACTTTAGAAATATATGTACCGTGGGGCTATCATTGTGAATTGAGATGCCTATGACTCTATTGTGGTGAAAGGGTATCACAACATCATCAGACACCATGTAAATTAAAAATGAGTAGGCACAAATGACAAGTATACATTTATTCATAAACAAACTAAATTACTTAATTACCTTCCCCTTGTCAACGCTTGATGCCTGAACCCCCTCACATTGCCCCCCAGTGGCAACTGGTGACACCTTCATCAATATTTAATAAGATGATCGTAAAAATTAGAAAACACATGTACATATACTATTATAATAATTTAAGGAAACCAATGAGTAAATTAAAACATATGTACCATAGAAGTGTAAGGCCAAATGATATGGCCGAAAGCGTAGACCCCTTCCACCTGTGCCATCTCCTCCTTTGTCATCAACTGAACATAAATGTAACACAAATAAATATAAGTGGGAAATTATTATAGAAAAATTCTACTAAAAATACGAATGTTTAAAATTAAATACAATGTAAAAAGTGAATTGTTTACCCTTACCATAACAGTAGGAGTCCATGGTTCTCTATGACCCTCATGCACATCTTCATGAGGTGCTTCAGTGCCTGTAGTGTGTTGTGTAGTATCATCCACCTCAAAGATGTAGTTATATGCATCACTATCATTCAGGGGACCTAAGCATAGATTCTTGCACATAATGCAAGTATGGGGCACACAAACATGTGAGCTTGTGGAGGATGTGGAAGGGCCAGAAGCATTAGGATGATGAGGCAACAATGTCATGCTCTACGTAACCAGCAGATCACTCAAGGTGTGAATGGATTGAATAGTCTATGAGCTGGCCTCAACAATAATATCAGGATGTTTCAGTGTAGGAGGTGGTGAAATCTCAGGAGGGGGGACATATGTGCGGGATTTCACTCGATGTGCCCATGGCCTATCCTGAGGAGCGCCTAAGCCTACACCCTAGTTCGGTCTCATACTCCAATAATTTACCTTGTGACCGAGCACAAATTCAACATACAATTTTTTAATGAAATAAAATGGGAAATCCAAATTGTTGTGAGGTGGTCTATCAAAAACCATCCACTAGCAGTCCCAGAAGCTATCACGTATTGCATCATTTGTGCGCCATTTAATTGACAACTTGGATTTTTTAGGGTTCACTTTTAAACCAGTTTTGGGATCCACAAAAAGAGTACATATGTCATCTTTTGTTATGTTTAGGTTCATAACTTGATCATAGTCAAGCCCATCGTCAAACAGGGCGTGCATGGAACGCGCCAAAGAAGTGCAACATTATGTTTCTTTCTAAGTTTCTCCATGTTTTCAATAATGGAGTTCAATGTGGAAAACATGGGGCACAATGTGGGGATATTAGCATATGTGGTCTGATATCCTCTAAGCTGATTTAGATTATCTCATATGAGATCCTCTAAACGGTGAGGGTTTGAGACCGGTTCATCTTCTGAAAGTGGGGGATTGTTTGGAGGTGGTTTTGGATTATTTGCAGGATCATTGGGAAGGTTTTTTGATTGATTTGAGTCCATGTCTGATTACAATTAGAACCCAAATAGACAATTACAATCAATTTAAGAAAATAATAAAAAATATCATTTAAACCCTAGTTTTTATATAAAAAACTACAAATTTCAATTAAAAAACAATAAAAACAATACAAACTTAAAAATTTAACTTACCTATTAATGTTGAGAAAATTAGATATGAGATTCTATCAGATATCTAAAACCCTTAGAGCCGTGTTCAACATTTTCACAATGAAAATGTTGAACGTGGTCGCGGGCTACAAATATAATTTATTGGCAAAAATCAGATATCCGATCATATCGGATATCTGATATAAAATTGGATATTTGATCATATCATATATCCAATCATATTAGATATCCGATTAAGCCTGTGCTTTGGCTTTTATCTTGGCCAGGTGTACTTACACCCAAGCCTACTAAAAAGTCAACAAACTTTTTAGTGCCTTTTGGACGAGTGAAAAGTTTATTTTTTCACATCACCACTTTTTGGCATAACATGATCCTGCACATACCCATCAATTTCTTCCCTTTTCAGCAAATTATCTGGGTTTGTAAGTCTGGAAATAAGTTGTAAACTGCCTCAAGCTCCATTGGAAGTCTATCATCTCTGTCTATGTTACTTACCTCTTAAATTATCTTTTGGACTAATATATGTATACACCTAAAAATGGCTTCATTAATTAATTAAATATTTATTATTTAATTAATAATTAGTCATCTATTTATTAAATAATTTATTCAATTTATTTAGTGAATTCACTATAGTCTATTTTTCTATCCTAAGTCTTCTAATTAGTCTTATTAAAGTGATTTAATTAAATACACAATCACCTAAATATGACTAAGTTTCCTAGTCCACCTCACCTACCTAGTCACCTGACACATCACTTTGGCTAAAATAAATAATTATTATTAATTATTTATTTACAATTATCCTCACCCACACATGTCCTATTCTCAAGAGCTATGTGGCCTCATAGGACTTAGTCTCATGACCACATGTCCTCTCAACAACCAAGTCAAGAGACATGCCCTATTCCTAAGGGGCTTCTCAAGCCACCTCTAAGGGTCAAAGGTGACTCATAGGACACTTGTGCAAAGAGTCCTCATGAGGAAAAGGTCTCTCCCTCTTTCTCTCTTTGGTCTTTGTGAGACACTTGACATGTGTCTTTCCCTTCCACCTTCTTCTCCTCCATGTCAATGTGAGAGGAACATCATCCCTATTCTTCCTCTCACATTCCAACTACATCCCCCTTTCTCTCAACTCCTTCAACCAAGTCAATCCTAGCCCTAGGATCTTCCACCTTTCATCCTCAACCGTAGGATTGTGCCACCTAGGCCTAGATCCTCCAAAACTCTATAAAAGGAGCCACATTTCCCATTTGAGAGCTAATAGGTATTTTGATAATAGGCATTCAAGCATTCAAGCATTCAAGCATCCAAGCATTTTAAGAGCAATCAATTCATAATATCACCATTTCATTTGCATTCCATCCATTAGTTTGCATAAGCTATTGTGCACTCATTTCATTCAATCTCCACACTTTGGTGATCATCTTGGGAAAGGGCTTCATTTGGAAATCTGAGAGCTCAACATCTTCAAGAAATCAAGGCTAGGAGGACAATGGAGACAAGCTGCATGGTAGGTGAAGGTAATTAAATTAGTTTCATCATTTCATAGTTACTTTGCATTCTTCATTGTGTTTGCATTAGATAGATTTATTGGCTTTTAATAGTTAATTTATCATCTCTAGTAGTTAGACATCTAATTTGCATACATTTTTGGTGCTAGAAGGAGGGCCAACCTCCATTTTTAACATTCTATTTTTTTAGTTTTCCATGTGCAGACGTTTCCAGGTTCTTTCTGCACATTCATTCATGATTCTTGTGCATTCATTCATCTATTCTGCGCATACATTTTAGATCACATCGGTCATTTTCTGTCTTTTCCATTTTCATTTTGATTAAAATCTATGCATCTGTTCCCAGTTTCTGCGCATACATTCCAATTTTCTGCGCTTACATTTCAATTTTCTGTGCATAAATCATTCTGTTCTGCGCATCTATTTAATAATTCTGCGCATTGATTCACTATTATTGTGCATTTGTTATTGACAGTTTTTAGGTTAAAATTTTTGATTTATTTTGATTTTAGCTAACCTTTAACAAGTTTCTATTTTCTCTGGTAGCTTTTAGGCTATTTTGCAGGATGTTTAGTAGAAGACCCTATTGCTAAAATTTCTAACACATTTCTTTGCAGGGATTCCTAAAGGGTTTTGCAAAATAAACCATAACTTTGTTTGGGCTTTAAAATAAGGCATGCTTTTGCTTTGTGTGTATTCTTTAGTATAACTCAAGTGTCTATTGTGTTTTCCTTAATAGCATATCTGTAATCCCCAAAATTATAACAACGTATCCTCTCCCCTCACCATTCGTGGACCTTGGGAGTAAGAGAAATTGTTATAATTTTTTAGAGGGCAGTCTTTGGTGGGAAAAGAGGTACTCACCCTAAGGAACAACCCAACCGGTAACAGGCTAAAGCCAAGCCCTTCCAAACTGGTATATAAAAAATGCTAGTGTGATTAGTCTCACATTAGACAGGTGTGAATTTGTTGTGGCAACCAAAATCTCCTCCAGTACCCTAGTGGTGCATTAAAGTCCTACTTAGTAGAGGTGAAAGCCTTTCTTTGAAAGGATTGGGAGAGCCCCCTTAATTGGGAAAATGACTTGATCACAACCACCTGAACGGATGTCCTTACTAAAAGCTTTTGTTTAGTGGCCAAAAACCTTCTATCTGCTGGCTCAAGGAGTCACCCAAGCTTGTGAAGACACCCCACATTACTCACGGTTCATAGTAGAGATAGAAATTCTTTGGGAAGTAATGACCCATTGAATTCGAAACTTGGTGTGCCTGAGAAGTGAGTGCACTGTAAGGAGGAGCCCGTGCCTCCAAGTTCCTAGGCTGTCCGCTATGGATTTGCGTGGCTGGATTTTATTATCCTAGTGGGGATTCAACAAATATTGTCCTTACCTACCATAGGATTTGTAAGCGTGTTTGTGCATTCATATTAGCATAGTTAAATTAATATCATTTCTATCTTGTGTGCATGTGTTTATGCATTTTTCATTTTGCCAAAAAAAAAAACCCAGAAAACATCAGAAAAATCCAAAAATTTTCAAATCATACCAAAACTTCAGAAACTGCGCATATATCACATCTTGCTACGCATTTGATCACATTTGTTGTGCATCTAGCCAGACTGTCGGTGCTTTTGGTTTTACCAGTTCACATCTGTCAAATTTTGCTACGCATCTGTCTCATCTTGTTGCGCATTTATTAATCTGTCCTGCGCATTTACAACAGTGAGCATTTCCACAAACTTTGCAATTTTCAAAATCACTTTTTCAGATACCCATTTTCATCCTTAGTAAGATTCTGGAGAAACAGTCAAGTTACACAGACCTCTAATCTTTAGTTTGACCATTTTCATCACTTTTCATCATTCCTTCATTAAGATTCATCAAATCATTTTCTTCCAAATCTTTGAAATTCTCAATTTTGTGTTGAAACATTATCTTATCCATCAGATTTTGATCTTTGTTAGTTTACCATATCAGGATATATCATCCTCAAACCACCAAACTTACTTAGGTTATTATCTCTTGATTTCCCTTTGTCATATCATAGTGAGATCTATACCTCCTATTGACTTAGATTTTATCAAGTTGTCTTATCACTTTTTCAACATGTTTCAATATCTTTTTTATCAATCACTTTCCATATCTTTTCATCAAGAATCTTTCATCCCACAATCAATTTTCTCAATTTTATGGTTCAAACTCGATCTCAGAAACTTAAACAAGCCATTAATCCAGAATCCCTAGACAAGATGGAAGGAAATACCAACAACGAAGAAAATCCTTGGCCCGAAGCTCCTAAGAAAACTTCACTTTTTACATCCACTGATGAACCCACCGATGACGAACTTAGGGAAGCTTCACAAGATCCTCAATTTTATCATGTTATGGAAAGACTCTTAGGCTTGGATAGAGAGATGTATTTCCTCATGCTTGCTCAACAAGGAGCTAAGTTACCACGTGATTTTGATGTTTCCTATCTTAGAGAACCAGCTTACACAAACAATCAAGAAATACCTAAAGGTTCTCAAGATACTCATGGAGCAAAGGAAACCAATCAGCAATCCAATGCTTCTCATCATCATGAACAACACACTATTTCTCAAAATGATCAGCAAAACCGTGCTTCCCAAAATCATGCTTCACAAAACAATGCTTCCCACAACAATGTTTCCCAAAACTCTCAAGGAAACACGTTATCTTTGGATCCCATTGTACAACAAATCCGTGACATCCAAACTGGATCATCAACAAAGAAGTATTCCTTGGATGATATATGTCCTTATCCTTTTGATAAGAACTTAGCAATGATTCCATTCCCTCCTCATTTTAAGGTACCAAAATTTGACAAATACAAAGGGAATTCAGATCCACAAGACCACATTCGTGAGTTTTGTGCTGCTTGTATTGAAGTCGCTCACAATGACACTTATCTTATGTGACTATTTCCATGAAGTTTAGGAGGACAAGCCATGGAATGGTTCTCCAAACTACCCCCAAGCATCAAATCTTTCAATGAGCTTCTTGACAAATTTGTGACTCATTATTCGTATAACATCAAACATGAAGTCACTATGCTTGATCTTTGCAATGCACATCAAAAGAATGGAGAACCTTTCCTTACTTTTTTGCAAAGATGGCGTTAATTGTTTTCCAAATATCCACGAATGATTACCAAACAAGAAAAGATGGATATTTTTGTGCATAACCTTACACCAGAAATGAGTTATAGGTTACAATTGCAATGTCCACCAAATTTCAATAAGCTCATAGAAAATGGTATCAAGATTGAGGAAGCCATGGTCCGAAAAGGTGAGATCAAACTTTATTCTAAAGACAATGTTGGATCCTCAAATTCCAATTCCAACAACTACAATAATGACAAATCAAAATTCTGGAATAAAAACAAAAACATTGTCAATGATGGGATTGTTGATAATCATAATGTCAAACCAACATAACCCCTTCTTAATCTCACCAGTTAGGCCAATGCTACTCAAGGAACCTACAACAATCAATCATCAAATCAAAATACCAACAAAGATTCATCCAAACCGAGATTTCCTTTTATGTCACCTTGAAGAAACTTTGCTCCTTTGGGGGAATCTCTCGAATCAGCATTACATAATTTAATTATAAAGAAACTCATTACGCTTCCTGAAATGAAAGATTTTGAACCTAGGGTGAAGCCTTCTTGGTGGAATGCGACTGATTATTGTGAATTTCATAGAGGCAGAGGACATAAAACCAATGATTGCAAAAGACTCAAAAATGTAATTCAAGACTTAATCAAAAGCGGTGAAATTGGTGTTGATGGACATGTCTCGAATGAATCACATACAACTTTCAAAGATCCACTTCCTGAGCATGAAAAAGGAGGTTCTTCCAATACTAAGAGTGACAATCAAGCCAATTATAATTCCACTCCCTATCGATATGTTGGTAACATTTCTGAATGTCATCCTTCTATGTATTATGTCAATGTCATTACCATCAAAGGAAAATCAGAGAGTCAACCAGTCCAAGCTACTACTCATGCTCAAGCCAAAGTTACTCTCCAAGGAGTCCAGTCTAAACCAAGCACTACACAATAAGTCTGTTTATGTCCCAAATTCTATCCCAAATACTTCCAACTAGTACAATCTTTTGGAACAACTTAAGAAAACACCTACCCAGATATCCATCTTAGAGCTATTGCGTCTTTCCCCATCTCACAAAGATATCCTTGAAAAAGCTCTCTTAGAGACCCAGGTTCCCATAACTCTAGATCATGATCAATTTCAAGCTATGGTGAGCCACTTAACAACCCCACACTATTTGTCCTTCACTGAAAATGATGATTTAGCTATTGCCCAACCTCATAATGCTCCCTTATATATCGAGGTCCTTGTCCAGAATCATAAGATTAAAAGAGTACTAATAGATGGGGGAGCTGGCTTGAATATCTGCACGTTAAAGTTAGTCCTTGCATTAGGATTTTCTGAGAATGCCGTTGATCCAAAAAAGAAAATCACAATAAAAGCCTATGATGAGGAAGAGAGATCATCCAAGGGGTCCGTTGTTCTTCCAATTAGAGTTGGTCCTATTGTCAAAGATGTATCTTGTCAAGTTCTGGACATGGATCTTGCTTATAATATCCTTTTGGGAAGACCGTGGATTCATTCCATGCAAGCTGTGCCATCAACTTATCACCAATGTATAAAATTCCCTCATAATGGTCAGGAGATCACTATCAAAGGAGATTCTAATCCTTTTCATTATTGTAGCAATGTGAAGACTTCTGATTCTTTGGTTCCCTATAATTGTACTGGATCTTTTGCAACTACACCTAGTGACCCTAGTAATATAGCATCAACTTTTAAATCAGATGGGATCAAGATAGACATCAAAGAAAGTACTATGGGAGAATATACTCTAGGTCAAGCTCTTTGCATCACCGAGTTACCTTTATCTCCCAAATCATATGGTAGATCTTTGATCACTAAACAACAATCAGAACCCCCTTCCACACTCATTTATAACACATTTATAAGTGGGGGCACAATATCCAAAGAGGCAGCTGAGCATAATGCAAATTATTGGCTTAAGACACAGAAGATTGAAGAGGATACTAAACATGAATATATATCACCTGATGTCTATGGAAAAGGGTATACTTTGCTACAAAAGATGGGATATCAAGGTGTTGGACCTCTAGGCTTACAAAGATTAGGGGTTATCAAACCAATCTTACAAAATCCCAACTATCAAAGAGACACTACAGGATTAGGATATAAAGGAGAAGGACCACAAGAACCAAAAGGAAAAGAAAAAATCCCACCTTTTCATGAGACATCTATAGCTCCTGCCTTACAATTCAGAAAGCATGGTATGTATGTAGATCCAGAGAAACAAAGGATAGCTCAAAGAATCATTGATAGACTTGAAGATAATGATGGTTCTGATTCTAATGATTATGAATGGGATTCCTTATCTGATTATACTGAAGAAATAGGAGTCGATGTTGTCCATCAATATAGTAATGATTACCATGAGGGTGAGAGTTCAATGAGTGACTCACTAGGATTGGTCCCACGTAATACTACTCATGTCGATCGTGAGTGAAGTGAGCATTATCTTATGACAGATGATTCAGATGAGAGTATGGAAATAGACCTCGCTGATACCATCATAAACCTTAACAAATTTTCCATCAATACCATCTCTGCTTTTGAAACCAACCCAAATGATCCAATGCCCCTTGTCCATCCTGACCTTATCGATTGGGATTCTCTCGATCACCTAGAACTTGATGTCTTCCATAATGATGACGTGATCATTGACTATCTTGGCATCAGAGATCATTTACCACTAGGGGATCACAAGTCAGGATTTCCAATAGAACTCAATGACATGGCCTATTTTGGAGAGAGTGCCAATCCTTTCAGTCATAAAAATATAAAAATAATCAATAGATCTAATGGTGAAAACCACTCAGTGGCAATATTAGATCCAAAAATAGTAAAAAGAAAAGACACATCTGATGGTGAAAACCTCTCTGAGGCACCTAATGATGGAAGGATTGACACTCTTCCCAATTATTTGTATCGAGAACAATTTGCCATTCTTATAGAACCAACAGTACCACTTAACATTGGAACAGAGGAGTCTCCATGCATCCTCAAAGTAGCAGCATCCTTGACAGAATCAGAGAAAGAAGATTTTGCAAAAATTTTCAGAGAAAGACAAATCAACTTTGCTTGGTCCTATGCTAATATGCCTGGTCTAGATCCAAATCTCATTATGCATCATTTATCTATCAAACCAGGTGTAAAATTAGTTAAGTAGAAGCTCTGCAAAATGCATCCTCACATTGCCCTAATGGTGAAAGCAGAATTGAAGAAGCTCCTAGATTTTGGGTTCATTTGTACTATTGATTATGCTGAGTGGATTTCCAATATTGTTCCTGTCTCAAAACCAGACAAGTCTATCCAGATTTGTATTGATTTTCGAGATCTTAATAAAGCTTGTCCGAAAGATGACTTCCCTTTGCCAAATATTGATATGATTGTTGATCTGACAGCTGGGCATGAAATGTTATCATTAATGGATGGTTTTTCAGGCTATAACTAGATCAAGATTGCATCGAAAGACCAAGAAAAAACTACTTTAACTTGTCCATGGGGTACTTACTGCTGGAATGTGATGCCATTTGGCCTCAAAAATGCTGGAGCAACTTATCAAAGAGCCATGACCACGATCTTTCATGACATGATGCATACCATCATGGAAGATTATGTTGACGATATTCTAGCAAAATCTAAAGACAGAGTTGGTCATTTGAGAGTGTTGGATAGAATATTCACCCGGATGGAAAAATATTAGATTCAACTTAATCCAAAGAAATGTGCATTCAGGGTCACATCTGGCAAACTATTAAGGTACATTGTCTCAGCTAAAGGAATTGAAGTAGATCCAGAAAAGGTTAAAGCAATATTGGAGATGGCTTCCCCCACTAACATCAGTCAGCTAAGATCTTTACAGGGGCGTCTACAATCCATCCGAAGATTTGTTTCTCAACTAGCAGATCATAGTCATCCCTTTCAACATTTGCTGCATAAAAATATCTTATTCTAATGGGATGATAAGTGCGAGGAAGCTTTCAACAAAATCAAGCAATATCTAGCGAATCCTCCAACTCTGATGTCACCAATTTTGGGCAAGCCACTCTTGCTCTACATTTCTGCCATGACAGCTTCACTAGGTGCTCTTCTAGCTTAGCAAGATCATGAAGGAAAAGAAAAAGCCATCTACTACATCAGTCGCACTCTAGTGGGATATGAGTTAAACTATTCCCCTATTGAAAGAGCATGTCTAGCTATTGTCTTTGCTTCACAGAAGTGGCGACATTACATGTTGTCATATTCTACCCAGCTTATTGCAAAGATTGATCCTTTAAAGTATCTGTTAAGTAAGACAACATTGACAGGCAGGTTGGCTAAGTGGGTCATGCTACTTAGTGAATTTGATATTGAATATGTAGATAGGAAGGCTATCAAAGCTCAAGTGATCGCAGATCAACTAGCTGATGCTCCATTAACGGATGACCAACCTATACACACAGAGTTTCCTGATGCTCATATCTTAGCTTTGTCTACACAAACATGGAAATTATACTTTGATGGCTCATACACTTAGTAGGGTTCAGGAGCTGGTACTCTTTTTATCATGCCACAAGGATACACTATTCCAAAATCTTACAAGTTGTTATTTTCTTGCACCAATAATGTAGTAGAATATGAGGCTTTACTGATTGGGTTAAAAATGGCTTTACAATGGAATGTATCTGAAATAAATGTCTTCGGAGATTCTCAACTGATTGTCAACCAGGTTAATGATGATTATCAGACCAAAGATGATAAGTTATTGCCATATAAACATATGGTTGATGACTTTAAAAATTATTTCTCTATCATCACTTTTGAGCTGATTCCTCAGCATGAAAACAAGGGTGTCAATTCCATGGTAACAATTGCTTCTTTATTTGATATAGAAGATACCAAGGCCCATTTTGAGTTCTTGGTGGAATCCCTAACTTGTCCTGCATATGATGAGCCTGATATGAGTATTATATGTCATCTGATTGGACATGACTCCCCAACTTACAGAAAAATCTATTCTTACCTCAAAGATAACACCCTACCTCTCGACCTATCCTGAAATTAGAAATGAACTTTTCTCCGCCAAACCTCCCACTATATCCTCATATCTGACACCCTTTATCGGTGAGGTTTTGACAGTACTCTCCTACGATGTCTCAAACATGATGAAGCTCAACTTTCCTTACGTGATGTACATGAGGGTATTTGTGGGACACATTTGAGTGGTCCCTCTTTGGCTAAGAAACTCATGCGTATGGGTTATTATTGGCCTACCATGGAAACAGATTACTTTCATTTTGCTAGGGCATGCAAGAAATGTCAGATACATGGAAACCTTATCCATGCTCCAGCTCAAGAGTTACATCCTTTTACAACTACTTTTCCATTCAGTCGGTGGGGACTCGACCTCGTGGGTGCTATCAACCCTCCATCTTCCAACGACCAAAAATGGATTCTCACTGCCACGGAGTATTTTACTAAATGGATTGAGGCTGTTCCATTGATTACCGCCATAGGGAAACAAATATCCATGTTTATCTTAAACTATATCATTTGCAGATATGGTATACCTATGTATCTTATCACTGATCATGGGAAACGGTTTCAAAACTAGGACATGGATGAACTATGCACCAAATTCCACATCACCCACAACTATTGCTCCATATACTATCCCCAACGAAACGGCCAAGCTGAGGCGTCAAATAAAACAATTGTTAAAATCCTACAAAAGACTATCAATGACGCTGGCCGTGACTGGCATCTCCAACTAAACCCAGCCTTATGGGCTTATCGCACCTCCATCCGTACTCCTATTGGAGCCACTCCATACTCCCTTGTCTATGGATCTGAAGCAGTCCTACCCCTCGAGGTCAAGTTGCCTTCACTTTGTGTTACTCTTAAAGATTTAATTCCTAATGAAGAGTATAGAGTTGCACGCTTGATTGAATTGGAACTGCTAGATGAATGTCGTCAGTGAGCTTGTGATCATTTGAAAGTCTATCAGCAGTGTCTATCCCATCAGTACAACAGCAAGGTAAAGATCAGAGACTTTCAGTTGGGTGACTTAGTCCTTCGAGAAAATCCAAAGAATCAACAACACCGTGAAAAGAAGGGCAAGTTTGAACCAAATTGGTTAGGACCTTTTGTGATTACAGTAGTCTATGGTTCTGGGGCCTATCAGTTGTCTACACCTGAAGGGGATCCCTTGGATGAACCTCTTAACAGTATCCATCTCAAGAAGTTCTATCCCTGAAATCCCAATGCAAGGGGCATGTCTATAGTTTGTATATATATTCTATAAATAATAAAATCAAAAAATACAAAAAAAATCACAAAATCAAAAGAAAACTGCAATAAAAGCATATGGTGAAAACTTGGAGACAGGCACTATGTGTGACAAGTTAGCTCCTCTATCTATTAGGATTCTTCTAGTGTGTCCGTTCATTGTATATATCCACAATAAAATAGTTACTCAGTCCTTGTCCCCACCATGTATATATCATAATAAAATGGCCAGTTCATACACCATCCATTGTATCTACCCATAATAAAACCCCAACATAGCTTGATCTTTTGTCATGGTCTTCATCCTAGTCTTGTTGCATCTTTCTTCATCCATAATAAGTCAGTCCATCACCTAACTAGGGGCATGTCCTCGACCTAGTTTGGGAAGTGGATCTATGATAGTTGTGACTCTTAGAGGACACAATGTAGTTATTTTCACCAGGCAAGAAAACACACTCAAATGTTCTTTCACACTGGTATCTTTATGCTGAATCAGAATCTATGATCTATCCTTCAAATTGTAACTGCTTATCTATACATCTTGACTATACATCATCACTTGAACTGATCAACATATCCTAAATCTATCTTTTTGGGAAAATAAATGTATATTCATGGCAGGCATGTTAGAATGATTTGTTATAAATTATGCATTCATATCTATATTTCATTGTTATCATGTTTCCTATGCTATTCTGGAATATCTTTGACATGATTTTGAAACTCTCATATGTCATTGATTAGAATAGCCAAGATGGGGCATGATATTTTCTTTGATTGCTATTTGAGGGGTATTTTTCGATGAAATCGAAGGAACAAGTAATTGGGGTGTCTGTGTATAAGTGCCTTCATCCATTTCATAGTATGGACAACATACAAATCATGTTGTTCTGCAAATGCTATTTATGGTGATACGCCATCGCATACCTTGACTCCAAATATTTGTTCCCCAATGGAGGGGGGAAATATTCCTTGTCTGTTATGCAAATGAAACTCAGGTCATCTCAGTTCAATTATACCTAGATGCTTGTCAAGTTTGCAATATTAAACTCCATGCAAGAAGTGCTCAGGTCATCCTGGTTTAATTATACCATGATGCTTGCATTTTCTTGCAACATAATGAGCTCAATGATGAAAATCAAAATCTAGTTATTATGAAGTTCTAAGATGTTACCTAAAGTTGTGGACATACATTCATTTCATTTTGCATTTGCATTTTACCATCTCATGAATTTCATATCAAGTGCTCCTTTTATAGAGATTTGTAGGTTATCTTTCTCAGTAGGTTATCTATTTTTCCTAAGTCCGTACTTCTTGTGTCAAGAACATTGTTATTTCAATTGAGGACATTTGGACAACCAAAAATACTTTGCACTTAATCATTTTAAGACACGCATAATTATTATTAGGTGTGTTCATTGGATATTTGTTATAGTTATCATTTCATCTCATTTCATTTTATCATGATTATCTATCATCTTAGGTACACTTCCATTTATTACATTAGATATCATTTCCATTACAATATCATTTATTGTTTATTACATGTATTTAGTATCATCATGCATTTAGTATCCATTCATTTTACATTGTTCACATTGTTTTTACATCATTGCATTTATCATCACATAGCATTAGTGAATATCATTTAGAACATGCATTTATATCATCATATATATTATATTATTTATCCATTAGCATCATATAGAAAATCAATCATTTTGCATTTTAAGACATCCATTCCATGCATATAAAAGTAAATCATCACATCCTGTATATGTCAGTACGCACATGTATATATAAACATCATAGCAAATCATGATAGAACTGTATCAATCATATAGAGTCAAAATCATATAAAGTCCATAAATACAACCAAACTATCCAAATGTCCCATGATATATAATCAATAACAATGTGTCTACAGTTAGTGTCTATCAAGTCAATATATAATGATACAATGATAATATGATACAAAATGTGTATACAAGTGGTATCTATGACCCACTGCCTCCTGAATCTGTCTGTCACTGTCTGTGAGTTGCAATAAGGCCCTGTGCTGCTGAACCACCTGCTCCTGAGGATCCACCCTGGTCTCCTGAACCTGTGGGTGCTCTAGGAGGACGTGATGATACACCTCCACTACCAGCTGGTGTCTGTCTCTCATATATTGTTGTCCTCACCGCCACTGAGCTCTCTTTGAAGCTCCCAATCCACTGATCTCTAGGAATTGCCTGTCTGTATGCCTCTCTCTAGTAGGATATCTCCTTCCCGGCTCGTATCATGGCTCTCAGGCTATCTCCATGGGGACCTAGGTCCTCTATCCTCTATAGCTCATCTAAAAGCATCTCTGACTCTCTGAGTCTCTCTACTGCTAAATCCTGCTCAGCTCTAAGCACATCCATCTGTCTGCCCATCCTCTCTATCTATCTCTCCAGGCTCGGAACCTGATCTACCTGCACCTGTGTAACTGCTAGTCAAACTAGCAGTGCATCAATATCTGGGTCCTCCTCCGTAGCATCTCTCTGAAAATAGGGATCCTATCCCCCGATGTCCATCTCAGCCTGCTCATCCTGTGCCCCTACATCTAGCATCTCTGCATCCCGCTCATCTCGTATGTCATCAGGGATCTGTCCACCCTGTACCACTCCGCCCTGAGCTAATAAAACATCTGCCTCATCCTATCCCTGCACCTGTACCTATGGCACCTATACTTGTGCAGCTGGTCCCTATACTGGGGCAACTGGTATTTGTGCTAGAGGGACTGGTACCTGTAGTGGAGCTCCTGCAGCTGGCTGTGCTGGCTATGCTGAAGGCTATCTCCATCCCTATCTAGCTAGAGGTGGCATCAATCCCCTCTACCTCACACCACCTCCTCTCATCCGAGGTCCTACCCTATCCCCTCTCCCTCCATCTCCACCATCATCTCCTCCTCCATCTCCACCATCACTGCCACCTCATCTCCCTCGCCCATGTCTATCTCTCCCTCGGAGTCTCCCCCATCATCTCTCTGTAGGATCTCTCTCTAAAGGCCTTTTTGCTGGATATGTAATCCGTGGAACCGGAACATCCCTCAAAAATTTCTCTAAATCAGCAGTCATCCCTGGGTCTACCACTGTCAGTCTCATCGACCATGCCTGGAATGGGGCATCCAAAAACTCCTACCGAGCAACATCGAATGATGCCATGGGTCCCTAGTCTCATCTCTCCTAATGAGTACGAGCATGCTTTGTCACTCCCTGCGGCATGACCTGTATCCTACCAAACTATCTCAGGACCTGACTCACCAGCTGTCACTCAATGATAAATGGTGTCCGCCCTATCAGCCACCATGACTCAAAATAAAAACCAAGCTGCCACTCATCATCCCACAGCTCACACCCTAGGTAGGGTCTCCATGTCACTGTGTCCAATGTATCAAAGGTATACCGCCAAAACTCTAAATGGTCCAGTTTTGCCTGAGACAAAACTGAAGAGTATAAATGAATATAGGGCTACCCTGCGCCCCAAAATCTAATAGCCATTGGTTAAGTAACTGCAATATGCTCCCATGCCTAAACATGGAGCAGTGTCACACCTGCTAATAATGATGCACCCCTATGATACACCACCTGATGCATGTCATGATAAAGATGTGCTAATAAACACACACCCCAAGCAAATCAGGTCCCCTCCATCATCCGCTGTAATGTGTGGCCCCATCCAACTGCAAATCCATGAGATCTACGATCAGGGCATACAAATCCCCCAATCGCTCCTGCTAGCACTACTGGTAGAGGATCATACAAATCAACCATGTCCTCCCAACTGATCTCTCCATCCTCTACATCATCATCACCGAAGACAGCTCTGCACTTTGTGACTCCGCCATGCCGATCATACTGTACCAGCTCGCCTGTGATGGGAAGATGGAGGATGTGATATACATCCTCTAATGTGACTGTCATCTCCCCTATCAGAAGATGGAAGGTACTTGTCTCCAAGTGCCATCGCTCTACTAATGTTGTCATCATACTCAGATTCGCCCGAATCTTGGGTGTATAAATCACATAATATAATCCAGACGCTCCAATGAACAGTCTATCTGTCTCTGACAGTGCCAGTCTCAGATTCTGAGTCATGGGATATCTCTCCCGTGACATTAGACTATCTTTGATATCCTCCTATTCAAGTCAACAACAATCAACCTATCAGATTTTGATAAATTGATCTATCAATCTATCTATCTTATCATATCAATTTTAAACATGTTATTATCATGTGTTTCAACAGATGATTCTATCAATTATCTATGTTCAAGACTGGTTAACTAGCGAACATGCTACAATGTTGCCTATCTTGATCAAATCAATCAAAATCAATCACCGACAGCTCTAATCGGCTTATCAACATCAAGTTTGACCTAATTGACTATCTAGTTTGACCACATTCTATCACTAAAAATACATGCACAACATTGAAAGATGTATGCGCAACATTATTTAACATTTGTGCAAGTTTTTACCTATGCGCAGTTTTCCTTGACATTTGCGCAATAATTCTTCACAAATGCACATGTTATTACAAAAGCACAGTTTTATTGAACATTTGCTCCACAACTATGCACAAATGTGCCGATTTTTCATATGCACATTTTTATTTCACATTTGTGCAAGTCTAACATTCTTCTAGTATGAATGCGCAACTGCCCTACACGCATACGCAGAAAGTTTTATTTTTTTGTGCAAATGTTGCTAGTTTCTATGCATTGGTGCGCCAAAACTACGCATTCATCCTTTGCCTAAAACCAAAAAATTTCTAATCTATTTCTATCATTCAATTTATCCTAAACATGCTAAAATTCTAATCTAACATGCATCAAATCATGAAATCACAAAGCAAGATCGAGTCACCTACGGGTTCACCCGAATCGGGTGGTCGCTGGAAGTGTCTGACTCTCTTGAAGCGGTGATATAACAATAGGATTGGCATCCTAGCGGCTCTGCTCTTCTCTCTCTCGTGCTCTGATCTCCAAATGACAAGTGTGCACAATGAGGCTATTGTGGACCCCTTAGCCCTATTTATAGCTTGTGGACCCTATGTGCTTGTTGTGTGGACCCTATCTTTCATTTTTATTCCATTTCACCTCATTTTCACCAACCTTTTCTTCTATTCCTTTCGTGATATTGATTAATTGAAATAAATTAATCAATCTCTCGAGGGGGCATGCTTATGTCATTTTAGACATTGTCTGGGGCAGGGGCAAAATACTTGAAATTTTCTTTCTTGAAATTTTCTTTGAAACAATGTGACACACACATTATTTCAAAGAGGGGCAAAATGTATACACCTAAAAATGGCTTCATTAATTAATTAAATATTTATTATTTAATTAATAATTAATCCTCTATTTATTAAATAAATTATTCAATTTATTTAGTGAATTCACTATAGTCTATTCTTCTATCCTAAGTCTTCTAATTAGTCTTATTAAAGTGATTTAATTAAATACACAATCACCTAAATATGACTAAGTTTCCTAGTCCACCTCACCTACCTAGTCACCTGACACATCACTTTGGCTAAAATAAATAATAATTATTAATTATTTATTTACAATTATCCTCACCCACACATGTCCTATTCTCAAGAGCTATGTGGCCTCATAGGACTTAGTCTCATGACCACATGTCCTCTCAACAACCAAGTCAAGAGACATGCCCTATTCCTAAGGGGCTTCTCAAGCCACCTCTAAGGGTCAAAGGTGACTCATAGGACACTTGTGCAAAGAGTCCTCATGAGAAAAAGGTCTCTCCCTCTTTCTCTCTTTGGTCTTTGTGAGACACTTGACATGTGTCTTTCCCTTCCACCTTCTTCTCCTTCATGTCAATGTGAGAGGAACATCATCCCTATTCTTCCTCTCACATTCCAACTACATCCCCCTTTCTCTCAACTCCTTCAACCAAGTCAATCCTAGCCCTAGGATCTTCCACCTTTCATTCTCAACCATAGGATTGTGCCACCTAGGCCTAGATCCTCCAAAACTCTATAAAAGGAGCCACATTTCCCATTTGAGAGCTAATAGGTATTTTGATAATAGGCATTCAAGCATTCAAGCATCCAAGCATTTTAAGAGTAACCAATTCATACTATCACCATTTCATTTGCATTCCATCCATTAGTTTTCATAAGCTATTGTGCACTCATTTCATTCAATCTCCACACTTTGGTGATCATCTTGGGAAAGGGCTTCATTTGGAAATCTGAGAGCTCAACATCTTCAAGAAATCAAGGCTAGGAAGACAATGGAGACAAGCTGCATGGTAGGTGAAGGTAATTAAATTAGTTTCATCATTTCATAGTTACTTTGCATTCTTCATTGTGTTTGCATTAGATAGATTTATTGGCTTTTAATAGTTAATTTATCATCTCTAGTAGTTAGACATCTAATTTGCATACAATATATTTTCTTCTTCTCTAATCCAGGAGCTTCATCGTCTACTTTCATTTCTTTCTTTTTCTTTCTAGTGTTTATCTTTTTGAGAGCTCAAAAGGAAAATACCATCTAGAGCTTGAAACTCTGTATTTGTTTTTATTGTAGATGAAAGCGTATCCTTATCCTCTATACTATAAGGAGATGGACCTTGATTATTTCCACTAGGCAATTTAATAAAGAAGAGTTCTCCTCATTGATTATTTAAGCTTCATTAAAAACATTTCTTTCTAACACTCCACTTCATATTTTTCTCCATTTATAATTCTTAGGGTCCTTTGTTACATAATCTTTAAGTTTACTTGAAATAGGAAAAGATTTAGGTCCTTCCTGACCGAGTTTTTCCATTAATCTTTTTTATTTTATTTTCTCTAAATTTGCATTACCATTAATTACTTCCTGATAACAAGAAGAACTGCATGATGAATTTTTGTTCTTTCTATTACTTCATGTAGGTATTCCTCTACCCCTCTTTTTGGGTTATGGGTTGATATCTTTCTTATAGATATCTAATAATTCCTCACTTGCAAAACTGTTGAACTCCTGCCTAACTACTACTCGATCCTTATCCACTGTTTGAGGAAACTTTGAGGAAGAAAATCAGGATTTGACTTGGGATCTTCTCAAAACATCATTTTTCTTCTCAATTTTTCATAATTGAAAATAATAAAATCACTATTAAAAATATAATGACTCAATGTAGAAAAAAAGGTGAATAATGCTATATATAATAACAGACACTATAAACTATAGAAAAATGGTAAAAAATTATCTCCCAGCCACACAAAATCTCTGTCATTTTAGCCATCATGATGAAAATTAATTCATAATCTTCTTCTCGTCATCGCTCAAATGATAATGTCAAATAACACATAACAAAAACCCACAACATTTATCATTGGATTGAAAAAAACCTCATAGTATTTTAACAATAGAATATTGCTAAGAAAAACCATGCTAAAACTAACAAATTAAAATACTAAGCATACCTCAAACCCTCAACTCTTGCTTAATACTTTCTTTTTTTTTTGTCAGGAATTGTTGAAATAAAAATCCAAACCCCAAAACTACAAAAAAAATTCAATAAAGGCTTGTAACTCCAACAACTTCTAAAATCCAAGCAATTTTAGCCACTGTAAAACCCCAAACTATTTTAAGAAGAGAGCTCTACTAACAAATCCCACGACCAAACCACCAAATTAAGCTAAAAGTAGTAAGCAACACCTCAAACCCTTAGCTCTTGCTCAACACTTGCTCTGTTTCTTACAAGGAATTCATCAAAGAAAAATTACGCAACAAAACATTAATCATATCTCAAATCCTCAGCTCTTGCTCACCATTCGCATTATTTTTGTCACAAATTGCTCCAAAAAAAATTCAAACACCAAAAATAGAAAACAAATTCAATAAAAGTTTGCAATTTTACCAACATCTAAAATCCAAGTGGTTTAACCATCCTGCTGTAAACTGATTGAGACTTTTCTTTCAGACCTTACTCAAATGACAATGCTTTTAATAATAAACAACAAAAACCTACAAATTTTAAAACTAAATTGAAAAAAAATGCTAAATTTTTTTAACAATCAAGCATTGTTAAGCTAGTTGTTTATTTCTTCAAGATCTAAGAGATAAAATAAAGCACAATAAAAAAATGTGAGCCCAAAGTCGACCATTGAATAATGCATAGAAGAGGAGTAAAAATAGGCATGAGTGCTTCCATGAAATGAGGGATGGACTCCACAAACAAGACTGGTAGCGAAAAATAGCCTAGTAAACTAGGATTAGGTACCAAAATAGAATTGGCATTCTCTAATTAGGTCCTAAATGTCAACAACTTCTTGAATAAGTGTCAAGTAAGCATAGACGACTAAGTAGGCTTAATAAGCCTAAGTGTAAAAATAATAATTAAATACAATAACAGCCCCCCCCCCCCCTTCCCCACAACATAACTTAGGAGGACAAGAAAGAGATGAGTATTGCAACAAGGCTTGATAAGGTACTCATTTACAATGTGATCTCTTATAAATGGAGAAAAAGGGGAAAACTTAATGGGAACAAAAATCCTCTCCCAAAAAGAGAAAATACAAATGCAGCATGCGCATGCAATGAAATGTACAAGTGACATTAAGAAGAAGAAGAAAAATGAAACATGGAGGACTCGTAGTAATCCCAAGGACTACTTCTACCACAACGTACAATATTTTCCCAAAGATCATATGAACCCCCAAGAAGATATCAAGTGATGAAGTCCATGTAGTGTTGGTAGATGCTCAACATTGGATGCTAAAGATGATCCATGAACGTTGAACAATATTCGTCCCTCTGGGAAGAAACAACACCATAAATGTATGTAAGATTAATTCCCATTTTGGATAGGAAAATGTAGGAAGTAAGATGAATATCTTTGAATTTTGCACATAATCCAAAGACTGAAATGATTCTAGTGATGCCTTTGAATGCGCTCAAATATATCCAAGCCAATGTTGAAGTGTGATGGATCATGTACCATGAAAGATTCTAGAATAGGAATATGGATGTATGGACATGTATGGATCGATGAGAATATGATAATGTTGTAGATGAGGATAAATAAGTTGGATATTGCAACTCATGAATGTCAACACAATCTATCATGATAGGAGTTGATGTAGGCGAGGTAAGACCAATGTTCAAATATGGAAATGGTTCAATGCAACTTCATGAAAGTCATCATGAAGTAGAAGAAAAATGTCTTCAATGTTGTCATCCAAATTTGTGAAAAAAGACTATAAATAAAGATGTTATGTATGATAGATATGAATCCCAATGTGGTGGATCTGGTATGATGGTAGAAAATACATGATACAAAGAATCTTAAAACTCCTGAATGAGTAAACAACATATTCTAATGTAGCAATAAGTGATGGTGTCCCATTATATGGCCAAGCGAGACTAGATGGTGTTTTTGTATGAGTTGGAGACTCAAGTAAGGCAATACCATGATTGAGAAGAATTTGTTGTATTTCCTCAAATTGACAAAAGAAACAATATTTTGTTGTATGCCTATACTTTCCATAATATCCATATTTGATTTTCTATTTATTAGGAGGATTTTGCAGAATAGTCAAATGAAAGGGATTATTTGTGAGAGACGTGATCTCTTGAACCAACAAAATTAAAAATAGAAACACACCAAGATTTCCTCCTTGATGATATGGTTCTCCCCCTAATTTGGCACTTCATAAGGAGTGCATGGGTAAGTGCACCAAGTTTCTAGTAAAAAAAGTGGCCACATGAAAAACAAAAATGAAAATTTTACAAAACCTGTGCGAGTTATTTGAAATTCAAAACATTTAGGCTTGGTAAAACCAAGTCATGTCAAGCCTAAAATAAAAATTAAAAAAACTTAAAGTTATTCATAACACATGCAGGTTATGAAGAATTATATGTTTTTTTTCAACCCATGGACTAGGCTCATTTCTAACACCCAAAAATGTGTGTGTGTTTGTGTGAGAGAGAGAGAGAGAGAGAGAGAGAGAGATGCATGTATAAATATATAGAGATCTATATAAATATATGTATATATCCATAGATATGCATATATACATACATATACACATATTTTATATGTCACTATATACCTATGTGTCAAGTGTATGTTAAGTTTATAAGCATATGTTCTTATATCTTCATAACCCATGCGGGTTCCTCAGAACTAAAAATGATGCTTTTAGTTCTACATAACCACTTGGAGCTTTACTTTTTGTTTTGCATAATTCATGTGGGTTATTTGACACATAGGAACCCATACACGTTATGGCTTGGTAAGAGCCTTGAAAATTGACCCTAAGAATTGCAAGCTCATTTTCCCTCCATGTTTGTCTCTTTACATTTTTTTAATCAAGCCAAGATGATTTCTCAACTTTTTCATCATCAGGTTTACAAATGATCAAATGGGTATCTTTGAAATTACTAGTATAATCTCACGTATTCTCAACTTTTTAACAATATAATTTTTTCTATTTTCGGAGAACATTAGCATACTAAAGTTTAATTTTATTTACCAATGTCTTAATAGTCCTCACATACATGTCTACTATTTTTTAATAACTTTTGATCTACTTGACCAAACTAAAAAACAATTATATATTACTATTCTACACTTGATTCTATACACTTTTAAAAAATAGTTTACATTTTTTATTATTTTGATGCAAGATATGCCCAACGCACAAATAGGTACTAGATTTTTAGGATGCAATCACTTCAAAAAATCATTAAAAAAAAAACACAACAAAAAATTACAAAAAAATACACAACTTCTAGATCTCATTCGTACCTATCATCTATCAAAGAGTTTTTTAAAATAATAATTCTAACTATATCTTTTGTGAAGCACATAGAAATAGCTATGTTATATTTTTCTGAAAAATTAAGAATAATTTATAATTTTTCATGCGCGATGGGTTTGACCCTCTTAATTTTATCCATTTTTCCAAAACTTGAGTAATTTAGAAACTAGATTCAAAGTACTACAATTCTTAATCTTTACATATCTTCTAATTTTAAGTGCATGACCCTCAAACTTCTCTTTGAAGTTCAGGTTTAACTAATTTTAGAAAAAAAAAATGACCACTTATACCCTTCTATGGACAATCTTAGTGCACTTACCGGCATGTACCCAAAAGAACCATAAACATGCACTCTATAAATTGAGTGTGATAACACGCTCTTTTGAAATTAAGAAAGTTATTAAACTTTTAAATTTTTACCCTTTACAAAATTTGATCCTTCTTCAAATAAATTCTCTAGTTTTTAGAAAACTAATTTCAGTGCAAAATTCAGAATGGAAGGAGAGAAAATAAAACAAGAGTACCTATCATTGCTTTTGACTTCAAAGGTTTGTTTATTTATTTATAAATTGCCTTTCTCAAAGCTTCCTTTTCAAAATCACCAGATGTTTTCACAACTGCTGCATGTGTGAGGGATTTGCAAGGTCATAGTCTCCCTCTTTCAAACCCTTCAAACATGGCAAAGAAAGAGCCAATGTGCAGGCCACATACTGTAATGACTGAAACTTTAGACACAAAAGCCACATCAGCAATTTGCATAAAATATAATGGAGTCGTACCTCTATGTACAAGAAAAGTTGAATGTCGACCCTTTGTTGAATGTAATAACATAATCACCATAACAGATGTTATATCGACTCAATATAAAAAAATTAACCAACCTGTCTAAATACCAAATCAAAGAGATATCGACCAATTGTCAAATCCAAACAATGTAAGATAAGAATTAGTTTAAATATGAACTTTCATTTCAAATGATAAATGTAAACATCAAAGTATAGATATACCACCATGTCGAATTCTAAGAAGCGTATAGCACTGTAAAGCAAAACTCCCTTCCTGAAAGAAGCTTCAAAATCCTGCTCACAAAAGTCAGCTAGAGAGAGAATATTGTGGGAGTGCATTTCCACCCTACCACGAAGCAATTAAGCTTCCCCGGAATCTTTCCTGACACGAAAGATACCCAGCCCAGCTAGAGGAAAACTAATCAAGTAAACTGATAGGAGTAATGGAATTGTGTGTCAAGATACATTCACTAGATCTATATTTTAATATATATAAAAAAATTTATTGTGGTCACATGAATTTCATATCTCCAAGTAAGATAACATAAGCAAAAATCCTTTCCTTTGACATCTCATAATATTTGATTCCATCTCAACACATGGAAAACATAGCAATTATAATTAAATCAAGAGGATGACACAATACTCTAAAACCTTTAGTCATGAAGTCAAAATTCTAAATACGTGTAATGCGCTTCATAGAATTTTCTATACCTACAAGATTAACACCTATTTTTATAGTTCAATAGTCTTGGCGTTAACACATCTCTAATGCTCAATAAATTATGTACTCTTATCTACTCTTTTGAAACATGCAAACAATTCATTGCACATTACAAATACTATGTTCTTCCTTTTATTGCAACGACTTATTATTCAATCCTCCTTGATTAACTTTCGCTTTATCAAGATTAAGAAAACTAAGGGAATCAATCTTTCATCCTTCATGTTCATAAGAAATAAGGTTAAAAAAAATTACTGACATATTTTATCATATCATAGAAGAGTAAGTAGGTATACAACTTGGAGAACCTTGACTGCAACCTTTCTTTCTCAAGTCTCTATATATGTTTTTCTTCTATTATTCCCTTTTGATTCTAAAGTTAAGTTTTCCAACCATCTCTTTGGAAGTTTTTTTTTTTTTTTGATCGATGAAGGGCCGAAGCTGGGATTTATATATATATATATAATTATAAACATAAATTAACAAAGTATCTATCATCAGTTCAAGCCCACTGTTGCAGGGTCTAATGTTCAGAATGAAATCATTTCAACTTTCAACAACAGTAATTGGCTGATACTGATATTTACTTCTAATTTCTTCAGTACAGAACCCCAGGGATAGCCATGAAAACTAGTACAAATCACCGGCTGCAAAAAGCTTCTTGAGCTCAAAAACCTACTCCACCAGGTATAAAACATCATTGCGAATAGTCACTGAGCCCCTTGGGTCAGTCGACAATAACTGCGCCACCAAACCAGTTGAAAACCATTGCTAAAGCCATCAATTCTGGTACTTCCTATCGCGAAAATCCTCTGCAAATTTGAACTTGAAATGCAACGGTCATCCTCAGGGTGCCAACAGTCTATCAACGGTCAACATCTGAACTGAGATCTACTTTATATCACCACCGTTAGATCATCATGTTTCGCGGGCTTGGCAACTTTAACTCCGCAACGCCGACATTCCTTTAATGGTTGTTGCATGATCACATAGTTTGAAAATAGCTTATGCGAACATGCGACACCCCATAAACCTTCACCACCATTAACTACCCTTGGGTACCAGACCCACTATGTACATCCACCTCAGCGCTCTCCGGCCAATTGGAAAGGAGACACGTCGGCAAGACCCGACACACGGACCCACACCATAGTTCATAGCTTTGTCGTGAGGTCTAGCGGTTAGTTGCATGTTTGTATAGCTTGAAATAGAGCTATGAGAACATGCGACAAATCACCAGCGTGTTGCCACAGGCTAACTGAAAACTGCCATGTTACCGCCACATCTCTATGCTGCGTCCAATAGAACTCTACCACCTTAGCTTCCATTTGACAGCATGTCTATAGTACTTCCATCACCAACAGACCCAGGAATAGGTGTCAACCGGTCACATGATCGCATGTCAGAAAACTCTGACATGCGATCATGCGACAACCAACCACAGGATGCCACATAACAACCAACGGGACCACTGCCCTCCCCGCCAACGGGCCCCAGCACAAGAAGTAACTGGTCGCATGGTCGCATGTCAGAAAACTCTGACATGCGATCATGCAACAACCAATCATTTTAAAACCCTTGAAGACCTGGGCCCACCATCTGATCGCACTTGCGCAGATAGGACCGATGAACAAGGAGTGTCCGTAAAAGGGAAGAAATGCAAGGTCGAAAACATCCTGGGTTTTTGGCGAAGGATCAAAAACATCCAAGGATTTCAGTGCTAGAAGATAAGTGTGCAAATGTGAGAAGGCACAAGGTCAAAAACAACCAGGGTATTCATGCAGATCAAACAGAAAACATCATAGGTTTTCGACACTTTGGTAGAATTCAGATCTCTGGGACCCACGATGCATATCCATCTCAGCGCTTGCTGGTCAATTAGAAAGGGACACGTCGGCAAGACCAGACACATGGACCCACCTTTAATTCCACAACAGCGTCTTTCAACAGTTGTCGCATGATCGCATAGCCAAGAAAAGGGCTATGCGAACATGCGACACACCATAGCCCTTTACCACCATTAGCCGCCACCGTCAAATCATCCACGTTGTGACCCCACTGACAAGTCTGGGCCCACCGATGTGTCAACATTCCCTTTCTAGCTCAGCCAATTACAACCTGACACCTCGGCGATGAATCATCACGCTGTCCCATTGCAGACAAACCATCGGCATCTAATCAGATAGTGGGCGCATGATCGCATGGGGTGAGAATATTCCATGAGATCACACACCGACCGTCGATCAAAAACTCTAACACAAGCCCCACTGACAACACTCCACCTCATATTTTCCTTATCGGACGGTGGGCGCATGATCGCATGGGGTGAGAATATTTCATGCGATCACACGCCAATTGTCGATCAAAATCTCTAACACAAGCCCCGCTAATAACACTCCACCTCTGTATTTCCTTCGGCTAATAGGGAAGCACCATTTGTGCATATGTGTCACCATGGACCCACAATTTGAAACCCTCCACCGTAAAGAAGAATCAACGGCCGGCGTGATTTCACATAGCTCTGACAAATCCCTTGCACTTTAGCGATCACCGTTGATGCTCTGACATGTCAGGACCGTCTGACTCATCCGAAAACTAGGTCCCACCATTGAGATTCAGCAAGACAAACTCACAGTCCCTGGATAGACTTTCTTCATTCCCCGACATAGCGATGACTAACATGATAAAGAATTGGGCCCCACACAATTGCAGCAGCGCACATAGGAAATGCTGGTGTCAGAGATTTAACTGCGCAGAGGCAAATGACGGAAAACAACCAAGGTTTTTTGATGCTAGAAGATAACTCATGTCCGGATGCCGTCACTCTTCGATGGACAATAGGTATCTGCTCCTCTTGTCCTAATCCTACTCCTCATTTAATATTCTAAACTGCTACACGTGCTATGCGCTATGAGAGAAGACGCCCGTCTTATCACCATAAGGAGCCGTTCTGTCAACTTCTAAGGCAAAAATATATCAGGACCTGATTTGACCATTTTGATTTAGTGGTTAGATTCAATGAGCTCCGTTGAAACTCCGCTGACGTCAGATAGAATTTTCAAATTTGTTCCTCTAGCTGCCAGTTTCAGCCAGCTCACCTGCTTCAGTGTTTCCTTCTCTGAAAGTATGGTTAATGATTTTCGATTCAAAATTATCCATTAACTGTAAGATTACCTCTAAAACTGCCATAAGACGCCAATTTGGGGTTGATCTGACTTTGA
Organism: Chamaecyparis obtusa; assembly: GCA_027943335.1. Classification (NCBI taxonomy): domain Eukaryota; kingdom Viridiplantae; phylum Streptophyta; class Pinopsida; order Cupressales; family Cupressaceae; genus Chamaecyparis; species Chamaecyparis obtusa. The sequence goes on along the minus strand of BSBK01006768.1, from coordinate 848,549 downwards.
TTGCATTGATGGTAATCAGCGAGTCTCCCTCAATTTCAAGCTTTGAGATCCCTACTTCCCGAGCTAGTATCAGTCCAGACAATAGTGCTTTAAATTCTGCCATATTATTGGTATCTTTGGGTAATGGTATGGCTTGTTTGGCAATCACATTCTCAGTTGTAGAGCGTATGATGCATCCCGCTCGTGAGAGGCCTGGGTTACCTTTAGAAGCTCCATCAAAATTTAATTTGTACCATCCAAATGGAAGGGGTTTCCATTTCAATAACATGCAATTGTTCTATAATATTTGTTTCTATTTTAAAAAAACACAGATATATCCATATAATTTTTACATTTACATAATACCAAGCCAAGTGTAACTTCAAGGTTCAAACTCAAAATGATCATAATATAAAAGCTCCATTCAAGTAACTAATAAACTAGACAACGTAAATACCAATTAACAATAAAAATAAAGGTTCTAATATTAAGATCTTACTCTCTCAATATTTTCATACAAGCATTGTACGCATAAATCTATATGATAAAATACTATTGTTTCAGAAGTAAATACATTGTCAATTCAATTTCAACTACTAACAAATCAAGTCAATACTCTCGTCAAATATCTAAGGCACCAATTACATGAAGCATAGTTTTGTTTCGGAGCCTATACAATTTGAGGAAAAACTACAATTTAATTTAGCACAAAATGGACTAGCATTATTGTCCAACAATTGAATTATACTTAGAGTAAATAGTGTGAGCATTTGTAAATCTGATGACTCGTCAAATTAAATATATTTCTGTATATGCAATCCCAAAATCGCTGCTGGTGTATTTATGTTTCAAACAAAAATGTAATTTTAGCTAAAATTTTAACTTTATATTTTTCACAAATGCAGAGGCAGAAGTTTAGTGAAAGGAATGACCAAACAAAAAAAATGAATGGCATTTTGGTATTCTAAATTATTTACATAGCTTAAAAAGCTATTCCATAGCACATAAGATCGGGAAGAGAGGCAAAATCCACAATTCATAAGAGACTACATTAAACTCTAAAATGCGGTATCTCAAACTATATATTTGATATGCAAGGAAGATCCTATAGTTTAAAAATAATTCTGTCCCCAATTTTCCCACTCCCTCATTTAATATCTTATGGTTCCAAAAGATAGGATTTAGAAATACGTAACACTTGTGTGAAATATTTACCGGAATAATAGAAGAGGCTTAAGTGCTTAATTTGGATCTTATGAGTCATGCACAACAATAGACCAATTTAGCTTGCTAAAAGAATAAAAGGAAAGAAAAAAAACAATGCGCCCAGGAAAAGAATTGCTGTCTAATATTTGATGTCTGATAATACTATCAACAGTTATTTCTAGTGCCTAAATATGTATTTTAGCGCCTAAAAACAATAATGGTTACCACTGCAGCTTGCAGAGGATTCGCGAACCTGTAGAGCCAGGAACCAATGACCACTGCTCGCAGACAAGGGCACAGGGGAAGGATGCGTAGAGAGTGTTGCTTTCTTCCTTTTAGTATAGACTATTGTTTTACTATTTTTATGAATGTTAAAATTCTTTACATTTGATCAAATTAGTATGCTAATTATTATCAATCAAATTAATAATTCTATGTGATCATTAATTATACTCTACATTGAAGACATTATGTTTCTTTTACAAACTATATATCATTATTAAGATATTTAAAAATTCTATAAATTACTTTAAGATGATAATTAAAATCAATTTCTATTTTTTAAAACAAATTAAATCTAATTTCTAATTTATAGATAATTTCGTTTTTTAATATTTTAGAAACGATATTTTACTTTATTTAAACACTTACAAATCTTTGAAAAAGAGATACACGTATGCATTATCAGATTTGCTCTTTGTTTTTCTTACACAGATAAGATAGATAACTCCTTGACATTTAGTGTTGTGATGAACAAGACACTTAGGCACGTCACGCATAGGGAAAACAGGCTTTTCACCCTAAAAAGACAAGTAGAGAATACTTTAGAAAGCGAATGAAACCAGACATATTCATGATCAGATGATTCCTCAAAACTGACATGGAAGGACACAATTAAGACTAAGCTAATCTTCACATATTTCATTATTAACTCTAATTCTATGTTTCGTCGTCAACTATATAATCATATCAATTATAATTTGCCTTCCAGATTACATATATATTCCCAAGCAATGGCAGCATTCAAACAGCTAATTCTTCGTTTGCATCAAACCTCGTTATCGTTTTGGACATGACGAGGTTTGAAAACCATTATAAATCATGTAAACCTCATAATCTCACACCAACAATAACAATTATATCTTGATAACTCAAGAAAACCATAATAATGGCAGCACTGAATGTCCTCTTCTTTCGTATAGTATTATTGATTTTGTTTATGTCTCCATATTGCTACGCCATCACATGGGTATTTATTATTACTCCCTCCTTTCTTGCCCATTTATTAGATTTTTACAACAAAAATTAAACTTGATTGTTTTGATACAAATTAGTTTGTTTGGTTTTGATTGTTTTGATACAAATTAGTTTGGTTTATGTGGTGCAGGGGCAGTGCAGTACTACATGTGAATCTGAAAGCTGTTCATGTAAGATGGTTCATATATATTTTCTATTGATTTGAAATTTTACATATTGTTGTTTCTGAATTGAATTGTGTGTTTTTTGTATCAACTTTTTAGATCGCACTCTATGATCCATCATCAGAATGTTAGAGATCTGGCACTCTATGATCCATCATCAAAATGCTAGATATCTCAAGGAGTAGAAAATTAGAATAGTCGCAGACCTAAAAAGACTAAAAAGAAGTGGCCAAAAAGGAAAAAGATGGGTGAGAGCTCATCAATATATGTGCAACCTCTCACTCCTCTTCTCCCCCTACCACCTCTTTTTAGGCTTCTCCGGTCTGCAATTATCCAAATTCTCTCTCTTGGGTCTGCAACTATATAATTTTTTCGTATGAGTCTGTTACTATCCTAATTTTCTATTTCTCAAACCCTCTGGATCACAGAAAACGTAATTCAAAATGTTGATGCAAAAAACACATACAATAGAATCCGAAAACAAGAAAAAGAAACAGTATAGATTGACAAGATTTGATATAATTGATTCTTTACATATTTGCTTAAATATCTCACTGATTTACAGATGTTTTTCTTCAATGACCGTTGCACCACTCTTGAGGTATGGGAAATACTGTGGAATATTTTACAGTGGGTGCTCTGGAGAAACTCCATGTGATGGGCTTGACAGCTGTTGTATGACTCATGACCACTGCATTGGAGATTCAAGCTATCTGAACGTGGACTGCAATCAGGCTCTGCTTGACTGTGTTAAAGCTTACCAAGATTCTGGAGAAGGGCAGTTCTCAGGCAATACCTGCGACATAGGGGATGTGGAGGGCACCATTAATTTGGCTATTCAAGCAGGTGTTTGGATTGGAGAAGGTATTGGAGATGGACCTTCTCCTCCTGGGTCCGAGGATCCTTCCTCCACTCCAGGACCTACTTCTGATCCCTGATATCAGAGCTTGCCAAGAGTAGTGGAATAACTGATTTAGGTCTCTTTTGTATCAATTCCATTCTTATCTTTGTTCTGCTTGTTTGTTTGTATCTAGCTGACCAGTGTGCTAATCATGTTTAATTTCTAGTGAAATTCCTCTGAGTTGGAGTAAGAAAGGGCATTTGAATTTTAGAAAAATGAATAAAGATTTTAAGGGTTAGTTCAATAATTTTGGTTATGTTTTAGGTAGTTCAGATTGTGTGTTCAATTTTTGATTTGTCTTCGTGTAATTGAAGATTTATTGTACATAGTTTACAAGATTATAGAATAGTGGTCTAATTGGTTTCTGTAAAAAATATTATATATATTAATATGTAGTGAAACTATAATTGTCTTTTTGTTTTGAAAGGGGAAAATAAACTATTTAGTTGGTGTGCTAATCAATTTTTTCTAAATTTAATAGTCGAATTTATTATTTTTGTTCTTTTTTTCTAAACTTGTTTTATACTATCAAGATTTTAGTTGTGGATTTGATCATGCATGTTATTTTGTTATTAACATTTCAGATTAAATTCTATGATCCATCATCAAGACAAATAGCAAGAGAAGATAATTGATATCATTGGATTGTGGAAATTTCATGAATTTGATTGTCTCATGCTATTTAAATCTATATTCAACCAAAAGTGAAATTCCTTTGAGTTAAGAGTCAAAAAGAACATTTGAAGTATGGAAATATGATAAAAGATCTTTCTACATTTTAGGTAGTTTAGATTGTGAGTTCAATTCTAATTTGTTAGTAGTGTGGATGAGGGTCTATTGTACATTGTTCAAGTTTTATATAAATTCCAGATTGCTGGATTAATCTCTCAATTCATCTGAATAAAATAAAAAAAATAAAAATAATGATTTATAATTGATAATCAAACATAACAGAAACAAATTACACATATTTGTCATGAAAAATTCAAGACTAAAATATTTATTATAGGTTTAATTTCTAATTTGTTTGTAATGTCGATGAAATTCTATTGTACATCATTTGACATGTTAAGGAGATATTTTGTTCTATAAGAATTAAGATTTAAATTAGTACTAAACTAATCCCTCCATTCATCTGATAAAAAAAATTACAATTTATAATAAAAAATAACATAACAGAAAACACATATTTGTATTGAAACATATCAATATCACTTATAATAGTCAATATGCAATGAACGGAGTCCACTCCAGAGGAATTCAGAGAACAGACTATTATGCTATCACATAAATTATGTGAAAAATAAGCGGGTAATAATGTTTCAAATGACGATAATATTATAGAATATTATACACAAATGGGAAAATTACAAATAACTCACGGTTTTCTATGGATTTGGTAAAGATTTTCTTAGAGGATATATAAATTAAATTATGTTTATTATTTGTTAGAAAGGTGTATTATTCTTATGTCGTTCAAAAAATAAAAATAAAATTAGACTGAGATAAATGAGGATACATTTAACCGAAACATAATAGATTTGTTAAAGAGAACAAATTAAATTGAGTCATTTATTTCGTGTATAGTTGTTGTTATATGTAAATGTTTTTAACACATTATCAAGTATTAAAAAAATATTGAAAGTATGTGTCGCTTGATGAAACTTCTTTGGAATTAGTTTGTGAAGTGGCATGTTAATTAGACTGAATAGTTTTGAATAGTTCAATAGTAAACATTAATGTGTATATGGAATATATCATCTATTATCTCCTCTTTCACCTTAGTGTAATAATGTAGATGAAAAGAAGTCACTAATTTTTGTGTATTTTATTATGATTGATCATGTATTCTTTCCTCTTGCACCTTAATAGAACCTTGAGGATCAAAAGTGATATCTTCACTTGCATATCCCAAGGAACTTATGTATAATATTTTGAATCATGCATTCATGGAATCTGAGAGATAAAAAAGAAAGGGTTGCTTTTTATTTTAAACTTATTTTGGACTAGGTGGCCTTGATTTAATCACTAAGGATTATTTAACCCCATTTTTATTTGGGCTATATAAATTTCAAGGATTTGACATTTTAGACTAAGCGTGGACTAAGTTGACATCTACATTATAGTCTTCCAAGTAAAGAAAGAGAGGGTTAACCTTTTAAACCATGTCGTTAGACAACACCCTTGTCTCATGGATGTAGACATCACATGCCCCTAGATATATTAAGGAATTTCTAGTTGAACCTTGTAAAAAGATAGCATAGATATATTATTGGCCAATTGTAACTTTTGATGCACCAATAAGCAATTACCCTTGAGAAGCTAGTCACCGCATGCTTTTGGAAATATAATAGTAGGTCACATATGAATCATAACACTTCTTAAAAGGTGATCTAAGAATTAAAACTGATTAGCTCTTTGCATTCAAGATGTCAATAATATTTATTACCATGTCTAGGTAAAGTGATGGGATCACATCTCGCCATATTAGATAGGTTTTTATTTTATTTTTTTCTTCTATCCCATTATGTGGGGTGCATAAAAAATCAAAACTCTAAATATTAAGAATCCAAACTAGCCAAATAAGTCATCATGTATCCATAGTTTAATGAATTCACTAAACAAGTCAAAACCTCCTTTGAGAATAATGATGTCACCCTCATATAATCAAGAGCACATATAATGATGAGTTATGATTTTCTTATATTTTAACATATTTCATACCCAATTTGATCCATACCAAACCTTATATGAAAGAAATTAAAAAAATATTTTCCATGACTTTTATCCACTAACCATGAGCAACTTCATGGATCAAAATCCCTTAGACAAAGAATATAGTAGTACTATAAGTTTTTTCATAGGATTAATTTTAAATTCTATTAGTCTTTTTTGGTAACATATTGATAAGGGAAACATTATCTTGGACCATAAATCTTAAATCCAATTTAGGCTTGAATCTAAAAACTAAAAACTAAAATAAAATATGTATCTTTTTTAATGATTCCATCGCCTAATCCTTCTTGACAAAAGTAACCAACAAAGAAATGCAATGAAATTAATCAATCCACTCAACCCAAATTAGTTGTGAATTATGTTATTCAAGTAATATAAGTGAGAAAACATAATTAAAACTATGAATTTGATCATTAAAAACATGTTGTTAATATTGGGACTGTCAATTCAAACTATGTTCATGTTCTCTGAGATTCTCCTATAGCTAAAACATTCACAAGCATATTCAATAAAGCATCCAAATGAACAAACTATACTCCTTGGGAGATTCTTTGGAAAAAAAATCATAAACTATTTAAGGGTAAAAAATCATCTTCCCACTTACCAATCATGCCTCATGGATGTAGGCATCACATACCTCTAGACAACAACCTTTCCTCATGGATGTAGGCCTCACATACCTCTAGATATGTTAAGGACTTTCTAGTTTAACATTGTAAAAAGATAGCATAGATATATTATTTCAACCAATTGTGACTTTTGATGCACCAATAAGAAATTACCCTTGAGAAGCTAGTCACCACATACTTTTGGAAATATAATAGTAGGTCACATATGAACCCTAACACTTCTTAAAAGATGATCTAAGAATTAAAAGTGATTATCTCTTTGCATTCAAGATGTCAATAATATTTATTACCATGTCTAGGTAAAGTGATGGGATCACAAGACAAACCATCGCGCCATATTAGATAGGTTTTTATTATGTTTTTTTTTCTTCTATCCCATTATGTGGGGTCCATAAAAAATCAAAACTCTAAATAATAAGAATCCAAACTAGCCAAATAAGTCATCATGTATCCTTAGTTTAATGAACTCACTAAACAAGATAAACCTTCCTTTGAGAATGATGTTGTCACCCTCATATAATCAAGAGCACATATAATGATGAGTTATGATTTTCTTATATTTTAACATATTTCATACCCAATTTGATCCATAACAAACCTTATATGAAAGAATTTTGAAAAATATTTTCCATGACTTTTATCCAATAACCATGAGAAACCTTATAGATCAAAATCCCTTAGACAAAGAATATAGTAGTACTATAAGTTTTTTCATAGGATTAATTTAAAGTTCTATTAATCTTTTTTGGTAACATATCGATATAAGGGAAACATTATATTGGACCATAAACCTTAAGTCCAATTTAGGCTTGAATCTAAAAAATAAAAAATAAAATTTAAAAGATGTATCTTTTTTAAGGATTCCATCACCTAATCCTTCTTGGCCTAAGTAACCAACAAAGAAATGAAATGAAATTAATCAATCCAGTCAACCCAAATTAGTTATGAATTATGTTATTCAAGTAATATAAGTGAGAAACCATAATTAATATTGGGACTATCAATTCAAACTATGTTAAGACTCTCCAAGGTTCTTCAAGAACTACAACATTCACAACCATATTCAAGAAAACATCCAAATGAACAAACTATACTCCTTGGGAGATTCTTTGGAAAAAAATTCATAAACTATTTAAGGGTAAAAAAATAATCTTCCCACTTACCAAGTATTTCAACAAGAAAAATATTAATGCCAATTGGTATAGATAGGAGTATAGTGAATGTTAGAAAAATAAGGTTGTTACCCTTCACACAATCCCCACTTGGGGAAAACCATATGTAGGTTGTGCTGAAAAGAGCCACCATTGGATAAGTTTTATGTTGTCATTGATGGAAACTACACAGTTTATTTATGACCATTTTGGCCGAATTTTGGAGTTAGACTTAATTGATTAATCAAAGTGCAATTAAAGTATGAGTAGGATACAATATCAACGTACAGAGCGATACAGACAGGTACAAACTCCATTTGGATTGTGCATATAGGATTTGCATCTACATGTTATATACTATCTATTCCTATGATCACATTATCTAATGTTATGTTTTGGAGGAGTTATAAAGGATTCTTGGTCAAGTTAAAAGAGAAGCGGTTGGAGTAGAGTATAAAACAATAGGTTCGATCAATGATCTTGTCAAATCGATGATATAATCAATTTGATGGATGATTTGTGTTGATCTAACATATTTTAGACATAATTTGATTTGGGTTGAGGTTAGCATAAAGTTTTTTTTATGGATTGAGCCACGTTTCTACATGTTACACCATTATTTTATGAAGATGACCTGATGAGGAATTAGTGTTGAGATTGGGTATATATGGTCAATTTTATGTGGTCAAATGAGAGAGAGGACATGATGATGGAGTACCGAGGTAGTTTATTATGACCTTAGATTTTGTTATGTGCATTCTCAGAGAAATCTTTAGGCATTATTGATGTTGTTTATCAGTTCAATTTTGGATTGTAGCCCCAATTGGGGTTGTAGCCCTAAATTTTGTAATCATTGTGTTGTAGCCCAATTTTTGCATCTGAGAAGTGTGTTCTATATCGGAGTTGATGAGTAAACAACCCACAACTCCCAAGTGTTACAAGTACTAGTTTTTGTTGCACCAAAAGATTGGCCTATTAATGCCTGATACAACCACTAGACTTATAGAAGACACATGAGGTTGTTAAACCATGTCACGAATCCCAAGGGACATGTAAGTAGTTAGTCCAACAATCCCCCCTCAGTGTCACTCGAGGGGATTCAAACCTGTGACCAAGCTCTGATACCACTTGTTACAAGCAGCAGTTGTTGTTGCACCAAAAGATCGACCTGTTAATACCTGATACAACCACTAGAATTCTAGAAGACACAGGAGGTTGTTAAACAATGTCACGAATCCCAATGGAGATGTTGGTGGTTATTCCAACACCAAGAGCACCTGCATGCAAACACATGTCACAGAAAGAGAGAGAAGCAAGAAGCTAGAGAGGCCTGAACGCATGGATCCATGAAAGAGGATACATTCTTGATGTGCAAAAACAAAATTTGCAATTCAATAAAATGAATGTTTCTCAATAAAATTACAAGAGAGATAAATCCTTGTAAAGGAGATCAAAACCCTAAAAGGGTGAACAAACCTAGGTTGGATGATAATAATTAATAAAGTAATTAATTATTATATGCCTAAAATTTAGCTTAAGTAGAAAGAGATAATAAGTGACTTAGTAATTAAATCAAACATGATATAATTAATAAGAAAATACTTTATTAATCTAACACCCCCCCTTAAGATAAACATTGAAGGAAGCTAAAAACCTAGAAAGAACTACTGAAAACAAATGGGTCTTGGCAACAAAAGGCCTTATCAGGTACCCAAGTACAAAAGAGAGTCTCTAAAAAGTGGAGAAATAGAGAAAACCACATGGGAAAAACTCTACTCCAAAAAGAGATGAAGAGTAGTCCGAAGGACTCAAGAAGCCTCCAAAAATTAGGAATGTTCCAAAAAATAGGAACAAGGATGAACATGTACAACATCACTAAAGCAAGAAGCTGCAAAATCTGTCAAGAAGTAACTGATGATCTGAAGATTCTCCACTGAAATATGACTAGGTAGAGAAGACTGTAATCTGCATGAGTGCGCTCAAAAGACACTACAAGAATATGGAGACAAACAAAGGTAAACAATTGAAGTAAAAAATACAAAATATTGTAATTTGCATGAGTGTCCTCAAATGACACTACTTGAATCAAGAGGAAAACAAAGTCCAAAATAATTGAACTCAAAGATACAAATGGCATAAAAACACCAAAATTATGAAGAGCTGATCAATCAAAGCTAGAAGAGTGTGTCCAAAAACAAGAAAGAAAGATTGTCCATATGGTAATTTGTCTCACTGGAATGCATAGGTACCCAGCCACTGCATCCGCCTAGTACATAGAATTAGATATTGAATACATATCTCACACTATCGAACCAATGAAGTAGTAGAACCCCCCCCCATAATGCTGACAAGGGAGTAATGACAGGTACACTGAAAAGATCATCCAATATGAACTACATGATGAAGAAGAATCCAAAACATCAAAGGTGCAGAGAGAGATTACATACACATATAGAAATACCTGAGGCTAATGTCATTGGAGGAATGCTCACATGAAAAAATTAGATGGAAAACAAAGGAAAACATCAAACCCCCTAGCACTTATAATGGAGTGCGAGTACAAAGAGCACAAACATGTGAAAGATCCCATACATGCAATAGAATGACACTTTATCTCAGTGCGTGTGCATAAAAGAATGCTACAAAAGTGAAGTATACACTGCTCAAAGAAGAGAGAATTATTTTGAAACCAAAGATAACCCATTCCAAAAAAGGAAAAGATCTCGAGGCCTATAACATCCAAGATATCTACCAGAATGCAAAAATTCAAGAAACTAAATAAAATATAGCTAGAAAATAATATAGAAAAATGACTCATAGCACTGGAAAGGTCTCAGAACAATCTTTCCAATGATATATCATTTTCCCAAAATAGAGTCCAGATGTGCAAGATAGAGCTCTCAGAGTGCAAAAGTGAACATCTAGCTTTGACAGTAAAAAAACATCATCAAAAAATAAAAATCATAAATTCAAACATCTAGATCTGGATAGATCTCGGAACAAACTTTTCGATGATATCTTGTTTTCCCAATTTTGACACCGTATGCTCAAGTTATGAGAAAAATACCAATAGTTGCATTGGAAGGCCCAAAAAAAGTGCAAAAGTGGGTTGATGCAGTGATGACATCATAAATTGAGTGGTCTAAAATTGACAGTTGTATGGCTGTAATGGCCAAAATCCACCTGAGGGTTAAAAAAACTAGGCTCCTAGTCGCCATACAACTAGGGGCTGAGGTTGTATCCGCTAGGGGGTTAAATTTGATGGCCAAATGGTTGTTGCCACCCCCCAAAAAAGAACATTTTTTAAGAAAAAAATGCATGCGCAACTCAGGATGCGTGCCAGGGTCGTACGACCCTGGTATGCAAAAAAATTACCTCAGAATGCAACATCGCCCAAATTGAACATGCCTTATATGGAAATGGGGGTTTTTGGCCGCTGCAAGCTCAATGATGAGGTCAGTTTGAGAAAAAAATGCTCCACAATACCAGTGACCACCACAGGATTTGTGAGGTCCGTTTGAAGCCAAGATGACCAAAAAGAGAGGTCCCCCAGATTCAACAGAAAAATCCTCTAAAACGTAGATCTGATGAACATGGCTGAATCTCTCAAGAAGAGAACAGGGGCAAATAGATCTGAAGCTCTGATACCATATTGGAGTTGATGAGTATACAACTCAAAACTCCCAAGAACACTTGCACGCAAACACCTATCAGAGAGAGAGAGAGAGAGAGGCCTGAACACATGGATCCATGAAAGAGGAGACATTCTTGATGTACAAAAACAAAAGTTGTAATTCAATAAAATGAATGTTTCTCAATAAGATTACAAGAGAGATCAATCCTAATAAAGGAGATCAAAACTCTAAAAGGGTGAACAAACCTAGGTTGCATGATAATAATTAATAAAATAATTAATTATTATATGCCTAAAGTTTAGCTTAAGTAGACTTAGTAATTAAATCAAATATGATTTAATTAATAAGCAAACACTTTATTACTCTAACATTCTAGGCCTTAAGTCTAAATGCTTATGCATTCTCCCCTTTGTAATCAAACCTTTAATAAGGTTATTACTTCTAGAGATAGTAATTACTTGTGGGTACCAGCCCCACCGTGGTTTTTCCCCTTACAAATTTTCCACACAAAAATCATGGTGTCATGTGTTCATTGATGTTCACTTTCAGTTATTGCTTTTTTTTAATTGGTATAGGCTTTTGGTTGAGAAATCAGTTTAAGAAACCCAAAAGTGAGAGAACATTGATTCACCCCCCTCTCAGTGTTCTTGAATCCTAATAATTGGTATCAGAGCTTTGTGCCTTTGAAGAAGTCTAACCTCTTGAGGAAGGTCCTGGTGGGTGGAATGGGTAGCAATGTTTATCTAAGAAACTCTTGATTGCACTTGAGGATGTTGACAAGTCCAATGCAGATAACATTGAGTTAAAGAAAAGAATGAAGGAGGCTGAAGGTTTCATTGCAACTCTCAAGGATCAGCTGAAAATATCTAAAGGAAAACCAGAAAGTGCAAGCACACCGAGAGAAAAAGGGCAAGTTTGAACCTCCTTGGTTAGGCCCCTTTGTTGTCACAACATGCTTTGGCTCCAGAGCCTATTAGTTATCAACACCAGCAGGTACTTGCCCCTGAATGATCCTATCAGCATCATACATCTGAAGAGGTTCTATGCCTAAACCAAATCCTAAATATTCAGAAAATCCATAAAAATTGGAAAATCTAGAAAAGTACAAAAAAATAAAAAAAGCAAAGAAAAATAATCGTCCAATGGTGAAAACTTGGCAATTCAAGCGCCTTGGACAAGTATGTTGGTGAAAATCTAGAAATAGGCACCAGGCATAGTGGAATAAGTTGTTATCTATCAAGCTCCCATCCCCCACCCATCCCAAATCCCAGTCCTCTTCATCCAATCCCCATCCCACCACCATCTCATTCATTCACAAGGTGTTCTATCCTCCATTCTATCCAACACAGCAATAAAGTCCAGTCCTGTACATATCCTATACATAATCATGTAAACATCCTATATAGCACAATCTTCCTGTCCTAAATCATGATCTTTTGTACATATCCTTTGTAAATCTCTCCCTGTCCGGTGTAAATATCTCCCCATCCATTGTACATATTGTCATGTCTTGTTGTACATGTCCTGGTCAGTCTCGCAACAACATTTGATCAAATATCTTGTCCCATCTAGCCTTGTACTTCAACAACATCAATTATCGACTATCCTTGATCACAACGATTATTCCTTGACTCATCATTTGCCAGCAAACAACAACACTCATTCTCCTCATCAATTAGTGAGTCCTTGAGGATGTATCCTTCCTCCTATCAGACCTAATCTTCCATCAATCAACCCTAGTCTGTGTTGATGTATCCTTCATCACGTTCAGACCAAATCTCCCCCCATCAATCAAATCAATCTCTCTCCTTGGCAAAGGGTGTCTTTTGGAGTTATCATTTTGGTCTTGGATTTTGTCCTTTGGATCTTGTTAATCTTTTACGGCTTCTCGTTGTTCCTCTCCTCAAATTTTCCACGATCCTTTATATCATGGTGCGCTATGAATGAGGGAAATCTAGGGGAAGGTCTTTTGATTTCTTGCTTTTGCCGGTGAGTTAGTTGGACATGACCCTTGCACGGTTCACATGTGATCTTCTGGGTTCCATGGTGCACTTGGGAAATATCATTTTTTTGTGGTTTCTCCATCATCATTTCTACCATGCTTCCTCTTCGGTTCATGCGTGATGTTGGTGCAACCTTGTGTGTCTTTTTCACGTCTGTCCTATGCAATGCTAGTGACAAGGCCTTGTGATCCTAGTATCATTGGCATGTCTCTAATGTTGCTATATCAAACTAGGTTGTGCTCTCCACATTTACACTTGGAGCTCCCCAAATCCCCCTCATCCTGCATCATATAGATTAATCTTGCATCTTGCATCTGTGAATATAGCTGCATCATGCATTCTGCATTCCACCTCCTCTTTCATTCCTCCATCTTTGCTCTTGGAAGTTTGGCTATTTATCCTCCCTTCTTCCTTCATTCCTTTCCCTTCCTTTCTGTTTCCTTTTAATAAAATTCCACAACATTCTCTTTGTGTTATTTCCTCAAGGGGGCACAACCCCTTATTCCTCTAAATTCTAGCCTGGGGCATCTTATTTTCTTGTCTTTGACGCCACGCCACTTGCAGCATCGCATCAAAGAGGGGCAAAATGTAGACACCTAAAAATCCTTTAGAAATCAAAATTATTTTTATTTTCTGAAAACCCTTGATGACATCATCATTTGTTAATTAATTAATTATTTAATTAATTAATTTATTTTAATTCCATTAATTCCTCCTATTTTAATTAAAAATATTTAATTAAGGAATCCCTTCCAAAAATGTTTAAATTCAATTTAAACATCATTCTCCCCAAAATTTATTAATTATTTAATAAATTGACCAAAAATAGTTTAAATAAATAAAATAGTTTAAATAAATAAAATATTTATTTAAATTCTAAAACATTAGAAATGTTCTAGAAATCCCTAACCTCTTCTAGAATTTCTTAAACTCACCCTAAACTTGATTAAAAGGTGATTCCTACCATTTTTAGCCTAACCCTTCAAACTTTGACTTTGGGTTAAAACCCTTCATAAATACTTCTTACATCCTCATTAATGACTCTTACAAGCCATTAATGAAGCCCATGTCTCCTCTTCCACTTTTTGTTCCCCTTGCACACTTCTCTAGTGTTTCTCACACGTGTGAGCAACCTTGACCAAGGTTAATCTAACCTTACCCCTTACTGAACCCCAAAATCTACCCCAAACCTTACCTTTGACTCTAACTCTCCTTCCTAACCCAAGCCCTTCCTCAAATCCTATAAATACCCTCCTCTTCCAAGAGAAAAACACCAATTCACATCTTTTACATTGAGTAGTGTTATAATGTTAGATTAAATCTAAATCATCTTAAGCTTTAGCATATTTGTTAGTTTAGCTCATTTCTAAGTTTTCTTAAAATCACACCATAGCTTAGATTAACATGGATTAACTTAGTTTCCTTCATGTTTATGCTTTGCATCTCATCATTTCATCTTTCATTTGGACTAAAATCTACTCTAGTTTACTCATTTATAGCATAATCTAGATTTGAGCATTATTAGGCTCTTTGAGGCCTTAGGGGCAAAATAGGTCTTCTATACCTGGTTTTGTGCCAATATGGGGTTCTCTTGGTCCCTAATCTATCTTAATCCCCCCTAATCATCATTAGGGATATGCTTCAAGTGTTTAGAGAGCGCGCCCACATCCTAAAAGTGAGAGAAAATCAAAGGGTGATAGTTTGTTCTCGTTTTAGCTCTATGTGAGGTATCATGCAAATGGTTTTTTCTATATGTTTAGTATATGCTGCTAGGACTAATGTTTGAATGTCTATGCATGTTCCAACCAAGTTAGGTTTGCATTGATCACACTATGGGTTGTGTATGTTAAGTTTATAAGCATACATTCTTATATCTTCATAACCGATGTGGGTTCCTGAGAACTAAAAATGATGGTTTTAGTTCTACATAACCCGCACGAGTTATGTAGAACTTGGAGCTTTACTTTTTGTTTTGCATAACCCGTGCATGTTATTTGACACATAGGAACCCATACACGGTATAGCTTGGTAAGAGGCTTGGAAGCTGACCCTAAGGCTTGCAAGCTCATTTTCCCTCTATTTTTGTCTCTTTGCATTTTTTTTAATCTTCCAAGATGATTTCTCGACTTTGCCATCATCAGGTTTACAAATGATCAAGTGGGTATCTCTGAAATTGCCACCAGAATCTCACAAGTCTTCTCAAATTTCTAACAATATAAGTTTTTCTATTTTTGGAAAACATTAGCATGGTAAACTTTAATTTTCTTTACTAGTGTTGTGACATTCCTCACAGACATATGTCTACTATTTTTTTAATAACTTTTGATCTACTTGACCAAACTGAATTTTTTTTACATATTATTGTTCTAAACTTGATTTTATACACTTTTAAAAAAAAAATTTACATTTTTTATTATTTTGATGCAAGTTATGCCCAACACACAAACAGGTACCAGATTTTTTAGGATGCAGTCACTTCAAAAAATCATAAAAAAAATACACAACAGAAAATTACAAAAAAATACACAACTTCTAGATATCACTCTTACCTATCATTCTACGAAAGGGACTTGCAAAATACTAAATCTAACTATATCTTTTGTGAAGTGCACAGAAATAGCTATGTTATATTTGTTTTAAAAAAATTAGGAACAATTTTTTGTGCATGACAGGTTTGACCCTCTTAATCTTATCCATTTTTAAAAAACTTTACTAGTTTAGAAACTAGATTCAGAGTACTACAATTATTATTGTTTACACATCTTCTAATTTTGAGTGCATGACTCTCAAACTTCTCTTTGAAGCTCAGGTTTACCCGATTTTAGAAAAAAAGTGACCACTTATACCCCCTTTTTTTGCACACCATCTTGGTGCACTTACCCGCATGTAAAGTACCCAAAAGAGGCATAAATAGGAACTTTATAAGTTGAGTGCAATAGTTCATGCTCTTTTGAAATTAAAAAAGTTATTAAACTTTTAAATTTTTACCCTTTACAAAATTTGATCCTTCTTAAAATAAATTCTCTAGTTTTTATAAAACTAATTTTAGTGCAAAATTCAAAATGGAAGGAGAGAAAATAAAACAAGAGTACCCGTTGATGCTTTTGACTTGAAAGGTTTTATTTATTTATTTATAAAACTACCTTTCTCAAATCTTCCTTTTCAAAATCACCAAATGTTTTCACAACCGTCGCATGTGTGGGGGCTTTGTAAGGTCGCAGTCTCCCTATTTCAAACCCTTCAAACATGGAAAATAAAGAGCCCATGTGAAAGCCACATACGGGTTTCTCCTCCTCTGCCTTGGCTTTCTCAAACCCCACAATGGAGGAATTCCTTTTTCACAACCTAAAGGTGAAGGCAAATTATGGATGGGTTCACACATGTGTCATCAATCACTCCAAATCACAAATGGGTCGATGACCACAGTAGCTTGCAAAGGATTCATGAATCCATAGAGCTAGGAACTAATGATCACTACTCATAGACAAGGGCACAGGGGAAGGATGTGCAAAGATGACACATCAACTTCACTAGAGGTGCATGGACCCTTCAAGAAGACTGCTAACCATTTAACACATTGTGTGCTATCTTCATAACCTGAACCACAGCCAATAAAAAAAAAAGTATAGGCTTCTATTGATGTTTGTAGCATCGGTCAAATAAATAATATTGACTATATGATTATTATGAGAAATGATTTATTTTATATATATATATATATATATATATATATATATATATATATATATATATATATATATATATATATATATATATATATATATATATATCTATATCTATATAGATATAGATATAGATATAGATATAGATATAGATATAGATATATATATATATATATATATATATATATATATATATATATATATATATATATATATATATATATATATATATATATATATATATATATATATATATATATATATATATATATATAAAGTTAGATTATAATTATTCTCATAATAACTAAATAGTTAAATTGATAAAAATAAATTAATGAATAGACATGTCCCATGAAGAAACATGTCTCATCTTGTCCTTGTCATGTATAAATACAAAGAGATCAATGCATTTGGAAAACACATACAATCAAGAGTGCTATTACATTTGCAATGATCCTAAAACTTTAACATGGTATCAGAGCCAAGTTGCAATGTAAGAGAGTAGTTTGTTGATGGTGAATGTGTGACTATCTCAAAAAATACAGTCTCAGTAAGAGGATCATATTTCACAAATGCACCATTGGATTTTTCTAAATTTTGGATGTCAGTGATAAGAAAATTTAAAAGAATCTCGTCCGAGCGATCATAGACAATATGTCAGATTCGAAAGTTATGACTGGCTTTGTACGGGTCTATGAAAAATCTGTAAAAGAGCAAGGTTCCTTCTTTAAAAGCCTAACCGCACTACAACATTTGGGGTCAAATTTTGATGCCAATTTGCGATGCCACTACAATTTGTCTTTGTTTTTTGTGTTTTTTTTTGCAAGTGCCCCCGATGGTGTCATAATAGCGACCATATCATCGTAATTGCGACACCCATTTAGTTATAAACAAAAAAAAAAAGAAAAGAAAGTGTCATTTGTAATTTGTGAAATCGAAGAGTTTCCACGAAGACGACATAACACTTTTGTGTGGCGCGAAGAGGGCATTTGAGTTTGGCGTGCGTGAAGAGGCCAGCACCCGCGTGTGGGAAGAGGGCACTGGCACTTGAGGTAGGCATTCGAGCTTTGTCTTCTCATTAAATTAATTTTAGTGGCATTGTTTACATCTTAGCATTGTTAATAATGGCATTGTTTACATCTTAGCATTTGGAATGCTCAATGACCCACGAGATTTGAGAGCTAGGGCATCGTTGCTATTACCTTCAAGGCATTATGTGAATTGTTTGATCTCTCTTTATTTGTTTTGCTATTGATATTCACTATGTGCATACTCCCCGTTTATGATCATTTCACGAGGAAATGTCTTGATGGCTCGCGAGCTGCAAGCTAGGGCATGATACATTGTTCATGAGCTTACTGTTTAATACTGACATTGTTTACATCTTTTCATTTGGAATGCTTGATGACCTGCGAGCTTTGAGAGCTAGGGCATCATTGCTATTACCTTCAAGACATTCTGTGAAGTGTTTGATCTCTCTTTATTTATTTTGCTATTGATATTCACTATGTGCGTACTCCCTGTTTATGATCATTTCACGAGGAAATATCTTGATGGCTCATGGGCTGCAAGCTAGGGCATGATACATTTTTCATGAGATCATTGTTTAATACTGGCATTGTTTACATCTTTTCATTTGGAATGCTTGATGACCTGCGAGCTTTGAGAGCTAGGGCATCATTTCTATTACCTTCAAGGAATTGTGTGAAGTGTTTGATCTCTCTTTATTTGTTTTGGTGTTGATATTCACTATGTGGTACTCTCCGTTTATGATCATTTCATGAGGAAATGTCTTGATAGCCCACGGGCTGCAAGCTAGGGCATCATACATTGTTCATGAGCTCACTGTTTAATATCTGTCCAAGCCATGCAAATGGTACTAGGCCAACTCAGTCAGCCCAACAAAATGTGTCATGTTTATCTTTGTCAAATACACTCATTCACCATTTTGTTCTTGTTCTTCACACAAATATTGCATTAAAAGTAATTGTAAACAATGATTCAAAGAAAAAAGAAACAACTACAATAGATCATACCCCAAAAGAATACAATCAACTATAATAGTTCACAGTCTCAATGAAATAAATAGTGTATAAAACAATATATGGTGCACAATAATAGAAAGCATGCAATGACATCAATAACATTGTATGATAAAATTCAATACTCTTAGTTTTTATTCAAATCTATTCAAAAATTCTATCAGCTCATTGTCCAATAGTTAAACTAACCTATGACTTCAAAGGAGGAATTATGAAATATAGTTGTAGGTAGTTATCTCTTCTATAATGAAAATGGTACCAAGCCAACCCAATCAGCCCAACAAAATGTGTCATGTTTATCTTTGTCAAATACACTTGTTCACCATTTTGTTCTTGTTCTTCACATAAATATTGCATCAAAAGTAATTGTAAACAATGATTCAAAGAAAAAAGAAACAACTACAATAGATCAGACCCCAAAAGAATACAGTCAACTACAATAGCCCATAGTCTCAATGAAATAAATAGTGTATAAAACAATATATGGTGCACAACAGTAGTAAGCATGCAATGATAGCAATAACATTGCATGATAAAATGCAATACTCTTAGTTTTTATTCACATTGCACATGGATAATTGTAGATGAGGATTAGTAATAGGGTGCCAGGAATTGCTTAGATCCTTTGGATCTAACCCCATCTTTTCCTTCCTTGTAGGTTTTGGATCATACAAGAGCATATTGGATTGAACCCTGGGTCAACACTTCATTACTTCAGGAAATGTCTAGTACCTTCATTATTTATGTTCATCCACTTATGTATGTTTGCATTCATTCATATTCTTTTGAAAGTTAATCTTTATGAGCTCAAATTCAAAACTGTATGTATATTATTTTATTACTGATGTCCCTATTTTATTACTGATGTCCCTATTTGATCTAATAGTATCAATATAACAAACAGAGCACCGACCAATCAAATAGGGACATGAGGTGCTTAAACAGTGAGCTCATAAAATAATATATTTAGTCTTAATAAAATCTTATAAAACAACATATATTGTGTGAAGTGTTTGATCTCTCTTTATTTTTTTTGGTGTTGATATTCACTATGTGGTACACCCCATTTATGATCATTTCATGAGGAAATATCTTGATGGCTCGCGGGCTGCAAGCTAGGGCATCATACATTGTTCATGAGCTCACTGTTTAATATTGACATTGTTTACATATTTTCATTTGGAATGCTTGATGACCCGCGAGCTTTGAGAGCTAGGAAATCATTTCTATTACCTTCAAGGCATTGTGTGAAGTGTTTGATCTCTCTTTGTTTGTTTTTTTGTTGATATTCACTATGTGGTACTCCCCGTTTATGATCATTTCATGAGGAAATGTCTTCATGGCTTGCGGGTTGCAAGCTAGGGCATCATGCATTGTTTATGAGCTCACTGTTTGAGCACCTCATGTCCATATATATATATATACTTCAAAGGAGGAATTATGAAATATAGTTGTAGGTAGTTATCTCTTCTATAATGATGGAGGAGTGAAAGGTAATGATCAATGAGGTTGCTGCTATTAGATCATACATTAACACACTTACTATTTTGAATTTGAGATCAGGCATCATGCAATTTTATTGTTGTCATTGCATGCTTGCTACTGTTGTGCACCATATATTGTTTTATACACTGTTTATTTCATTGAGACTGTGAGCTTGGTTTTTCTTTTAGAAGTGTATGGCTTGACTATGCACATGCATAATTGTAGATGAGGATCAGTAATAGGATGTCATTCATTGCTTAGATATTTTTTATCTAACCCCCATCTCTCTTTTCTTTGCAGGTTCTGGATCACACAGGGGCACACTAGATTCATACCCGGGTCAAAAATTCATCACTTCAGGCAATGTCTGGCACCCTTATTATTTATGTTCATCCTCTTATGTATGCATGTACTCTTGCATTTTCTTCTGAAATTTATTTTCCTTGTATAGTATATACAAGTTATTATATATATATATATATATATATATATACATATAATCTTTAGATGCAAAAATTTATTTTTCTTTACATGTATCTTTTCATGAAATGAACACAAATTAAACAAGATCGTCTAATAATGCAAACTAGGGTACTATAGTCACTCATCTAGTAATTAGTTCCCCAAACCATTACTAAGGATTTAACATAAGTCTAAGTCCCCAAATCTATTGTTTTATGTGTATAAAACAATATATGGTGCACAACAGCAGCAAGCATGCAATGACAACAATAACATTGCATGATGCTCGAGCTCAAATTCAAAGAAGTAAGTGTATTAATGTATGATCTAATAGCAGCAACCTCATTGATCATTACCTTTCCCTCCTCCATAATTATATAAGAGATAACTACCTACAACTAGGGCATCATGCATTATTTATGAGCTCACTATTTGACCACCTCATGTCCCTATTTGATTGGCCAGTGCTCAAACAGTGAGCTCATAAATTGTGACACCCATTTGGTTATAAACAAAAGAAAAAAAAAAGAAAGTGTCATTTTTAATTTGTGAATTCGAAGAGCTGTCATGAAGATGGCACTGCACTTTTGTGTGGCGTAAAGAGGGCATTGAAGTTTGGTGTGCCCAAAGAGGTCGACACTGTGTGGGAAGAGGGCACTGGCACTTGAGGTAGGCATTCAAGCTTTGTCTATTTGATCATAAATGGGGAGTACCACATAGTGAATATCAACAACAAAACAAATAAAGAGAGATCAAACACTTCACACAATATATGTTGCTTTATAAGATTTTATTAAAACTAAATATATTGTTTTATGAGCTCACTGTTTGAACACCTCATGTCCCTATTTGATTGGTTGGTGCTCTATTTGTTATATTGATGCTATTAGATCAAATAGGGACATTAGTAATAAAATAATACACTATGTGGTACTCCCTGCTTATGATCATTTGATGAGGAAATGTCTTGGTGGCTCATGGGCTGCTGCAAGCTAGGGCATGATACATTGTTTATGAGCTCATTGTTTAATACTGGCATTGTTTACATCTTTTCATTTGGAATGCTTGATGACCTGCAAGCTTTGAGAGATAGGGCATCGTTTCTATTACCTTCAAGGCATTGTGTGAAGTGTTTGATCTCTCTTTATTTATTTTGGTGTTGATATTCACTATGTGGTACTCCCCGTTTATGATCATTTCATGAGGAAATGTCTTGATGACTCGCGAGCTGCAAGCTAGGGCATCATACATTGTTCATGAGCTCACTGTTTAATATCTGACCAGGCCATGTAAATGGTACCAGGACAACCCAATCAGCCCAACAAAATGTGTCATATTTATCTTTGTCAAATACACTCGTTCACCATTTTGTTCTTGTTCTTCACACAAATATTGCATCAAAAGTAATTGTAAATAATGATTCAAAGAAAAAAGAAATAAATACAATAGATCAGACCCCAAAAGAATACAGTTCACTACAATAGCTCACAGTTTTAATGAAATAAACAGTGTATAAAATGATATATGGTGCACAACAATAGCAAGCATGCAATGACAATAATAACATTGCATGATAAAATTCAATACTCTTAGTTTTTATTCAAATCTATTCGAAATTCCTATCAACTCATTGTCCAATAGTTAAACTAACCTATGACTCCAAAGAAGGAATTATGAAATATAGTTGTAGGTAGTTATCTCTTCTATAATGAAAATGGTACCAGGCCAAGCCAATCAGCCCAACAAAATGTGTCATGTTTATCTTTGTCAAATACACTCATTCACCATTTTGTTCTTGTTCTTCACACAAATATTGCATCAAAAGTAATTGTAAACAATGATTCAAAGAAAAAATAAACAACTACAATAGATTAGACCCCAAAAGAATACAGTCAACTACAATAGCTCACAGTCTCAATGAAATAAACAGTGTATAAAACAATATATGGTGCACAACATCAGCAAGCATGCAATGACAACAATAACATTGCATGATGCCCAAGCTCAAATTCAAAATAGTAAGTGTATTAATGTATGATCTAATAGCAGCAACCTCATTGATCGTTACCTTTCACTCTTCCATCATTAGAGAAGAGATAACTACCTACAACTAGGGCATCATGCATTGTTTATGAGCTCACTGTTTGAGCACCTCATGTCCCTATTTGATTGGCCGGTGCTCAAACAGTGAGCTCATAAATAATGCATGATGCCCTAGCTTGCAGCCCGCAAGCCATCAAGACATTTTCTGATGAAATGATCATAAATAGGGGGTACCACATAGTGAATATCAACAACAAAACAAATAAAGAGAGATCAAACACTTCACACAATATATGTTGCTTTATAAGATTTTATTAAGACTAAATATATTATTTTATGAGCTCACTGTTTGAGCACCTCATGTCCCTATTTGATTGGTCGATGCTCTATTTGTTATATTGATGCTATTAGATATTTGAGTACCCTTTATGGATTACCTTAACATGCCAAAAGGATAAGATAGGTTGCTTTGGAAGGTATATGATTTTTTACACTGTTTCTGAGATTTTTAAGGCCTAAAACTCATGCATTTACAAAGGAAGTACTAACCAGTCAAACTCCCAGGCTCCAAGTCTTTGCACAGTGTCATGAATAGGTTCAAATAAAAGGAATATGAAGTCAATTTGACTCTAAGAGGTTTCTAGATACAAAAGCCGCAATTTGTGCCCTCAAAACCCTTAAATCTAGGGCTTCCTCAATGTCACATTTCCCAAGGTTTTCTGCAACAAATAATGGTTGATTCACCTTGTACTTAACATTTCTATACACTTTCAATCATAAAATATTGCCCTTGTTTGGCCAGAACTCTCTATCCTTTAGCCTATCCTCCAAATTCACTTAGTTTCTTAGTATTCCCTATGGTGATCACCACAATAGTCAATAAAACTTGCATTTCCAAAGTTAGAGGATTATAATACATGTTAATTGGATGCCATTCTATGAGAACTAGTAATCTACATTCATAGAATGACATTCATAATGAAAGATACTCAAGAAAATAGTCCTAATTCATAATTTCAATGACTGTATAGTCCCAAAATGAAATAATAGCAACTAGAATAGAATTCTCAGAGCATGAATGACTTCAAATTCATGAAATATAAGGATCAAAACATTGTATAAAACATTCCAACCATTAACAACTTTGAATCATACCAAAAATCCTTTCAAATCTGCAAGAAAATCAAACTTTTATTTGTTGATATTTTCCAGATTCTACCTAGGAATAAACAGCTTCTAAAGTTCTCAGAATTGATCTTCAGATTAGTCCCTCCTTTGTAAATGAATTAGTCTTGAAGTATTCTGAGATCTTCCTTAAGATTTGCTATAGAATTTTGCTCCAGAATTCGCTTCTATGTATACTGTAATTAAGACTGAGATTCAAAGTTGATGCCCTTTTATGGAGGACTTTGCTTTATCTACAATGTCTAAATTGATTGATGTTTAATGGCATCTAATGTTTTCCTATGGATTTTGGCATTTATTGCAGCCTTAAGAGAGTACGTTGCTGCCCCAGGTGGACTTACGGTTGTCAATTTGTTGCTGCCCTAGGTGGACTTGCGACTATCCTATTTCTGCTGCTGACCTGCTTCTTTCGTTGCTAAAACCTACATCTTTATGTGATTCTTTGGAGAAGAGACATGTTATGTCTCAGGTGCTCTTCTTCTAAGAATCATCCTCCTATATGTAGGAGACAAGGGAGAATGCCAAGAGGGCCGACTTGAATGAATAATTCAAGAGAGCTGACTCAAGGGTCCAAACAATTAATTCAATTTTAAATCAAATTAAATAAACAATAGATATTAAATATATTATATATTTAATATAATTCTTTATATATTGATATTAGGCTCTTTAACAAATAACTATATTATTTGGTATACTTGATTTTTTCGTCAAGGCCATAATCTTAACATTATTCAATTTGTTGTAGTAGTTCATACAGTTCTAAGTGTCTCATTCCAATCTGCCGTATAATGGCTTGATCCTCTAATTTATAACTTCCTCTAAGTCTGTTCAACCAACTTTGGTGGTTGGAAAATTATATTAAGACTAATTAAACATAAAAACCCCTTTTCCCTCCTTTTCAAGTGACCGTTGTTATTCAAAAATTTGAATTAACAACATTGCAAATGAAGCATTTCTTAAGATTTTTGAATCCTAAGACCTTGGGATATGATCTAAGTAAAATTATTAAACCTTATTAAAACCAAATCTAAACTATTATAAGCTTGCAACTCAAAAACTCATCCTAGACTCCTAAATTGGTCCTAAGGCTTATTAGGCCTTTAAGGGCTTATTGCCAATTTATTACAGGTATTAACCTTATAGGTCATTATAGGCTCCAAAATGCTCCAATTGATGTCATTGGATATCTTCATGTTCACTGATGTCTTTTTTATCTTCATAGGTTTTGTGAACTCCTTTTGTGCTCTAGGTGCCCCTGCACCACTATGTGCTTTGAGCCAATGAAATTTTTATCATCATGATGAAGTAATAATGCATTAAATGCCTTACTTATGTCCCTATTCAGTTTTAATTTTATAGTGAATTCATGATTTATAATTCAGTTGTAGCAGCTCAATGTGTTTGAACTCAAGAATACCCCTTACTTGGTTTCCTACAAAGCTTTTGGCGAAATCTGTCAGAAAATGAAAATTTATGAGAAGGTGACATGAAGCTAATGAAAGGAGGCATGTCCAATTTATTTTGTAGATATACACATTAAGGATCATGTCAGGTAATACAAGGGAATTCAACCAAAATAGGGAGACAATTGCTATATTGTTATCTAACTTTCAAAGAGAAGCTGATGACAAATGTTATTGTCCATGCAAGAGTTGTAACGGCTTAAAGACAAGAAGAATCAAAATCAAAACAACAAAGAGACATTGTAGGGAGAATGGTCACATGGAAGAGGGGTTTGATTATAATCTAGTGGTAAGTTGTTTGTTATATTGTTTTCACAATTAATATATATATATGAACCATGGAAGGAGGTTTTATTATCATCATTTTTATATAGGTTGATCTCCCCAGTGTGAATATAGAGGAACATGGAGGTGTAAGTATTGAAGTTGAAGATCATGATCCCATGGAAGATGACATTCATGCGCCAGAAAACATATTTGAAGATGATGGTATGAATGCATTGATCATTGACACATTTGGTACTGGTGTTGGTGGTGCTACTGTTGTTGCTGATGATGATTATGACGAGGATGACATTGATGATGTCCATGATATACCTCTACTTGAGAAGGCAGACATGACCCTTTACGAAGGCTCCCAATCTACTCTTCTCTCTGCTGTATTGTTGATGGTGAATTTGAAGGTTATGAATGGTTTATCCAACATAGCAATGTCATGTATGCTAAGGTTTTTCATATATGTCATTATAGTCTATAAAAGGTGAAACATGTACCATTAAGATTGTTTATAGTAATGACTTCTATTATTTGTTGCAGATTGATAGGTGACTTTCTATTACCACCATCAAATGTTCTCCCTCGCTCGTACCAAGAATTATGTGCCACTATGAAACATATTGGAATGGAGTATCAAATAATAGATGCTTGTCTTGAAGATCATATTATTTATTATAAAGAACACGAAAATGCAACAGAATGCCCTAAATGCCATACGAGTAGATATCAAGATGATCAAGTGACAAAAAAGGTGCCTCACAAAGTTTTTCATCACATCTCCATTATTCCACATCTGAAATGATTATTCAGGTGCAATAGCTTGGCACAATTTATGGATTACCATGCACGCGACATGAGTCAAGATGACATTATTTGAATGTCTGCAGGTGGTTTATCTTTTATGGACATAGAGGAAAAGTGGCTACACTTTAAAGAGGAACCTCAAAATCTTAGGTTTCTCTGGCAACAGACGGTGTCAATCCTCATGGAGAGATGAGATCTTTTTGCTCGGTGTGGCCTATTTTTGTTATAAACAATAACCTTTCTCCATGGATGTCAATAAAGAGGGAGCACAGTATGATTGTTCTAGGTATCTTATTATTTTATAGTTATCTACATGTAATTATAAGTCTTGGAGTGAAATGGCCACAATAATTATCTGATGTTGTTGTTAATTCAACTAGGTAAGTACCAAGTGAAATATATGAATGTATATATTGCACCTCTTATCGATGAGTTGTTGGTGTTATGGAATGGTTTCACTATGTATGGCATCTCCCAACCAATTGGACAAAGAGAATTTCAATTCCATGCAATGCTTGTGTGGATAATTCATGATGCTCCAGGGTTGACACATTTTTGTGGTATGTTATGGTGAATTCTAGTTGTACAAGATAATTCAAATTCTAAAAATATACATATTTAATCCAATTTTATCATTATCTTGTAGGTATTCAAACAAAGGGAAAATTTGCATGTCCAATGTGTAGTCCAAAGATGAAATCTCGTCATTCCAAAAGTTTAAGAAAATAGGTGTTTGATGAGTATAGGCAGTTCCTCCCCAGAAATCATAAGTATCAAAGTGCAGAAAGTCATCTTTTTAATGGGAAAGAAGAGACTACATCAAAGCCCTGAAGAATGACACCTCACCTATGACAGTTGGAATATAATAGAATTCAAGGTAATCTTGTTCCATATTATGGTCGATGTTTGAAAATTATATATTTTGATTGTGTTTTGTTGGCTAATTATGTAGTTGATGATCTTGAAGGTCGTGAAGGCATCACCGACCAGCTTCCAAAGGGGACTAAAATGTTATCCCAAAAAATTTAGTAGGCTACCCTACTATGAGCATCTACAAATTGTGCATTTGTTTAATACTATGCATATTGGAAAGAATGTAAGAGAGATGCTGTGGAAAATATTGGATGGAAGACGTGACAAAAAAAAACTTGGCAAAATTTGTAGTGACATTCATGATTCCAATCATTCAATGGAAAATATCATTGAATCAAATAGCAATAGAGACCAGATTAATGCAAGTGTTCTTCCTTGGTTATTAACAGAGCAATAAAGTAATTCCATAAAAGAAGTGATCCAAAAAATTCAATTTCCTACAAGATTTGCTGCGGATATAAGCAATCTCATATCAAAGAAAAATAATTTAGGGTCAGGGATGAAAACACATGATTGGCATACCTTCATCAAGGTAAGTCATAGTCTTTTGTATTTACAATATATTTGTGTAATTGCATTCAATTTTCATTGTATGAAATGATCAGTTGACAATTGTTGCAGTATTTTCTACCCCTATCTCTCCCAGAGAACTTCGACAATAATATCAAACAAGTGATATATGATCTTGGAAAATACATGAGGTAAGCAGTGATATTTGTTCAATATATCAAACAATAATATCAAACAAGTAATATATTGTAAAGTCTTGTATTTATATATTTATGTCTTGAATCCCTTGTAGGTGGTTGTCATCTAAAGAAATCCATAAAGAAGATATAAAATATTGGAAGAAAATAATTTTTTGATTAATGTGTGAAATGCAAAAGTGTTTACCTCCAGCTTTTTCCAATGCACAAGAACACTACCCCATACACCAAGTTGAGAAGATTGAATTGTGTGGACCTGTACATGCTAGGTTAATGTGGATGGTTGAGAGACACTTGAAATTTTTGAAGGGTTTGGTATGACAAAGAGCACATTTTGAGGGTTCTATGGTTGAGGGATATATGGTATACCAGATGATGGTGTACGCTACTCAATATCTTCCTAATCTTGCAGTAAAGACCCATATAGATTGCATTTGGGATCTTGACTCAATTAAAAAATTTGAAGGGGAGTACACGGTGGGCAACGGTAGATTTAGGAAACTGAAAGGTAATAAATTATGAGATGTTATTGTAGTAAATTAATTCTTAATCTTCAAAATAAATTTGTTATAAGTCATCTATTTACTTTTGTACAGCTACTAAAGAGTGGGATGTAATACATTTGTTTATTGCAAACAATCAAGATTGGATAACGGCATGGATTGAACAATGTCAACATGATGGTCATAGATTAACATGGGAATTTGTGTCTTCATTGGTTATACAAGCTCATCGCAATGGAGATTCCAATGTTACACAAAAGGAAATAGATTTAGCATATGGTTTAAGAGATCACCAGGTACTTATATTTATTTTTTAATTAATCAATTGTATGTTTTTCAACTTATGATGCAATAAGTTATACATGTTTGACATTATTGCAGGTGAAACACCACAAGGCTATGTTTTGCAATAGTTATAAATTTCACATCAAAAATTTGGATGACATGAAGAGAACTTGTGATTCTAGGATAAGTGCACAGTGTTCCAAGTGACTAATATTTCATCTAGAAATGACTTGCATCCTCGAGAGTCGCAAAATTGATACTATGGTATTTTGGTTGATATACTTGACTGCGACTTCAATTCCTTCAAATTAGTTCTCTTTGTTGTGAAATGGTACAGACTACGACTCAATAAAAATGATGCTGATAGAATTGTTACTGAACATGACAATGGATTTCCAATGATTAATACAAGGTTGTTTGAGCCAGTTAGAGAAGAGCCCTATGTTCTTCCAAGCCAATGTGAGCAGGTATTTTACTCAGAGGTTCCACATAAACCAAGTTGGTCATTTGTTGTTAGACATGATCTAAGAGGAAGACTGATAAAGTATAATTCAATGGAAGAAGATACCGAGGAAGATGAAGAAGTGGAAGATGATGTAGAACTAGATCACGATCGAGAGCTAGTCAAAGAAGAATATGAAGAAGAAGAAGATGATGATGCTACTGCTAATGACGATGATGCTGCTACTGATGAGGATGATGCTTCTACTAATGCTGCTACTGATGATGATGAGGATGACGATGATGATGATGTTGATGGTGATGATGATGACAATGACAATAGTGGTGGTGATGATGTCGTCGATGATGACGATCTTGATGATGAGATGGATGAAGAAGAATATCAATGACATGAATGAAATGTACAATTATGCCAGATGTTTGGCATGTTCTAATGATTGTTTTATATGTACTACTCTTATTCACCTTGTTTTATATGTCCTACTTATATATCTTTGATCTTTTGTTAAGAGAAATTTCATTCTAAAAGAGTGTATTTAATTTCTATATTCTAAAACAACCTCACTAGTTAAGACTTTTCTCATTTGTAGTGGGCATGACAAGAATCAAATCACTTGAAAGACACCAGTATTTAGACATGCAAAAATTAGTGATGTGATTAAGTAAATTACCTTTATTTACAATTGCATGGTTGTCTTTGGTTTGTCATTTTGTTTTGAGTGTTTAGTGATTTAAACCAAAGACTACAACTTAGCCAAAAAATGTGCAAGTCTACATTAGTATGTTTCTTTTTATTGTAATTATAATTAGTATGAATGAACAAAATAATGACAATGCAATATTTGTGATAATGCAATATTTGTCGAAATAGCGTCGATGACTTCAGTCAATGTTCCTATGTGTCAATGTGGTGTTGGCCCATGCATGTTGAAGATGTCACGCACAACAAGTAATCCTAGGCGTCAATTTTGGGTTTGCCCAAATAGGAAAAAGGTCTGGATACGTAATTATATTTTATGTTTAAAAATAATGTGACAACTAATCATTTTATGAAGAACTGATGTACATTTGGTATTGTTAGGGAAATACTAGATGTCAATACTTTTGGTGGGTCGATCAAATCACATTTACATCTACCCCATCTACATCTATACCTGATGTAGCAAATGAGTTCAACTTGTGCAAGGCTCGAGAGGTAGCTAGTGCCGCCAAGATTTCTTCAATGGTGAAAGAAAAAATCATATTTCTGTGATGCCTTCTTTGTGTAGTTTGTGCACTACTTTGTTGGGACCATATGCATAAATTTGGTTAATAGAGGGCTATTGTAGATACTAATTTTTTTTAAAAATTTCTAGTAGATACACATAAAGAACATGCACATAAACATGACAAATGAGAAACATAAATGTAGATATCACAACAACTGACAAACATTAATGTAGGCATCATAATCACAATTTTTTGGAGACACAATATAATTGAATGGTATACCCAGACGATGCAACACAACTATATATCACTCCTCTGGTTCCAATTTTACACTGCGGTAAACAAAATCCATAGATAAAAAATAAATTTAGAGAGCGAAGGAGAGCAAGAATGACCAAAGTAATACAGGTCCCTATATTATTTTGGTCATTATCGCTCTCCTCCTACACTCTCTAAATTTATTCTTTATCTTTGGGTTTTGTTTACGTAGTGTAGACATGGAACTGGAGGAGTAGTTACATTGCATCATCTGGGTATACCAAATTATGTTGTGTTTCCAAAAAAATGTGACCATGATGCCTACATTTATGTTTCTTAGTTGTTGTGTCCTAGGACCCCTTATGACCCTTTACGATCCCTAAGAATACATCTTAGAGATCTTAAAATGTTGTAAAGGGTCATAAGAGGCTCCTAGGAGGGGTCAGATGAGCTTCCACCTTCACGTGGTTGGCCCTGTTAAGTATAGAATGTTAAACTATTCTCGAAACAAAGAGAAGCTCAATAGTTTAAGACCTCAATCCATGTACAACAAATATATATCGGCTGCACTGTGAACCTGCACATCAAATTTAGACCAAAGAAGTCAAGAAGTCACTCAAATCAGATCCGAATACAATCAGGTCTGCATATATCCCATGATCACATCAGGAAGAATGCATCTCTGATCGCCGCACTAGCTTCTTATGCTAGAGCATTCGCTATCACAAGTCTTGATTTGGTAGGATCCATTCCAAATCCAAGTCTCTAGACTCGACTCAATAATCCACGAGCCGCTACCAAATCTACTACAAAATTATCTTCGAATTATGTTGGAGTAGTCGCTGTCACAAGCCTTGATTCGATAGGATCCATTCCAAATCCAAGTCTCTAGACTCGACTCAATAATCCACAAGCCGCTACCGAATCTACTGCAAAGTTATCTCTGAATGATCCATAACCAAATCACAAGTAGGAGCGGATCTGCAAGAACACCATTCTAAATCGATACTAACTCGATCGACAAATATATATATATTTTAAAAAAAACTCATTGTCATCGTAACTATGATGACTTTAAAATAGTGATGGTTTTTCATCGCAAATATCCGACATCCATCCATCACATTAACAGCATCACTGTCGAAAAACAACCATAAAAGATGGATATCCATTGTAAATGTCCAACGCATGTTCGTCGCACGTACAGTATAGTCATCATTATAAACCACAAACGACGGATATGCATTGTAAACTTTTGATGGATATCTGTTTCATTAAAAGCATTTCCATCGGTGAACATGTTACAAATGACGGCTACCCATCAGAAGATTCTAATAAGTCGCCATCATTTGTTATTTGTTGCGACGGGTAGGTGTCCCAATTGCGACGGCCACAAATAAGTCTGACAGAAGGCTCGCTGTGTTGGCACCCTCTTTTAGCGATGGCCAAGGTTGTTTTAATTACGACGCTTGATAGAACCATCAATTTTTTCAACTACAAAACTGAGACATCGGGTGGTGTCACTTAATCGACAGTTTACTATCTAAATCTGGACGCTCGGCCGTCAGAAAAAGGTCTCAAATGTACTAGTGTCACTTGAAGGGAGGTCCGATTATATTTAAGGTCGTCATCGTGTATAGAACCCTTGGATATTCAAGACAGATCATGTGAAAAATTATGGTAATTTTCAAGAACAACGACATCATTTTGTGAATTTGCATGATATTTTCTATATGGGCTCACCTTACAAGATGAAATACTTGAAATTTATAAAAGATAAGTATTCCATGTTTTATTTTAATGCACATAATTTTTAAGTTTGTAATTCATGCTATACTATTGGTTAGTAAAATCTTGTATGCTTCTATCATTGGTATTTTCGACCGAGATAGTTTAGTGAGCTATTTTTAATCTCTCTCTGACATACCTTTAGGATAGAAGCACAAGATAATTGAATTCAAGGGATAAATAAAGAACTTGATGCTTGGAAATGAATTGATGATTGAGAGTAGATACAAAGGGAGTTTGACATTTCAAAAGAGGTCAAGAAGTTGATAAACTTGAGCTTCAGAGGGAGCAGATGGTTCAATCAACTTGTGACAATCTTGATCATATTTATTGAGAGGGAGTTCACTACTATTGAAGGTGAAACACTTTTGAGGTAAACTTGATATAATTGATTATTATACTAATGAATCATGAATGTTTTTAATGGGCCTACCCCCTATGTAAATCATGAGGAAGTGATGACTTCCAAATGATTATCACGTGTATTTGCAAAAGTTATTGGAAGGTAACAATCTTACAATAACTTGATCTTTTATTGTGATAGACATCTTGCGATGGCTGAAACAGATCATGATAGATGACATCTTCTATTGTGATAGACATCTTGTGATGGCTGAAATAGATCATAATAGATGACATCTTCTATTGTGATATACATCTTGTGATGGCTGAAACAGATCATAATAGATGATGTGAATGTTCTTATATATGGTAAGTGCACATTACCTATGAACATTTGTTGAGTACTTGGTGGATATCATGAGACTTGATATTTTGCAGGCCATTACTCTGAGCACTTGGTGAATATCATGAGACTTGATATTCTGCAAGCCAATTCTCTCGATATCATGATATGATATCTTTAGGAACTCTTGAGTACTTGGTGGACATCATGAGAATTGATGTTGGTAGGCCATTACTCTAAGCACTTGGTGAATATCTTGAGAGTTGATATTATACAGGCCAATGCTCTCAATATCATGAGATGATATCTTTATGAACTCTTGAGTACTTAGGTGAATTTCATGTGTTGACATTATGATCTAGGTCAATACTCAAGATATCAAATGGATAGAATCATCGATGGACACAATCCACCTAAGGATTTGTGGATAGAATCATCGGTGGAGGCAATCCACCTGAGAACTTATGGATATAATTGTCGATGGAGGCAATCCACCTAAGGAATTGTGGATATAATCGTTGATGGAGGCAATCCACACATTGAGACTATGTTTCTATTGACTACATCACAAGGATGATGCCCTTATTGCTTACATCATATAATTGATTTTTTCAAGTGTCTTAAGTGTTGAGATTGGATTGATTTATCCTCCCTAGCTAAGAGGGAGTGTTGATGTTTGTAGCATCAGTCAGATAAATAATATTGACTATATGATTAATATGATAAATGATTTATTATATATGGGTGGTTGTAAGAAGTTGAGTCCCACTTTTGGGCAAAAAGTGGAAGTGTTTTCCTTTTTTTTCAAATTTCTTGTCAATTGATGTCTAAATTTGAGGCACTTAGAGATTGAATCCCAAAATACTTTAGTAATATAAAATCTAGCTCTCAAAGTCTACTTTTCAAATATGTAATTTATTTAAATACCCACATGGTATAAATTTATTTTTAGTAGGAATGTTTAAAACCCATATTTTCAAAATGCATATTTCAAGACCATACCATAGCCGTGTACGACCACCATATTTTGACCTAAATAAATGAATTTTTGCAAATCCTTCTGGGAAAATATACCTAAGACACCAAATATTGATGAGCATATTTTTCCTTATTTTTTCATTGAATATATTTTTTTAATTAATTTTCAATTGACTATAAAATACATTTTTTAAAGCTCTAGTGTACAACCACCATAATTTGATGAAAATTTCATATTTCTTCAAAATTCTTTTTTTTATCTTCAAGAGAATTGTATGTAGATTGATGTCATATAATTTATTTTCCAAAATACCTAAAAACAAAAAAGTTATTAACGTTTTAGTGAACCTCACTATTTTACACTTAGGTACCACTTTTAACTAATAAATAATGCAAAAATAGTAAAAATAATCATATCACTATAAAATTTATATTTTTGAAATTAGGACAGTGAGAGCTGAAATTTATAATTTTGAAATTAGGACAGTGAGAGCTCTAATGGGTTTTTGTTTCGTAAAAAAATACGATCAGGAAGGCCCCCAAAACATTACGACAAGGTAGATATATGGCATTCCAATGCCTTAACCAAATTTTTGGAGGTCAAGGTATAGGCTTGGTTCCACCAAGCCTAAACCAAACCTATTTTGAAATGAAACCCAAGGCATATTTGTGTTTCCCGCTCATGTCTTAAGAAACGATTGCCTGTTATTTAAATTCAAAAAATGGGCACCCATTTCTTTAAAATAAATTTGAAGTGTTAAAATGCATTTTTAGTAATTTAAAAATATAAAAAAAATCTAGAAACGGGCACCCATTTTGAAAAAAATGGGTGCACGCTTTTTGAATTTCAGATCAGGGTCCCAAACCTAAATTTGGTGCCCATTTTTTGAAAATGGGTGCCCATTTCGAGCAGCATCTTCCAATTCTACAAGACTTTCACCAAATTGGTACCCAACTTCTTGCACTTACCCATATACATATATAATAATTGATATTACTATATACATTGAAATATATATAATTAGATTATAATTATTCTCATAGTAACTAAATAGTTAAATTGATAAAAATAAATTAATGAATAGACATGTCCCATGAAGGGACATGTCTCTTCTTGTCCTTGTCATGTATAAATACAAAGAGATTGATGCATTTGGAAAACACATACAATCAGGAGTGTTATTACATTTGCAATGATCCTAAAACCTTAAAAGCTTCAAACTATCTCAATTCAATTCTAATACCATGTAGATTTCTTCAAGATCTAAGAGATAAAATAAAGCACAATAAAAAAATGTGAGTCCAAAGTTGACCATTGAAAAATGCATAGAAGAGGAGTAAAAATAGGTGTGAGTGCTTCCACGAAATGAGGGATGGACTCCTCAAACAAGAGTGGTGGTGAAAAATAACCCACTAAACTAGGATGAGGTGTCGAAATGGAATCGACACCTCTGTAACCGACTCCTAAATGTCGACAAATTCATGAACAGGTGTCAAGTAAGCATAAATAACTAAGTAGTCTTAATAATCCTAAGTGTAATTAAATAAATAAATACACTAACTGATGCAGGGCCCTTCGTAGGTCATAATCTCATATAGAAACTTCTGGAGGTCATAACTTTTGACTTAGGTCTAGGTTTTTGCTGAAATTTTTCGGGTGTGTGCCTCAGGTGGTGGCATTTGTTTTGCCAATGATCTCAAATTTATTGGGGTCCGTTTTAGCACATTTTCGGGAGCTAAAAGTTTCATCTCGGGCTCCGAAATCAGCTTTTAGTGTTTTTTCTCTAGTTTTTAGAAAGTTCTATTTTGTAATAAATCCAAGTTTATGTTATCAAATCTCAGATATTAGTTGGCAATTCATTGTAACTTAGTCAAGGGCATGTTTAGGGAAAATCTCAGCTTTTTAGGTGTTGTTTCAAAAATTAGCAAAAATGACAAAAAAAACACCTGTGGAAAAAAATTGCCAAAAAGGGTAATTTTTCGGATTTCTTGTTTTTTTCTAATTTTTTGGTTACTTAAGAGTTTGCAACGAATTGTAGAGGCATTCAGTGATGAATGAGAAATATTGAAGGTTTCAAAACTGTGTTATTTGTCTTGTGATTGAATTTATTGTTAACAGAGTGTGTTGTGCTACATCACTAACACTAGCCGAGAGCCAAACAAACAAATCAAACAAAAAAATAGTCTCCATACCTAAAAACAATCAGCTCTTAGTGAGCATTTGCTCCATTTTTTTCTCAAAATTTGTTCAAACTAAAATGCAAAAACATAAAAAAAATATGGGTGAAAAATAAATCTACTACACAAAGTCAAACAAAGAACCAGTTTAACCAACTACACACTGAAACAATTCAAAAACCAAATAAAAAAATGAAGCAAAAAATAGTCATAATAACTATAAAACATCCGCTCTTGCTTGCCTCTTCCTTGGCTCTTCTCTTCTTCCTCTTAGCTCTCCTAAAACAAACACAAAAGGAAGCTTTGAATCAATACAAATCAGCCACATTCCCATCCAAATATTAACTCTGGCACACATATTGCCTACAAAATTAAATGTTCAATAAGAAATGATGTATTGCCATATATGTCCACCTATATATATGCTACATAGGTAACACACATTGACATTCTTTTTTCCCAAATTTCCATACTTAAAACTAATAAAATGGCTACTAAAAAATAACGACCCAATAAAAAATGACAAAATATTGCCAATAATATAATACATAAAATATATACATTACAAACTATAACGAATAGCAAAAAAATTATCTCTCCATCACACAATTTCATACAAAAAAAACTTAAGAAAAACATTAATTCCCTGCCTATAAGAGTAGGGACTAATAATTAATTACTCTTATTTATTTCATAATGATTTGACAATCTCCCCTAAGTTATTTATAACCATCAACTTGATGGATGTGGATGCAAAGATGGCAAATTCAAACAAGCCTCTATGCACGTGTTCTACCAATTCATATTTGTGGTAATGGATTTATTCTTACACATCAAACAAAGTCATATCACTCATGTTGAATTTAAGAGAATTGGATCTAAACTATAGTGAACTCCAAATTCACATGGAGTTTGAGACACCTTTGAAATTAAGAATGTTCATTGATTTCTACAATTGAAATGAATAATCAACAATATTTTTTCAGTGTTATTCTAAAAATTAAATTTATATCTATTTTTTTAATTTAATTCTTAAATATCGATTATTATTTTCATTGTAATTAGTGATTTAAAATTAACTATGTAATCATTAATTGTACTTGTTTAATTCAACATTGAAAATATTAGATTTTTTTTACAAACAATAAAAACTAATATACATATATTTAGAAAAAGTTGTGTAAAATACTTCCATAAATATCATTATTAAGACAGTTAAAAACAAATCAAGTTTAATTTATGCTTTATAAATAGATTGCTTAAAAAAAATTGAATCTAATTTTTTACTTTTAAAAAATAAATCAAAATCCAATTTATGATTTATGAATAGTTCTATTTTTTTTTTTCTAAATACAATGATTTTGCAGTGCACTTTTTATGCTTTCAAATCTTCGAAAAAACTGAACACATTTATCAAACTTCGTTATTTGTTTTTCTTACATGTTGCATTGCCTTGATGTTGTGATAAACAAGAAACTTAAGCACTTCACACATAGGTAAAACAGTCTATTCACCCAAAACAAAAACAAGAAGAGAATAGTTACAAAAATAAGGATAAGAGTGTTGCTTTCTTGCTTATAGTATAGACTATTGTTTTGCTGATTTTTAATGTCTTTTTATGAATGTTAAAGATTCTTTATATTTGATATCTCTCAGCTATGCTAATTATTATCAATCAAATTAGTAATTTAAAATTAATTATGTGATAATTAATTGTACTTATTTAATTTTACATTAAAGACATTATATTTCTTTTACAAACTATATATATGATTATAATAATTAAAATCAATTTCTATTTTTAAAACAAATCAAATCTAATTTCCAATTTACAGATAATTCTGTTTTTTAACATATTAGAAACAATATTTTGCAATATTTAAACACCTTCAAATCTTTGAAAAAGAGAAATACATATGCATTATCATATTTCTTTGTTTTTCTTACACAGATAAGATAGATAACCCCTTGACATTTAGTGTAGTGATAAACGAGACACTTGGGCACGTCACGCATAGGGAAAACAGGCTTTTCACCCCAAAAAGGAAAAGGAGAGAATACTTTAGAAAGCGAATGAAACCAGACATATTCATGATCAGCTGAATCCTCAAAACTGACATGGAAGGACAGAATTAAGAACACGCTACTCTTCACATATTCATTATTGGCAACAACTCTAATTCTATGTTTCGTCGTCAACTATATAATCATATCAATTATAATTTGCCTTCCAGATTACACATATATTCCCAAGCAATGTCAGCATTCAAACAGAAAATTCATCGTTTGCATCAAACCTCGTTATCGTTTTGGACATGACGAGGCTTGAAAACCATTATAAATCATGTAAACCTCATAATCTCACACCAACAATAACAATTATATCTTGATAACTCAAGAAAACCATAATAATGGCAGCACTGAATGTCCACTTTTTTTGTATGGTATTACTGATTTTGTTTATGTCTCCATATTGCTACGCCATCACATGGGTATTCATTATTACTCCCTCCCTTCTTGCCCATTTATTAGATTTTCACAACAAAAATTATAATTGATTGTTTTGATACAAATTAGTTCGTTTGGTTTATGTGGTGCAGGGGCAGTGCAGTACTACATGTAAATCTGAAAGCTGTTCATGTAAGGTTCATATATATTTTCTATTGATTTGAAATTTTATATATTATTTCTTATTGTTGTTTCTGAATTTAATTGTGTGTTTTTTGCATCAAATTTTTAAATCACACTCTATGATCCATCATCATAATGTTAGAGATCTCAAGGAGTAGAAAATTAAAATAGTCGCAGACCCAAAAAAACTAAAAAAAGTGGCAGAAAAGAGAAAATATGGGTGAGAGCTCATCGATTTGTGTGCAACCTCTCACTCCACTTCTCCCTCTACCACCTCTTTTTAGGTTTCGCGGGTCTGCAATTATTCAAATTCTCTCTCTTGAATCTGCAACTATATAATTTTTTCTTATAAGTATGTTACTATCCTAATTTTCTACTCCTCGAACCCTCTGGATTAAAAACTTAATTCAAAAGATCGATAAAAAAAACACATATAATCGAATCCAAAAACAAGAAAAAACAGTATAGATTGACAAGAATTGATATACTTTACATATTTGCTTAAAAATCTCACTGATTTAGAGATGTTTTTCTTTGATGGCAGTTGCACCACTCTTGAGGTATGGGAAATACTGTGGAATATTTTACAGTGGGTGCTCTGGAGAAACTCCATGTGATGGGCTTGACAGCTGTTGTATGACTCATGACCACTGCATTGGAGATTCAAACTATCTGAACGTGGAGTGCAATCAGGCTCTGCTTGACTGTGTTAAAGCTTACCAAGAGTCTGGAGAAGGGCAGTTCTCAGGCAATACCTGCGACATAGGGGATGTGGAGGGCACCATTAATTTGGCTATTCAAGCAGGTGTTTGGATTGGAGAAGGTATTGGAGATGGACCTTCTCCTCCTGGGTCTGAGGATCCTTCCTCCTCCACTCCAGGACCTACTTCTGATCCCTGATATCAGAGCTTGCCAAGAGTAGCGGAATAACTGATTTAGGTCTCTGTTGGATCAATTCCATTCTTATCTTTGTTCTGCTTGTTTGTTTGGATCTAGCTGGTGTGCTAATCATGTTTAATCTCTAGTGAAATTCCTCTGAGTTGGAGTAAGAAAGGGCATTTGAATTTTAGAGAAATGAATAAAGATTTTAAGGGTTAGTTTATTCATTTTGGTTATGTTTTAGGTAGTTCAGATTGTGTGTTCAATTTTACATTGGTAGTTCAGATTGTACATCGTTTACAAGATTATAGAATAGTGGTCTAATTGGTTTCTGTAAAAGCTTTTATATATATTAATATGCAGTTAAGACTATAATTGTCTTTTTGTTTTGAAAGGAGAAATAAATTATTTACTTGTGGGCTAATCAATTTTCTCTAAATTTAATAGTCTAATTTATTGTTTTTTTTTTTTTTTTCTAAATTTGTTTTATACTATCAAGATTTTAGTTGTGGATTTGATCATGTAGGTTTTTTTGTTATTAACATTTGGGATTAAATTCTATGATCTATCATCAAGACAAATAATAAGAAAAAAGAATTTATATCATTGAACTGTGGAAATTTCATGAATTTGATTGTCTCATGCTGCTTAAATCTATATTCAGCCAAAAGTGAAATTCCTTTGAGTTAAGAGTCAAAAAGAGCATTGAAGTATGGAAATATGATAAAAGATCTTTCATTCAATCTCGGCTACATTTTAGGTAGTTTAGATTGTGAATTCAATTTTGATTTGTTAGTAGTGTGGATGAGGATCTATTGTACATTGTTCAACTTTTATATAAATTTCAGATTGCTGGACTAATCTCTCAACTCCTCTGAATAAAATAAACAAAAATAAAAAATAATGATTTATAATTGATAATCAAACATAACAGAAACAAATCACACATACTTGTCATTAAAAATTCAGGACTAGAATATTTGTTATAGATTTAATTTCTAATTTGTTTGTAGTGTGGATGAAAGTCTATTGTAAATTATTTGACATGTTAGAAAGATATTTTATTCTATAAAGAACTAAGGTTCAAATTACTAAACTAATCCCTCCATTCATCTAATTAAAAAATTACAATTTATAATAAAAAATAACATAACAGAAAACACATATTTGTGTTGAAACTCTCAAGCTGAAGTTATTTACATATCAATATCACTTACAAGAGTCAATATGCAATGAACGGAGTCCACTCCAGAGGAATTCAGAGAGCGGACTATTATGCTATCCCATAAATTATGTGAAAAATAAGTGGGTAATAATGTTTCTAATGACGATAATATTATAGAATATTATAAACAAATGGGAAAGTTACAAATAAGTCACGGTTTTCTATGGATTTGGTAAAGGTTTTCTTAGAGGATATATAAATTAAATTATGTTTATTATTTGTTGGAAAGGTGTATTATTCTTAGGTCTGTTAAAAATAAAAATAGACAGAGATATATGAGGACACATTTAATGGAAACATAATAGATTTGTTGAAGAGAACAAATTAAGTTGAAACATAACATATTTATTAATAAGAAGATAAAATTGTTCAGGTAGAGTCATCTATTTCATATATAGTTGTTGTAATGTGGAAATCGTTTTTAACATATTGTCAAGTATTAAAAAAAAAATTGAAAGTATGTGTCACTTGATGAAACTCCTTTGGAATTACTTTGTGAAGTGGCATGTTGATTAGATTGAATAGTTTTGGATAGTTCAATAGAAAACATTAATGTGTATATGGAATATATCATCTATTATCTTCTCTTTCACCTTAGTGTAATAATGTAGATGAAAAGAAGCCACTAGTTTTTGTGTATTTTATTCTGATTGATCATGTATTCTTTCCTCTTGCACCTTAATAGATCCTTGAGGAACAAAAGTGATCTATTCACTTACAGTATATCCCAAGGACCTTATGTATGATATTTCATCACGCATTCGTGGAATCTAAGAGATAAAAAAGAAAGGGTTGCTTTTTATATTAAACTTATTTGGGACTAGGTGGTCTTGATTTAATCACTAAAGATTATTCAACCCCATTTTTATTTGGGCTATATAAATTTCAAGGATTTGACATTTTAGACTAAGTGTGGACTAAGTTAACATCTACATTATAGTCTTCCAAGTAAAGAAAGAGACCCAGTTAACCTTTTAGACCATGTCGTTAGACAACACCCTTGTCTCATGGATGTAGGCATCACATACCTCTAGATATGCTAAGGACTTTCTAGTTGAACCTTGTAAAAAGCTAGCATAGATATATTATTGGCCAATTGTAAATTTTGATGCACCAATAAGCAATTACCATTGAGATGCTAGTCACCACATGATTTTGGAAATATAACAGTAGGTCACATATGAACCCTAACACTTCTTAAAAGGTGATCTAAGAATTAAAAGTGATTATCTTTTTGCATTTAAGATGTCAATAATATTTATTACCACGTCTAGGTAAAGTGACGGGATCACAAGACAAATCATCTCACCATATTAGATAGGTTTTTATTATGTTTTTTGTCCTTCTATCCCATTATGTGGGGTCCATAAAAAATCAAAACTCTAAATAATTAGAATCCAAACTAGCCAAATAAGTCATCATGTATCCATACTTTAATGAATTCACTAAACAAGTCAAACCGTCCTTTGAGAATGATGATGTCACCCTCATATAATGATGAGTTGTGTTTTTCTTATATTTTAGCATATTTCATACCCAATTTGATCCAAACCAAACCTTATATGAAAGAATTTTGAAAAATATTTTCCATGACTTTTATCCACTAACCATGAGCAACCTTATGGATAAAAATCCCTTAGACAAAGAATATAGTAGTAGTATAAGTTTTTTCATAGGATTCATTTAAAATTCTATTAATCTTTTTTGGTAACATATCGATAAGGGGAACATTATATTGGACCATAAACCTTAAATCCAATTTAGGCTTGAATCTGAAAACTAAAAACTAAAATACAAGATGTATCTTTTTTAATGATTTCGTCACCTAATCCTTCTTAGCCTAAGTAACCAACAAAGAAATACAATCAAATTAATCAATCCACTCAACCCAAATTAGTTGTGAATTATGTTACTCAAGTAATATATAAGTGAGAAACCATAATTAAAACTATGAATTTGAGGATTAAAAACATGTTGTTAATATTGGGACTATCAATTCAAACTACTTTCAAGTTCTCCAAGATTCTCCTATAACTACAACATTGACAACCATATTCAAGAAAACATCCAAATGAACAAACTATACTCCTTGGGAGATTCTTTGGGAAAAAAATCATAAACTATTTAAGGGTAAAAAAATCATCTTCCCACTTACCAATCTGTAGACTAGGCTATCTGTATCTGTTTTGAAAGGCTCAAATTAGTCAAACATTAAGTTCTAATCTAGCATCATATCAATTCAAAACAAGAACATCTAAGCTAAGGCACCTTAGATAGAGCTTAAACAGGTGCACCCAAGTACTGTTTGATTTGCTATTGCTTAGGGGATGTGGGTGTGCTCTCTAAGCACTTGGAGCATATTCTAATGCATACTAAGATGGATTGAGATTCATGAAAACCTCAAAAATAGCACAATATTGGGTAGAACACCCAAAA
This sequence comes from Chamaecyparis obtusa, assembly GCA_027943335.1. Classification (NCBI taxonomy): domain Eukaryota; kingdom Viridiplantae; phylum Streptophyta; class Pinopsida; order Cupressales; family Cupressaceae; genus Chamaecyparis; species Chamaecyparis obtusa. Next base: position 804,345 of record BSBK01006768.1, on the reverse strand, counting down.
TTGCCCCTAAGGCTTCAAGAACTCAAGATTATGCAACTAATAATGATTAAGTAGATTTTTAAGCCCAAAATAGATGTGATATGATGTATGAACAAGAATCAAACTAAGTTAATCCATTAGTTCTATATTAAGATGAGCTAAAAATGCTTGAAAGTAAGCTAAATTAGAATGATTATACTAAATCTAGAGCTAAATTAGCATGATAACAATGCATGAGATATGAAAGACCAAGCTAATAAATTGCTCTTGGAAGAGGGAGTATTTATAAGATTTCCTAAGGGCTTGGGTTAGGAAGAAAGGTTAGAGTTTGGGGTAAGGTTAGGGTCTTGAGTCAAGGGGATAAGGATGAAGACTTTCTAGAAGAGTCTAGGCTTTGGATGAGGATAAAAACTTTCTAGAAAAGTCTAGGCTTTCTAAGGATAAATATGGAATTTAAGAAATAAATAAAATTTTATTTATCTCAAAGGCTTTAATAAGTTTGAGGCTCATTAGGGGTAGGGTTTGACTAGGAGTCAAAGGAGACTTAGATTAGCTTAGGGAAAGTAGGTAATTTCCCCTAAATGGGTTTAGGGAAGGATTAAGAAAGTTCTAGAAGAGTCTAGAGTTTTCCTAGGGTAAATTAGGAATTGAGGATTAATATTTAATCTTAATTAAATATTCTTGAGTTGGGATTAGGATTAGGAAATGATGGGATTAGCCTTTCATCAAAATTAAAGAAGGATTTAGAAGATTCTGGAAGAGGTTAGTGGTCTTAAGGAAATTGGCCAAGTTTTGGGCAAAAAATAAATAAATAATTTATTTTGGAATTTTTGGTCAATTTATTAATTAAATAATTAATAAATAGGGGAATAATGTTTAAATAAAATTTAAACATTTTTGGGAGGGATTTCTTAATTAAATATTTTTAATTAAGATAAAGGGATTTAATGGCATAAACATAAATTAATTAAATAAATAATTAATTAATTAATAAATAATGATGTCATTAGGGATTTTTTAGAAAATAAAAATATTTTATTTTCTAAAAGATTTTTAGGTGTCTACATTTTGCCCCTCTTTGATGCAATGCCACAAGTGGCATGGCATCAAAAATAAGAAAATAAGATGCCCAAAGCTAGAATTTAGAGGAACAAGGGGTTGTGCCCCCTCGAGAAAACAACGCAAAGAGGAAACTTTGTGGAATTTTCTCGAAAGGAAACATGAAGAAAGAAGAAAGGAAGAAGGGAGGATAAAGAACCAAGCTTCCAAGAGCAAAGATGGGTGAATGCAAGATGAGATGAAATGCAAGATGCAGGATGCAGCTATATGAGAGATGCAAGATGCAAGATTAATCTATATGATGCAAGATGCAGGGGATTTGGGGAAGCTCCAAGTGAAAATGTGGAGAGCACAACCTAGTTTAATATAGCAATGCTGGAGACCTGCCAATGTTACAAAAGAACACAAGGCCTTGTCACCAGCGTTGCATAGGACTGACACTAAAAAGACACGCAGGGTTGCCCCAGCATCACACATGAAACCCGAAGGAGGCATGGTGAAAATGATGCTGAAGAAACCATAAACACACGACTGACTCACAGGCAGAAGCAAAAGATCAAAAGACCTTGCCCCAAATTATCCTCATTCACAGCACACCATGATATAAAGGATCGTGGCGACTTTGAGTAGAGAACAACAAGAAGTTGTAAAAGATTAACAAGACCCAAAGGACAAAAATCCAAGGTCAAAATGACAACTCCAAAAGACAACCTTTTCCAGGAGAGAGATTTGATTTGATTGATGGCGGGAAGATTGGTCTAAACGTGTGGAAGGATGCATCGACATGGACCTAGTGTGCTTGGTGGAAGATTGGGTCTGATAAGAAGGATACAACTGAGTGGACCCATGATTAGGCTTAGGCCAGACAATACAAGCATACATATGTGTGGACCCTATGTTGATGGGGAGAATGTTGTGTTGCTAATTGGAAAATGATGCGGTTCAAAGATAGTCATCATGATCAAGGATAGTCGATAATTGATGTTGCTGAAGTACAAGGCTAGGTAGGACAAGATTTTTGATCAAATGTTGCTGCAGGACTGACAAGGATATGTACAACAAGACACAAGGATATTTACAATGGCTATGTACAAAAGCTCAGGATTAGGATGTACAAAGAACCTGGGGATGAAGCTGAAACTCCAAAGATATGCTAGACGATGCCCCAGTTGGGCTGGAAGGCCAAGATGGACTGGTGATGGATGATGTGTCCTGAAATGACACAGATTTGGGAAGGACATATCCCAATGATGATGATTGGATTGAGATCAAGGCTTGCTACAAGACTAAGGATGTGATTTGATCGGTTGGCTTGATCTTGGATGTTGGATTTTGGATAGCTAGAGGATGTGGAGAGGATTGGAAGATTGCTATAAGACTGCTAGGAATGTTTGGATAGGAATGAATGGCATTGGATTGCAATGAGGTTAGCCTATAGCTAGATACCAATGACAAGGGAAGATACCAGGTGATGGAAAGATGGAGGAAAATGCTAGGGATGAGGATGATGGAACTGCTAGGAGATTTGGATGGAGGAAGATTTGGATTTGGATGGAAGAATGCTTGAGGATTGGATAGAGGAAGATTTGGGGAGATTGGATGGTAGATTTTCTTGAGGATTGGAAGATGGAATTCTGGAGGAACCGCTAAGGGATCTGGATAGAGGAATGCTTGGGGAGATTGGATGGTGGATTTGCTTAAGGATTTGGGCTGGAAGATCAAGATGGACTGGTGATGGATGAAAGATAGTCTCCAAGGAATATGTCACCAAGGAATAAGATGCCCCCTGCTTAGGATAGTTCATGCATTTAGAGGTAGTAGGAGGGGGTATGATTGGATAGAAGATATGCTGACAAGAGGATGAGAAGGTAGTTGGAAGCTAGGATGAATGGATTGGATAGAGGATATGTAGCTAAAAGGTGTGATGGATGCCAAGAAAGTGCCCAAAAGCATGTATACCTGGTAGTTTTTGTTTTTGTCATCAAGATCCAAAGGAGGATGGAGGAGGTGAGAGACAAATGGGATGGAGGAGATGTTGGATAAGAGGTGAAAGAAGGGAATGGCCCCCAACTGCAGAAAGGAATTGGGGGGAGGCCTACGCATGATGCCTATTTGCCAGGTTTTCACCATGGTACTTGTCGAAGGCGCTTGAATTGCCAAGTTTTCACCATAGGATAAATGTTTTTCTCTTTTTTTTTTCTTTTTTTTTCTCTTAATTTTTCCAATTTTTATGGATTTTTCTGATTTTCTACTGACTAGATGCTGACCTTCTCATATTCTGATGTGTTGCTAACTTTTTGATTTGTCATGTTGTTGACTTTTTGATTTGTTGCTGCCTTTCTGATTTGGTGTTGTTATGTTGCTGACATTTTCTGATTTATCACTGACGTTCTTCACTAATCTTTCTAATATTCTTGGATGTTGGTACAACTTTACTAGGATGGAGGAATTATGTAAAGGCATGGATTGGATGGGGTGGGTGGGAAACATGGTGGTAGAAAGTGTTTGGATGGAAGGATGGAAAGTGATCATGATAGGGGGATGTTGTCAGGATCAACATTGGCACATGTTGCGAGGAAGATGGATGAAGCGAATAGGACGTGGAAGATAGAGGTGGATGTGATGGAGGATTTATGCTAGGAGATTTAGGATCTTTGGGACCCAAAATAGATTGAGGAGATGGAGAAGAAGACTGAGTAGCTAGGGGATTAGCAACTTTGGATGCCATTGTGGATGTTTCTTTTAGATGCATTACATCTTTTTGCTTTGGGATCCACATCATTTTTGTTTTAGCTTTGGTGGGCCTTTGTAGCCATTGGTATGCATTAGAATTTTCTTTTGCTTTGCTAGGCCTTAATGGCCATGTAGTAGATTTTTCTTGTGCTTTGCTAGGCCTTTGTGGCCATTGAGATGCATTGGATTGCTTGATTGGATTTTGCTTTGGTTGACCATGTCGTTTAGACTGGACATGGAAATCTTTGGATTTTTGTGGATATTTCCCTTTATTCATATTGGATATGGCATCCAAATTGTGGAGAGCATCGGAGTGAATATGAGGAGATGTGTGGGATGGAGGAAATGTGGATGGAGAGATGGAAGGAGATTGGTAGATAGGATATGTGGGCATGTGCCTTTGTTGATCCCAACTAGGGATGCTTAGATTTTGGATGAAAGACTGAGTAGGATAAGTTGGGGGATGATATTTTTGGATGTAAGGTCCCAAAATGGATTTAGCATGTGAAGGATATGTGCTGGTAGATTTTGGGACGTAGGGACCCAAAATGGATTTGGAGGATGAAGGAGGAATGTGATAGGTTGTCTTGGGCTGTAATGATGGAGGAGGAGGAATAGCATTGTATGCTTTGGAAGATGTGATGGTGGGTTTGGAAGGATGCTTGAATTTAGCTTTAGCTGTACCAATATTTTTGGAGGAAGTGTCTTCTTCTGATGTGTGACCAATGCCACATAACTTCGGATGTTTCTTGTCTTGGATAGGCTCCAAATTTCCTTGTTCATGGATGCCTAGGCCTTTGCCTTGATAATTCCATTTCTTGAGCATTTTATCCAAACAAGGATATTTTTGACTTGGGGAATATGATAAACATCCAGTTTCTGGTTCCCTGATGGAAGATATGAAACTAATTTCTTTTGCTTCAAGTGGACTACCTTTGACAAATGTAAGTGATCCAAGAGGATAGAGTGATGGCAGTGGGATAGTTTGGATTGGAAGATCCTCAAGAGGAGAGGATAGGATGGTGGGATTTTGACTGGGATTGGGGGATGGTAATGGATCTTCAGTTGGAGAAATTGGGATGATAGGATTTTGGATTGGAGGAATTGGGATTGTAGGATTTTGGATTGGGGGTGATGGAAGCAATAGAACATGTGATAGGGGAAGTGAAGGGATTGGATCTTGATTTTCTTCTACGAGTATTTCAACATGCTTTTGGGAAAGATCTTGACATGATAGGATTTGTGTGGATAGAGTGACGGGGAATGTATGGATGGACACTTTAGAGGGGGTGGATGGAAGGATGGGAGATTCTGTAGCTGTGATGTCTAGAAGAAGGAAAAACTCTTTAGATGGAATGGATGAAAGGATGGAAGATTATGTAGCTGTGATGGCAGGAAGAAGGGTGAACTCATGAGGCTTATTAGATATGCTTTGGATAATACTAGGAGGACATGATGTTGGTGGGGATTGGATGGAGACTTCAGATGGAAGGGACTCAATGATGCTAGGAGATGGAAGAGGATCAATTTATGGAAGATAGATGACAGATGGGAGTGATGGATGGGCCTCATTAGTGATGGCTTCACATGAAGGATTGAAATGGCTTGGCTCTTCATTCTTAGGAGTGGGATTTGTTATTGGCTTCCTTGTGAAACTCCTTGGAGACTTTCATGGTGAAAAAGGATTAGAAGATGGAGGAGATGGATAGCTAGGATAGTCCTCACACAATGATGGGGTGGAAGATGGTGAACCCTTTTGAGGGGATGATGGTGGTGAAGAAGTAGAGGTGATGGATCGGGGTATGGGATATGAAGGGGTTTGAAGGATGCACTCTGCTTGTGGGAGTGGATTTTTGGAAATGTGGTTTGGAATAGAAGATGGTGGATTGAGATAGGATGGAGGATTGGGGAAAAGGATTGGAAGACTTGGTTTTTGGTTTTGAAAGGGTTTTGGAGGATAAGTGGATGGGGTTTTGAGATAAGGGAAGTAGCGTGAAGTGTTTCGAGGGGATGGTGGTGATTGGGATATGACCATAGCAGGAGATGGAGGTATGAAGGATGCATATGGAGGATGTATAGGTTTAAGATAGGGATAAGGTGTGGATGGATAAGATAATGGATTTGCCTTGCCAAGGACATGAAAGGGAGTGCTAGTGGATAAGCGTGAAGGCATGATAGGATATTTTGGAGGAATGATTGGATGTTGGGGGCTGTTTGGAGCAAACTTGCTAAGATTTTCAAAATATGCATCATGATCTACAAGGCTTTCATCATCTTTGGGATAGGATGGATTGAGGGGAGAGACATAATAAACAAACTCATCATAATAGTTTTGATACATGCTGACTTGTGGATGAGTCGGATAGGAATGAAGGATGAAGATGGATTGGAAGACTAAGACTCAGATTGGGATGACTGATAGGATCAGACTAGGATTGGATTTGGCTTAAGATTGGAAGAAGACTGACTCTAGAGGAAGATAGATAGGGAAATGGGGGATGACCAAGATGACTCTGCTAACCTAGGATAGGAGGAAAGGATGACAAGACTGGATTGAATATGACTGGAAGACCATGATTTGAGATTCTGAAAGCTTTGGACATTTTCTAGATTTTGGGAGGATTTGGACGAACATGGCTATTCTGAGTATCGTGAACCAAGTTGTAGATCAGTTTGATATTTTTCCAATGGCAAAGGATAGATTTCAACAGAGATTTTCAAATAAGAAATCTCCACAAGGGACAAAGCAACCTTGTGGGATACAAACAGGATAACTGACTTTGATAAAGCTTTGAAAGTGTATGTTTCAACAATGTTTTCATGAAGGTTTTTGACTATCAAGCACTTCAAACAGATCTACCTAAGGAAGGTGAGTATCAAAATCACTTGCCCACAGCTTGGTACCCCCTAAAAGGGAATACAAATTGTGAGTAATCTTGAGGTGATCCGGTAAACCCCTTGGATCGGTCCTTGCACAAGGATTTTGATACTTTTGGATGTAGACAGGGTAGCCTCTATTTTATCAGGTTTCTAATAGTTCCATGGAGTCTCCATACCTAGTTATGCTGACCGCCTGTGACTCACTTAAGAGCCTAGCCAACAATGCTAAGGGAGGAATATTTACCATCCCCAGACATTTGCATTTGGCACAAAACACCCGTGGATTAGGAGATAAAAGTGAGTACTTTTTTCCTTCACTTTATTTATATACCAGCCGAGTGGGGATACCGATTTGAGGTCATTCTCCAGAGAGGAATCACTTTTCTCCCTGGACAAGCCTCGCTAAAAGTAAAACAGGTGAACTTTTCTGAGTTCAAATGTTTTACGTTGCTTACTTTAACAAGGATTTGCAGAAAAAAATAAAAGCTCCTAGATGCACATCAAGCAAGTTGTTCTTTTGCCCAAATTGATTAAGTGATGTTTGAATTTGAACAACTGAAGACACAAGTGTTTAGGCTTTGATTTGTTCTTTCTTCAAAAGACTTTCGAGCATTTGCAGTTGCTTTGACTTGGGCATTCAAGATTGAATTATCATGTTGATTTAGAACTTTGAAGATGTGCTTTGTTTTAACCTTAGATCATTCAAGATTGAGTTCATTTGAACTAAAATTCAAAGAGGAAGGAATAGGGATGCTTTTCTTTCCAATTTAGATCATTCAAGATTATTTTTGACTCAAAGTAAAAATGACTCTTCGGACATTGGTTTTCATTCAAGATTTTGTATTCTAGTTTGTATGTTTAAGCCCAAAAATGATATTCCTAGATTTTTTTGATGCATGAAAAACCTAGGAAACTTTCAAGATTTTGCAACAAGACATTTGTTTGGAACAAATAACAAAGCTTTTAGGATAGTTTTGGCAACCATTTAGGACTCTTAGTTTGCATGATATTTAAAAGAACTTTAAAATATTTGCAAATGAAGTTCATTTTATCCCTGATTGATGCTTTGAGTTTGATTTAGAATTTTGTGTGCACTTAGTGTTGATTTTGAACCTTTTGAAATGGAAACTTGAAGTTCTTTTAAGTTTCTAAAAAAAAAAAAAAAGAGTGTTCCTAACTTTGCATGAATGCATCTAAAACCTTGATGTTGCAAGGATGCAAATGATTGGATTGATTTAGTTTCATTTGTTAGAATATTTTTGCAAATTTTTAGTCTTTAATGCATTTAAGAATGATTTGGGGGTTCATTTTAAGCACTAAAACAAGATGTGTATGACTTTGTTTTGTTCATTTTTACCCCAAACTAAAATGATTTTGTTGTCACCCCTGATCCAAGCTTTCTTTCCTAGATATTATTATAGACCTCTGAAACAACTTTCCAATGCTTTTTGAATCACCAAAAATGGAGTTTGTATGCAAAACTTACAAGGTTTTTCGTGGAAGTGCCTCATTATGGATTTTAAAGAGGAGAATATGCCAAAATCTCTTAAGAAGTAGAAGGAGTAGATAGAATGGAAGAATGATAAGACTAAGAAGAGAAAGAATATTTCCACAAGCTCCCTCCACCTTCAAGCTTCAAAATTTAGCAAAAACTCTAAAATCGATGAGATGTTGTCAAAAGACCCATGAAGTGAGTCCCACCGGGTGTGCCAAAATGTAGACTAGGCTATCTGTATCTGTTTTGAAAGGCTCAAATCAGTCAAACATTAAGTTCTAATCTAGCATCATATCAATTCAAAATAAGAACATCTAAGCTAAGGCACCTCAGATAGAGCTTAAACAGGTGCACCCAAGCACTGTTTGATTTGCTCTTGCTTAGGGGATGTGGGTGTGCTCTCTAAGCACTTGGAACATATTCTAATGCATACTAAGATGGATTGAGATTCATGAAAACTCCAAAAATGGCACAATATTGGGTAGAACACCCAAAATTGCCCCTAAGGCTTCAAGAACTCAAGATTATGCAACTAATAATGATTAAGTAGATTTTTAAGCCCAAAATAGATGTGATATGATGTATGAACAAGAATCAAACTAAGTTAATCCATTAGTTCTATATTAAGATGAGCTAAAAATGCTTGAAAGTAAGCTAAATTAGAATGATTATACTAAATCTAGAGCTAAATTAGCATGATAACAATGCATGAGATATGAAAGACTAAGCTAATAAATTGCTCTTGGAAGAGGGAGTATTTATAGGATTTCCTAAGGGCTTGGGTTAAGAAGAAAGGTTAGAGTTTGGGGTAAGGTTAGGGTCTTGAGTCAAGGGGATAAGGATGAAGACTTTCTAGAAGAGTCTAGGCTTTGGATGAGGATAAAGACTTTCTAGAAAAGTCTAGGCTTTCTAAGGATAAATATGGAATTTAGGAAATAAATAAAGTTTTATTTATCTCAAAGGCTTTAATGAGTTTGAGGCTCATTAGGGGTAGGGTTTGACTAGGAGTCAAAGGTGACTTAGATTAGCTTAGGGAAAGTAGGTAATTTCCCCTAAATGGGTTTAGAGAAGGATTAAGAAAGTTCTAGAAGAGTCTAGAGTTTTCCTACGGTAAATTAGGAATTAAGGATTAATATTTAATCTTAATTAAATATTCTTGAGTTGGGATTAGGATTAGGAAATGATGGGATTAGCCTTTCATCGAAATTAAAGAAGGATTTAGAAGATTCTGGAAGAGGTTAGTGGTCTTAAGAAAATTGGCCAAGTTTTGGGCAAAAAATAAATAAATTATTTATTTTGGGATTTTTGGTTAATTTATTAATTAAATAATTAATAAATAGGAGAATAATGTTTAAATAAGATTTAAACATTTTTGGTAGGGATTTCTTAATTAAATATTTTTAATTAAGATAAAGGGATTTAATGGCATAAAAATAAATTAATTAATTAAATAATTAATTAATTAATAAATGATGATGTCATCAGGAATTTTTTAGAAAATAAAAATATTTTATTTTCTAAAGGATTTTTAGGTGTCTACACAATCATTTCAATAAGAAAAAGCTTAATACCAATTGGTATAGATAGGAGGAGTATAGTGAATGCCAAAAAATGAAGGTTATTACCCTTCACACAATCCCCACTTGGGAAAAACCACATGTAGGTTGTGCTGGAAAGAGCCACTATTGGATAAGTTTTATGTTGTCATTGATGGCAACTACACACTTTATTTATGGCCATTTTGGAGAATTTTGGAGTTAGAGTTAATTGATTAATCAAAGCAATTAAAGCATGTGTAGGATACAATATCAATGTATAGATCGATACAGACAGGTACAAACTCCATTTGGATTGCGCAAATAGGATTTGCATCTACATGTTATATACTAACCATTCCTATGATCACATTATCTAATGTTATGTTTTGGAGGAGTTATAAATGATTCTTGATCAGGTTAATAGAGAAGTAGTTGGAGTAGAGTATATAACAATAGGGTCGATCAACGATCTTATCAAATCGATGATATAATCAATTTGATGGATGATTTGTGTTGATCTAACATTTTGTTGACATAATTTGATTTGGGTTGAGGTTAGCATAAAGTTTTGATTATAGATTGAGCCGTGTTTCTACATGTTACACCATTATTTTATGAAGCTGGCTTAATGAGGAATTAGTGTTGAGTGAACAACCCCATAATAGGTAATAATAATTATGCCAAAGCTTCTCCTAGGAATATTATATTCAAACTAAGTATCATTTTCCCTATTATGAAGTGCATTTAAATTGTCAACCCAGGGACGTATACATGAAATGGGACAACACAGTTTGTGCACTAAGTCTCTCATGGAGTCATTATGCTTAAGCTGGAGGAAGGAAAATACATGGAAGAAACTTACACTACTACTACAGGAAAGTAAATACCCACAACTACTTAATGAAAATGATGTTTACAACTATAATTTCAATCCTAACCTATTCTATCAATCCAAAGCATTCACAATGATTATCTTTGCAGGTGATGTAGGAACATACACAGTGTATAGTGCTACAGGAAAGAACAATGAATTCTACTTGAATTGTTGTAAATTCTTAAACTACTTTATCTAATCTACTCTAATCCACCTTCCAAGTGGGCCCCCTTGGTCAGCTTTTTCTAGCTACCAAAATAAAATATAAATCAAAATTACTCCTTCATTGTATTTCCAGAAAACTGATTACATTATCATAAAATAACACATGAAACTGGAAAGAGTAACTTTGCTTCATATTACAATAGCAATGCAACCATCTGACTAACTTGATCTCTAACAATCATATCCCTTTATATAGAGGATTGATACTTATTTGAACATAAAAGATAAGGTCTAACTAATTCACGCCATAAAGAAAGGAGAATGTTGTTAGGAATAGTCCCAAGAGATAACTGAGAGGGGGGGGGGGTGAATCAGTTACCTACAAGTTTCAATTCTTTATCCAATTGAGTATACTTAAACATAAAGCATAAACACAATGAAAGAACACTTGAACACAACACAATATTTTGGTTACAGGGAAACCCAAATAGATAAAAACTCCAGTGGGAATTGACACCCACTAATATTCTGCACTAGTGTATTATGATCCTTGTTAGAAGATCCTTAACCTTGTTAGGAGTTTCTTTACAATATATTTAGTACAGTAGACCTGGTCAAAGGTCAGACCCTCTTAGGAGTCTTTTACAATTGTCCCTGTTAGGGGAGAGGATTCACTGTCTGAGAGCTCACTTCTCAAAGGGGCGAAGGCTACAACCTTTTGAATAACAGATACACACTATATCTGGATCTTGGTGAACTACGCTTTGACCTGCTGTCTAGATCAATTCCAATGTATAGCACAAATACTTTACTTGTTCACATAGACCTTCTTTTGATGGTTCAACACTTCACACACTCTGCTCTGCTCTTCTTGATCAACCATGAACCACACTCAAGAAATCACAAATGACTGCTTATAAGTATCTTTCCTCTAAATGATATAATCAAATTAGCCCGTTAGAACCACCTTGAAATCATATTAGAGAAACCATAACAAACTCTAATAAACATTCTATCAGATCTTCTATGCACGCAACATAATCTGGGACTTGTCTAATAAGATAATTGTAGATGCATGCTACACACTGTCAGCTCTACCAAAACAACTGTATCTTTCTCCTCAAGCTGAATTACTTCATGTGCTCTTAACTGAACATCAATAACTCTTCTCTAAGATTAACTCTAAGGGTGCATACCCCAAAGATAGGCGCAACTCTAGAACTAATAAAATGTCTATCAGCTCTTCTGAACAAACACAGGAAACTACTACTGGTGAATAGAGATTGCATAACTTCACTTCTACTGAATATTAGACTGTGTCCATAACTAAAACATCACTAACATGTCTTCAACATATATCCAAGTTTGCAAGGCTCCATGATGATTGTACGAACAACCATACACAGAACACTTCCTATTACTCTATCAGGAACACTGCTGACGCAAGCTGCTATATAACTGTCTGTACTAAAAATTAACTTCTACGCCCATGATGCCATGCTGATATCATGTCCATGATTCATATACTGAAAGCTTACTGCATAAGACTTCCATGCATGCTACTTTCCATATGTTGTCATCAATGACAAACATACAGTCAATACTAGCCTGCTAGCAAATCTCCAACAAATGTAACAGTTTACGATGAAATATCATAAAGGTTGCATAACTGCTTCAATAGAATATTGACCATAGAGAAAATATAGCATAAGTGTGTTCCTATATTTTCTGAAATGATCATTCCTTCAATTTATCAGGCATATCCCATGGTATCATAATGGTTCTCCTCATCATGATTGAGCCTTCTTCGCTTCTTCATCAATGTTTGTCGATCCACTCTCTAGTCGCTCCTCTTTCTCTGGTAGGTTAGTATCACATGCATATATATTTAAATATTCAACCATTCAACTTAATCCAAATATTAGGACATATATTCAAATAATTATATGAAATACTATAGCATATATATAATATTTAGAAAAGTATGTCAACTACTATCTACCCATAGGTTTTGTGGATTTGACTGCACTTATAGCATGTTCATAAGTCCAAGTACTGAAAAGACATAATAAGTGTTTTGGAAATGTCTAGAACAAAGCATAAAAGTATTATAAAACAAAGACAAATTATTGCCCCATATCGGGTATATATGGTCAAGTTTCTATGAGCAAATGAGAGAGTGAACATGATGATGGATTGTTGACATGATGATGAAATCTTTTGTTATGTGCATTCTCAGAGAACTCTTCTATAATTATTGATGTTGTTTATCAATTCAATTTTGGATTGTAGTCCAGATTGGGGTTGTAGCCCTAAATTTTGTAATCATTGGGTTGTAGCCCAAGTTTTGTATCTAAGCAGTGGGTTCTAGGCCTTAAATCCGAATGCTTATGCATTTTCCCATTTTTAATCAAACCTTTAATAAGGTTATTACTTATACATATAGTAATTACTTGTGGGTACCATTCAGACCGTGGTTTTTCCCCTAACAGGTTTTCCACACAAAAATATGGTGTCATGTGTTCATTAATGTTTACTTTCAGTTTTTTTTTTTTCATTGGTATAGGCTTGTGGTTGTGCAATCAATTTAAGAAACCCAAAAATGAGAGAACATTGATTCACCCCCCCCCCCCCTCCCCCCTCTCAGTGTTCTTCAATCCTAATAATTATTATCAGAGCTTTGTGCCTTTGAAGAAGGCTAACCACTTGATGAATGTCATGATGGGTGAAATGGGTAGCAGTATTTATCTAAGTGACTCTTGATTTCACTTAAGGATGTTGACAAGTATAATGCAGATAACATTGGGTTACAGAAAAAGATGAAGGTGGTAGAAGGTTTCATTACAACTCTCAAGGAGAAGCTAAAAAATATCCAGATCTAAGAGGAAAGAACTCATTGATCAAACACAAGTGAAGGAAACGTCAGATGATGTATCAAAGGAGAAATCCAATATGTATGAGAAACTTGTGAAAGAAAGAGACAATTTGAAGCATGAGATGGAGGATAGTTATGAATTTGTCAAAGGAAATTGAGGATAGGAAAAAGAATGAAGAAAATCTTGAGAAATGCTTGAAACAAAATTTTGATGATTGTTAGAAGCTAAATTTTCAGATTGCTCAGATATAGCTTGATCTTGATGAAATAAATAATATTAAATAGGAATGTGGAAGGATAAATAAGGTACTAAGAAGTGAACTTGTAACAACAAATGAATTCAAAGAGAAGTTCAAATCCAACACTACAAAGCTTGATGAGAAATTGGAGAGGAAAAGATCAGTTGGAGATAAACAAGGATTGGGCTATGAAAAGGGAGAAAGTTACATATCTAATAAGGAGAAAAAGAATCAGGTTGAAGAACCTAAAGATACACCTAAGAGAAAATTCAATAGACATAAATTCAATAGGAGATGTGTTACTTGTAATAGAATTGGTCACAAGGAAAACCAATGCAGGAGCAATCTTAATGCACCATCCATTTTAGGCTATTGCTTTACATGTGGGAATTATGGACACAAGTCAAGTGATATTAGAGTCAAGATCAGAAGACCTGTAAACAAAAGAAATATTACTAGTGACAAATGCAACAATCTTGGACATATAGGAAAGGAATGCAAATTTACAACAAACCAGGCTAAGCATAGGTATGTTAATTCCAATGTAATATGTTACAAATGAAATAATCATGGTTACATAGCTAGGAATTGTAGATATAACACTATTGAAGTCAATATGAGAGGTCCAGTTGAAAGAAACAATGTGAGGAATGATACTAAGGGTAAGGCGATTGATGTAGAAGGTGTTAGGAAGGAAATGAGAAAGAAATGGGCAAGGAAAGATAATATTGATTCATCTAGAAAGATCGCACCATCTTCTAGTGAGGAAATATATGTATCTACCTGATTAGGTCATAGACCTAAGGGGAAAACCTAATGATAAATATTATTTGACCCATGTTGTGATAGAATCGATTGCAACAATTAATTCTTTGGTTGGAGATAATTATTCAAAATCTTTTTGACAAATCTCATGGGATTACATTTCATTTTGAAGGATCGCACAATGATCTCATATCACTGCCTATGCATCTTTTTTCTACAAATTGGAAGAACATTTAATGTGAAAGTACTTTTTGAAGGTTTCAATTTAATATAAAAGGGTTTTTAGCACTATCATTTGGCACCTTGCTTTTAGAGAACGAGTGTTTAGAGTAATTTGGGCAATTGGAGCAGAGATCTAGAGCTAATAAAAACAAATTATTGCATAACCTTAATTTTGAAGGAAAGGTATTTTTTCGTTCATATATTGTTATTTTGAGTTAAATTAAGATGGATAAGATAGATACACATCAGATAGTTAGTGTAAATGAAAGGTCATGTTATGAATTCAAGATGCATCCATTTAAATCGATGGAGGATGATCTAATGGGAGTATTTTCACATATTTTTCATAGAATTATTCATGTGGGGGATATAAGGGCATATATTCATTATAAATTGAAATAATTAGGTGATTATGCGATTTACAAGTAATACAAAGAGGTATGCAAGGATAACACAATGAAGGAAAATGTGGAAAGAATCAAATTAGCATAGATTGTAAGGTTTCACATCTTTGATGAACCAGAATGGGTAAATCTTTTATTGAGTCACATTCATGATCAATTCTTTTGGCTAGGAGATAAACCATACAAAATTAAAAAGGAAGTGATTGAGGCAGTAATAGGTTTCAGTGTGCAAGGCGAAGTCCCCCATCTTAAGTCAAGAAAGAAAGAAATTATTATTCAGTTGACAAATTCCTAGTGGGATAGGCGTGCGATGATAGTGGACAACATAAAATAACCATATGTTAATTTTGAATCCATGGTGTTGGGATACAAAGTGTATCACACTAGTAGATTGAACTCAATTTGCAACCATTATATACATTGCATACAGAATGTTGAAGGAGAATGCCAAAATTGACATATGTGAAATCTTAAGGGAACATCTAATGGATAATTTTAAGAAGATAAAAAGGGACAAGAAGAAAATCTTCAAATATGGGTCACTAATTATTCACATTTTCTTCTACTTTCTGAACTATTTCCTAGGAGTAGGTAAAATAAAATGGTAGAAGGACATCCCAATTGCATTACAAATCAATATATATTATAACATGCAGCCAGAGGTAGATAGAACCAAAGAATTATGGGGTTACTTCAAGGTATTTAAGAGATAAATGGAGAGTAGAGTGAGAATTCCAAGAGAGATTATTGAGAAATATCAAGACACGGTCTACTTCATGGTTGAAACTGATGAATGTTGTGTAGAGGTAGTTGAACTAAGGAGATAATTTGTGATGCCCATGGGGTATGAAGTATATCATTATATACTATCTTCATCTTCAAGAGGTACATAGTTGAGATGCTGAAGAATCCAAGAGATCCTAAGGAGAAGATATTTTGCACATATGATGAAAATATTATGGAGTTGCACCTTGAATTGAATAGACCAGCAATGCAGAGAAAAGTAAGGAAAGAAGTAGAGGCATTGGTAGAAAATATTGGTTTTACCAAAGAGGAAGTGTAATAAGAGAAGAGGAAGCATGAAGAAAGAAAGAAAAAGGAATCAGAGGAAAAATAGCCTATCAATATTGATGATTAGGCATATTCCCCTCCTCCATGTATTCCATTTAACCAAAGAGAAACTAGAAGTATTGTTAAGGCAGTTGTAGATAAGATAGAGAAGAAGAAAGAAGAGATAAAAATAGAGGCATCTACTCCTAAGGATACTATCCTAAATTAGAGAAGCCTAAAGATGATTCAACACCTGAACCTAGACGGAAAATGAAGGCTAAGTCCAAAGGGTCGTCTAAGAGGAAATTGCATTATGATGATGAGGCCACTGAATCTGATGATTCCAAGAAAAGATTGAGAAAAGAAGGAACCAAGGCACCAAGGTGGTGGTTGGAAAATTACCTTAGAAAATTATCATTGGTAAGTCATCTATTTCAATTGACCAGTTATTCAAGATGTTTGTTTCACATGATATTATTATTCAAGTCAAAAAGTATTATGAGAAATTTAATGATGAAGATGATAAGTTGATAATTGAAGAAGGTATGATTCAATACTTGTATAAGTATGATAGGGCTTCAGCGGAAATCAAAGGGGAAATCCTTGATGATCTATTCACTAAACTTGGGGAGAGAAGGCTAAGAGCTTTGGAAGAGGATACAAGGATAAGGGAAGGGGTAGTTAGAAAACTATGCCTTTTTATTGCTAATGATGAGAGGAAGAAGTTACTTGAGAAAGAGAAGAGAAAGTTATTGTCAAAGAAAAGAATTAATATCATAATGAGTGGAAGAACTAATGAAATCATAAAAGAAACAAAATATGTAGTTGAAAAGATGTTATTAGAAGATATGAATGAGGAAACAATCACTCATGTAGAAGGAAAAGGTAAGCAACCAGAATTCATTTCAACCATAAAGGAACCTAATGTTTACATTTCTAGAGTACCTATCACATTGATCACTATAGAAGGAGAAGTTCAAGACATTCTTGGCGTTGACAATTTTAAGGCCACCATGACTGAGTCAGAGATAAAGGATATGATGGGAGAAAAGGAGCATGTAGAGGAGAAATGAGATGAAATGGATGATGTCACAGGTATAGAGGATCAACAATGAGATGCATTTGGGATAGGTCAAGGATTACCTAATGTGCAAGTAGGTGAACAACAAGCATACATAATTCAAGACCAAGGTAATGTTGATATACAAGAGGTAGAACAAAGGAAGGTGGACTTAGTCATTTTTTAAGCACATGATGTGGAAAGAGTCACTACTGAGTCATCATTTGGATCTAAAATGTCAAATTTGAATGTGAAAGACAAAGATGTGATGAAAGAGGAGAAAATCATGGCTATATCAATAATTGCTCATGCCAAAGAACAAGAAAAGATAATGAAATCAAATGAGAAGGGAAGTAGGTTACTAATGAGGGAAAATGACATAATGTGCAAAATTATGCCAGTACATAGGGTTGAACCAGATGATTCAATATCTAGTTACCTGGAAGGGTTATTTGATGCTTTTGATAATCATTTTGACTGTTTGGAGAAATATGCACTTGTAAAAGTTCAGAGTGAGTAAGAAACAAATAGATATAATCAAATTTGTTCAATGATTGCTAAAGACAAAACTTCACTAGATGTTGCAATAAAGTAGTTGAAGGATGCATTGTCTATGGGAGCCAAAGTTTATCCAAATTGCATTAACTATTACATTCATGTGGCTGAATTGGAGAAGATAATTAAGGAGAGTGAACCACAACTAGGAGCCACAAAAGACAAGTTTGATCAACTGAATGAACTTACATATGATCATATGCTTGAAGTTGTGAAGTTAAATGACAAAATCAAAACATTGGAGGCAAAGAGGAACAAATTCTTAGAATTGTAGGACTTATTGTTCCTAAAATGGATGTAGTGAAGAGAGAGCTTGAGGATGTAGAAAAAGGATATGCATGTACTTAAACCCACCAGATCTTACTAAGGATGATATATCAGCTTATGCTATATATATGGGAAGATTTGAATAGCAGAAAGTCTTAGGAAGACTTGGGATGTGGAGTTTTCATCTCTTAGGAGCAATTTTTCAGATATTTTCAAGTCTTTTGTGTGTTATGCACTTTTGTATATATGCAGAAGATATAGGCTTTTGATAGAATAATTTTGGTTTTGGGATTTCAGCCTCTACCATTGATGTCAAAGAGGGAGAGATGTGAGTGAAAAATGTTATATCAAACTCAAGGGGAGTATAAATTTTGATTGGAGTTTGAATTTTTTTCTTTTTGAGTTTTTAGAGTTTGGCATATTAACTAGACACTTAGTCATTTTTGAGTAAGTGTTACCATAAATGCCAAATGGGGAGATTGTTAGCAAGAACCACTATTGGATAAGTTGTATGTTGTTATTGATGACAACTACACACTTTATTTATGGCCATTTTGGAGAATTTTGGAGTTAGTGTTAATTGATTAATCAAAATAATTAAAGTATGAGTAGGATACTATATCAGTGTACAGATCCATACGGAAAGGTACATGCTCCATTTGGATTGTGTATATAGGATTTTCATCTACATATTATATACTATCTATTCCTATGATCACATGATCTAATGTTATGTTTTGGAGGATTTATAAAGGATTCTTGATCAAGTTAACAGAGAGCCAATTAGAGTAGAGTATAGAATAGTTGGATCGATTAGCGATCTTGTCAGATTGATGATTTCTTTTGAGCCAAAATTTGTTGACATGATCTGATTTGGGTTAAGGTTAGCATAAAGTTTTTTTGTGGATTGAGTTGTGTTTCTACATGTTACACCATTATTTTATGAAGCCAACCTAATGAGGTATTAGTGTTGAGATTAGGTATATATGATCAAGTTTCTATGAGTGAATGAGAGAGTGAACACGATGATGGATTGATGACATGATGATGAAGTAAAAAGGTAGTTTTTAATGATCAGAGCTTTTTTTATGTGCATTCTCAAAGAACTTTTCCAACATTGTTGATGTTGTTTATCAGTTCAATTTTGGATTGTAGTCCAGATTGGGATTGTAGCCCTAAATTTTATAATCATTGGGTTGCAGCCCAAGTTTTGTATCTGAGCAATGTGCTCTAGGTTGCAAGCCTAAGTGCTTATACATTCACCCCTTTGTAATCAAACCTTTAACAGGGTTATTAGTTCTATAGATAGTAATTATGTGCGGGTACCATCCCCATCGTGGTTTTTCCCCTAACAGGGTTTCCATACAAGAATCATGGTGACACATGTGTTCATTGATGTTTACTTTCAGTTCTTGTTGTTGTTTTTTCATTGGTATATGCTTGTGGTTGTGTAACCAGTTTAAGAAACCCAAAATTGGGAGAACATTGATTCACCCCCACTCTCAGTGTTCTTGAATCCTAACAAGTTGTTTGAGCTCCAAAATCTATAAGCATCATAGGGTCGAAGATGCCTCAATATTTGATGCATATCCATGTGTTTGTATGAAGGATCTAATAGCCAAAGAACTTGAAGTAAGATAAAGTGCATCCATCTTGTCCAAGAAGCAAGTGAAGCTATGTTAAGAGCTCATTCAAAATCATTATTGAAATTATCCCAACAAAATCAATAACAAAGAATCCAAACCAATTCCATCTATCATGCAATAAAACCCCAAGAGAAAGAAACCCAAAATAATCATATCCATTTTTCAACTGTCTCCCTATCATATGATGAAACACTTCATATCCATAAATAAATAGACAAGAATATTAATTACATTAAATGTATCATTAATCAAAGTGTTATTTAGTATAATGATAATATAAAAAATTAAGTCACAATTAGTCACATAAGGGACATAATTGATCAAGGTACATTAATTTCAAATGATAATTAAACACAAACATCCTATCATTATTGTCCAACTCTTTGGAAAATTAGGTGTTCTTACAAATGAGCTAATTGAAATCTCTAACAACTCTTGGATATATAAAAATAGGCTTTCATCATGTTTCAATAACATAACATGTCATATTACAAACATAATTTGTTAAATCATGAACTATAAAAGAAAATGATTAAGCCTTCGTGAGCAAGGAATCTTTGAGCCCACATGTGATACTACAAATCAAGATTTTAGGGTATCAAATAGAAGCCACCTTATAAATAAATAATGCTAAGTGACACTTTTGTAAATTCTAATGATCTACTCATTCCAACATCCAAAATGGTTCCTCCATTTTCTCCTTGTATGGGCTTGTTTTGACCAACCAATTTATTTACATCACTATCCCTATTACCAAAATTGGTCTTCCAACAACTAAATTCACCAATAAAAACTAACAAAATCACACACCATTTTACCTGCCCAAATGATAAAGAAATCACGAAATTCATGAGATACCAAGATAATATTTCCCCATATGACCAAAATACATATTTTGAAAGTGATTCTGATGCACAAATATATGTGGAAAAGATCTTACAAGAATTCATTAGATCACCATGTCACAAAGAATCAACATGTAATATTAAATCAAAATTAAGAAAAAAAAAATTACTACAAAGGGTAATGTGGTTCCACCAATAAAAAAGGAAGTAAAAAGAAAAGAGAATTAATGTTCATCAAGGAGGAAAATTTAAATCCACATCTCTAAAACCTAATTCCATCCTCAAATCTAAGAGTCATACATACCAATTTAAATATCCAAATCTTATTCCAACATCTTGATCCAACTAGCATGGAAAGGTCTTGAATCTTAGCACTCTATTCACTATGAGGAAGCCAATTTAAATTCAAGGCAATTTTGTCATTAATTATTTTTTGAAAGCTTGGGAGGCTATTAAGCTTTGGCCTTTTTGGGCAAATAAATTAATTTTGCATTGGCCTTCTAATCAACCAATAATATATTTGGTTGTTCCATATTATTTCTTGTCAAGATCACCCAATGGCCAAATCCCCTTTGATCTAAACCTTGAGATTATTCAAATGAGACCTTACAACTCTTCCAAATCTCATTCATAGAGCCACCAAGAATCTCCGTTCTTGTTTAGAGTAAATTTTTTTTAAGGTTTAATCAAGATTAGAAGACTTTCAAGATATTCTTGATGTCATTCCTTCCCAAATAATCCATAAAATTTGGGTCATCATGCAACCCTTAGTAGGACAAGAATAAACCATTTTATAATTATAAGCTTCACAAATGATCTATGTAATGATTTATCCTCATCTTCCTATGGTTGGATACGTAAACCATTAGTGGTAGCTTACATTTTATTTAAGAACTTGGCATCATACATTCTCAACTATTTAGTTGGCCATTCTTAAACCTAAAGTGGCTCAATTTTCATGGTATATTCTTTGTCAAGGACTTCCTTTTGGTTCTCACTTTATTCATCCATAAATTCCTAGTACAAATTCTCCATTTTGTGGATGATAGGAGACTCTTAAGCATGTTTTTGTTTTGTTTTGCACTAAAGATCAAAAAGCTTGAAATTTGATTCATGATCTTTTAGGTAGTTTAGACTTTCTCCTTTTACATGGCATATTTTTCACTTGGGGGTAGACCTTGTCTCTATTCTAAGCATACCTTGAATGTAGGGGTAGGGGCTTTCCTTCGAATCTTGGTTCTTTGAGCCGAATAAGTACCCAAGCAAGTGCACTTTGAGCTACCGGCACCCAATTCCTTCATTCATAGGGCTCATGTGGGGGGGAGGGAATCTTAGTTGCCCACTACTGGAACATTCCAATTGTGTAATATTTATAACATGTAGATTCTCTTAAGTATTTGGAAAAATAGAAATTCTATTACTGTTTGGTTGTTGGAATTAACCTGGAATTGGAAAATGGGAATTGGTGAATTGGCATAAATTAATTCTAATTTTGGTCCAAAATGAGCATTCGTCTAATTCCAGGTTCTGAGAGGAATTAGATGAATGCTCATTTTGGACCAAAATTAGAATTAACTTATGCCAACTCACCAATTCTCATTTTCCTATTCCAGGTTAATTCCAACAACCAAATATTATATTTATGAGGTTGTGTTGATGTCCATTTCTCTCTACACACTAAAGTTATGATTTTCTCTAACATGCTTATGTCAATTTAGATGCAATTTAGTAAAGTTGCATTGTGACTCTGTTATAGGAGTTTTTAGATTATTTGGGCAATGCTCCCTACACTATTAGTAGAATATTGACTCCCTCCTCTTCTCCTCCTCAAGGACATTGGCGAGGTTGCAACTAATTTGCTAGAAGAGATCATGGTTTCATAGTCTACTGGATTTCAACTCTCAAGAAACAAAGGTGATGCTTCCTAAAGATGGTCACAACCTTGACGATCTCCTCCTCTCTTCTTATAGATATGGTGCCCCTAGCTGGATAAATATTAGCAAGGTTCCTTAGCTATAGTTTTCCATTTGTAGGAGTTTTTAGATTATTCAAGCAATGCTCCCCACACTATTACTAGATTCTTGACTCCCTCGTCTTCTCCTCCTCATTGGTGAGCTTGCAACTAATTTGCTCGATGAGATCATGGTTCTTAGTCTAATGGATCTTAGTTGTCAAGAAAGAAATATGCAATGTATCACATGTCATTGTCCACATGCATCATAAAAGAGACAACATATCACACGTTAGTGTAAATACCTAATGACAAATGGGTTAAAATGTATCTATATGTTCCTAGTTGTGTAAGGCACACATTAATTCTAGAGAGATTCAAATGTGATGCATATTAGTAGGTGGACCTATACCTCAAAAAGAGAAAAAAAAAAGTTTCAAAATTTATACTCATTGTCCCTTTTTTACAATATAATTTCAAATAAATATTTTTTTTCTCCTCTTTTACACATATTGATATTTAAAAGATAATATTATAATTCATAAGAAAAAACTACATTATTATTGATCAAAATTTATAAATTTAGTGACAAAATA
This sequence comes from Chamaecyparis obtusa, assembly GCA_027943335.1. Taxonomy (NCBI): domain Eukaryota; kingdom Viridiplantae; phylum Streptophyta; class Pinopsida; order Cupressales; family Cupressaceae; genus Chamaecyparis; species Chamaecyparis obtusa. The sequence continues at coordinate 781,147 of BSBK01006768.1, read as the reverse complement.
AGAATGGTGTGTAAACGCTAGTTCCACATAGTAGTACTAATGAACACCAAAAGAGACATCTAAAACTTATTAATATACATTATAAACTTTTCATATATTAAAATAAAATCATAGAAATAAAAGTTTATCTTTACGCTCTACGTATTGTGGTTTATTTATTTTTCCGCAAGTAATAAGATCAAAACCTGTTAAGCATCGACAGCAGGGTTCGAACCTGCGCGGGCGTAGCCCAACAGATTTTTAGCTCTTCGACGTTAAAATTCAAATGTTTTTATTCTGATTCACAGCTGGAGATTGTATGCCTTTTCTTTGTTTATTTTGGCTTGCTGTAGAATTTTGATGCACAAAATTTTGTGTGTTTTGAATTGGCTTAGAGGTGTTCTTGAAAGAAAGGTCATGAGTTCAAATCTTACATAGGTTAAGGTATGTGCCCTATTTATAATACAATTAGGTGTCTTTGGCAAGGAGTATGGAATAGTTCTATATTGGTTTCACCATATGTACATCAGCGTTCTTAGATCCAAAAACAAATGACTATATTGTGGACTATAAAATCTTCTCTCCTCTCTACTCTCTTGCTCACAAGCTCTTCTTAGTTAAGAGTGGTTTGAAGTGTTATTTTAATAAAAGTGGTTTGTTTTGTGAGTTGTTTCCCTTCGAAACATTTGAAATAATTTTTTAAGATTTTAAGTTTTTAATATATGTTATATGATATGTACACATTTTTGTTAGAAACATTTTCAATATATTAGATTTATTGTAATAATTTAGTTTTAAAATATTTTAAAAAAATTTATAAAATAAAATGTTTAAATGATATTCATAGTTTAAATATGTATAATCTTAAAAGTCTATAATTAAAAAAATATTCAACAATTTATTACACATCATTATTTAGGTGTTGGGGAGGAGGATCATCGATCTTTGAAACTAAACATGAGGCATGCTCATCTAGCTCATTTGGAATCGCCCACCCATCTTGAGATGTCAACTAATATAACATTGTTAGGGAATTAAACATCTCATCTAGCTAGGGCATTCAACACTAATGTCTGATTCATAATTTGAGAATTCATGTGAAAAGTGATTGTTTTATACCAACATCCTACTCGGAGTTGGGAACCTTCCCATAAAGGAGAAGTGCACCACTCTTGCAATAATAATGGTGAGAAATGGCCATGACCAAGAGTGATTATGGAGGCATATAAAATAGCTAGAGACATGTTGTGACTAGTACAATCTATAGGCAATGGGTTCATAGTGCATAGGGCATTTGCCTAATGGTTGAGCATGTCCTACAAATGCTTATATTCTAGTGGCACTTCTGTACCTATGCTTGAATTAAAAAATGGATATAGAAAGACACATCTCTGTGTGTGAAAATTGTCTCTGATCTGTAGACACAACACTTCAGTAAAACATTAGAGGTTAGCTATAATCAAAATCGTGCAAAATTAAAATCTAATCTAACCAAGCGATTTACTGCCTTCTAATAGGTGCGAGATTGATATTCTCGGATTGTAATCGAGATTAGTGACCTAGACGACACCTAAATGAAGGATTTGAATGCAATTGATCTATATTTTTGATATTTTCTATGCAATAAGAATGATAAAAACTGATATGAATCTATGCTAATATGAAATTGATATGCTATGAATGCTATTGAAAATTGATATGCTATGAATGCAAAAATAAGATTGATCTCACAAAGATGTCGATTCGCAAGAGCTTTGATTCTTCAATTCCAATTCTCCAGCGTGATTGTGCAAAATATGAGATGAATTATGAAGAGTTGAGCCTTGTTTTTATAGAAATCCAAGGCTTTGGAGGTGCATGAGAAAAAGCCATAAATCACTCAAATAACTCAACTTGATTTTTGAGTTATTTTTAAATAAAGATAATTAAGTCACAAAAATCATGCAAAAGCACAGTTCAACTTGAATTAGAAGTTTAGATCAACTTTAAAATTCGAAAAGATGTTGAGTTTCAAAAAGCTAACAACTTGCATTGATTTTTCAATTTTGAGTTTAATTGGTCCTTGAATGTGCACATGGATAATTATGATTTAATAAATAAATAAAGTGATTTATTCTCAACTTAACTGCTTTTTGAAATAAAATAATTAATTTATGGGTTAATTAACTATTTTACCAAACTTTTATTAAAAATTATATTATTAAATAATGACAACATGCTTTAATTAATTAAATAAGAATTTAATCAATTATTCATAAGAATTTTGATTTATTGTCAAAATTAAATAATACAATTAATAATAGATATAATTAAATTTAATTAAACAATTAAGTGGCAAATATTAAATCTAATTAATTAAATATGCAAAATATTTAATTAATCAAATTTTTAGGATAAATATGATTTATTGCCAAATAATTATAAAATTAAAGATAATTATGATGATTAGGAATATTACTAAGAATATTCCCTGATGTAGAATTTAAGATAATCAATTATGATTCGATGATGTTTAGATGTGCCTTAGATTAGGACTTTGATGTCGATTTCATTCGAATTGAAGATGTAGGAGATTAATGAACTTATAGCCCATTTTTGGGGTATTACATTTTGCCCCTCTTTGAATTACTGTGCGAAGCGCAGTGGTTCAAAGAAAGTCTGTGTTTGATAGAGATATGAAACTGATGCGAAATTGATAATTGATATGAGACAGAAGCTAATTGATATTGATTTGATATGAAGATAATAGGTCCTAAATGACCAAAGATAATGTTCACTATAGCAGCGATGAACCGCGGATTGCGAAAAAGTGTTAAAACACCTGATTCCAAACCTTAGGAGTGCAAAGAAGTGAGTGACCCGTTCTAGACTCGATTGTCTTAGCAGAACTAGCAGGTATCACATCTGAATCCTTCAGTTGCCAAAGAACCAAGGGAAGAACACTGATGAACCGATAGGTGCAAAAACTGATATAGTTTACAAGATTAGGAGAATACCAGATTGATATGGATCTTGATGAATCTGATATGCCCCAAGTGATGGTAGATTTGCCCCGAGCGATGAGGTCTTTTTGATGAATCAGTAACTAGACGTGATTATTGTCTTGATTACTGATGAAAGATATTGATTTCCAATTTGATTACAAACTTTGAATGATATGCAATACCATGCCCCCTTCAGGATTAAAATTGAAATCTGACAAGAAAAGTCAGTGTTGAGAGTTTAGAAGCATGTTAATTGATTTGAGAAGTGGTTAAACACGTCCGGTGAATGCATTCTGCATCGTTTAGAGGTCCTGGAGACCAAGGTTGACTAGGTTTGATCATGAGTTGACCATAGTTGACCAAGTTGAAATTTTGATAGTTTGATATAAGATAATCAGTTAAGTTGAAAAATAGATTTCTACTATGATTGAAGGTTGATTATGCAAGTAGTTGACAATATGAATGATCTCAAATTTTGATTTTGATCCCGAAAAAGGATTCTACTTGCTATTTCGTTGGAGGAACCTTCGTGTGGGATTCAGCTCTTGTTAGATTGGAAGATGCGAGTGGAGAATCATTTAAGCTTTGAAGTTTATTTAGCCATTGTGAGATCATGCAAACACGCAAAATGCAAAGAGACATGCAAGATGAAATGCAACCTAAGACCTAGGACCTAGTCACTGATCATGTGTTGATTTGTTATCATCATTGAACTTTTAGGTAATCAGATAAATCAATACAATGCCCACTAGCCATGAAATCATAGACATGAATATCGATTTGTATGCGCAAGAATCAATACAACACCCACTGGTTATACAACCATGGACATATGAATATTGATTTGTATTCGGAATGTTGGATTAGATATAAGCACCAAGGCACAAATGCTAGGATGACCTGAATATCATGTCTATTTTGATATAGCAATTTGTACAAGCATCAAAACATAAATTTCGTGATGACCTGAGTACGCCTTGCGTTTAACATACACATCAAACAATCAAAAGATCATTCTAAATCTAGTGTGAATTACCCGTAGTGACCCTTTATTGTTCACCTCCTTAGGCAAGATCGCGTTTCACAGTAGGAGAAATAATTTACTTTAAAAAGATAATAGTTAGATCAAACGTCCTTGAATTTTTTGGGTATCAATGGTCGAGGTACGCATGGCCATCCAATTCGAGATAGAGGCTCTTACAGTCGGACACCATTTCAATCCAGAATTTCCAAAGTTGTTAGATTTTCACATACAAGCAGAAGACAAAGAAAAGATTATGCCCCCAGTCATCACCCTCTAAATCCTGTAAAGGACATCATCGAAGAGCTCAAAGGGACACAATATGCAAAAATCTCAATGCGGATCAGCAAGCATACAAGGAGATAAAAGCATGAAAAGCACAAATTGTTTTTAGTTGAGTTTTGATGTTTGATTGTTGTAGATGCAAAATCCTTTCTGGAGACGAGACTGACTGACTGACTCAACTGGAAGCTTCAAAGGACTCTAACTGGATAGGAAATGTCTAAGATACATGGGAGACCATAGGATATGACATTGATTGCCCCCAAATTTGAACATTGGTAGGATACAGATGCTTGAGCTGATTGGTGTACAGACCGACTTATTGAAACCAGGATATGCAGAAACAAACCGGGAGATATGTACAAACTAAAGCAAGACTGAAAGCTGGGAAAGACCAAGATTGTGCTGATAGATGGAGCATTTTGGAGCAAGTGGCACCCGTTTACCGGGTTTTCACCATCTTGGCAGAGATTCTATTTTTGCTACCAAGGCGCCTGTTTCCAAGTTTTCACCAAGGCACTTTTTCTTTTTTTTAAATTTTTTTTTGTATTTTTCATTCTTCAATTTTTTTTTGTACTTTTGATATTTTTTGATTTTTTTTGTGAATCATCAAGGTGCCTATTGCTAGGTTTTCACCAAGATGTTCATTTTTTTCAGGACTTTTTCTGATTTTTAAGATTTTTTCAGGATATTTAACCATAGACTGAATGCCTTAGGCGTAGAATTTCTTCAGATGGAGAACATTGATTGGTTCTCGGAGCTTTTCTCCTTCAGTCGTTGAGAGTTGATAGGCACCAAAGCCAAAAGTAGCAGTGATAACAAAGGGACCCAGCCAATTGGGTTCGAACTTCCCCTTGCATTCTCGATGTGATTGATTTTTAGGATTTTCTCTCAACACTAGATCGCCAACCTGAAATTCTCTATCTGACTTTCTTGTTGTAGCCTCTAGACATTCTTTTCTGATACACTCTGAGATGATCATACGCTGCTTGCCTGCATTCATCTAGTAATTCAAGTTCTTGTAACCTAGACACTCTGTAGTCTTCATCAATGACAAGTCCATGCATTCTGATTCTGAGTGATGGGATTTCAACCTCAATAGGCAGTACTGCTTCTGACCCATAAACTAAAGTGAAAGGTGTAGCCCCTGTAGGTGTTTTGATACTAGTTCTATATGCCCAAAGAGCTGGATTGATCATGAGATGCCAGTCTCTTCCTGTTTTATTCACTATTCTGTGCAAGATTTTCAAGAGATTTTTGTTTGAAGCTTCAACTTGTCCATTCCCTTGAGGATAGTAGATAGATGACCAATGTTGAGTAATCTTGAATTTGGCACATAAGTCATCTAAGTCCTTGTTTTTGAATTGTCCCCCATTGTCTGTGACTATGGAATGAGGGATTCCATATCTACAAATGATGTAGTTCAGGATGAACATAGAGATCTGTTTCCCCGTTGCTTGTGTTAGAGGAATTGCTTCTACCCATTTTGTAAAATAATCTGTAGCTGTGATGATATGGGTATGTCCATTAGACACTAATACATTTGGGGTGAAATTGCGACGGCCATTTGCGACGGCAGGCAAATGTCATGCGGTTTTGCCCTTTTTTTTTCAAATATAGCCCAACACCGTCGCAATTTGCGATGACAATACATTTTTCACTGTCGCAATTGCGACGTTGTCGGGATATAAGCGCAAAATTAAAAAGGAACGTTGTCATGTGTGTTTTCAACAGTGCCGTAACCCTCCGCGAAATCACATCAGGATATAAGGGCAAACAAAATAAGAACGTTGTCATTTGTGTTTTCAACAGCACCGTAACCCTCCGCGAAATCACATCGGGATATAAGGGCAAAAAAAACAAGAACGTTGTCATTTGTGTTTTCAACAGCGCCGTAACCCTCCGCGAAATCACAGCTACAATTTCTGAGTACGTTGGGTTTATTTTTCTTTTGTCATTATTATGTAATCTGGTATTCAGCTGTTAGAGAGCTAAAATACCCAGAAATGAGGACATATCTATGTTGAATTTATTGTTAGCGGCTTTGGTTATTTAGAAGTTTAATTTTATTTGTTCATCTTTCAAGCACAAACATTTTGTGGACCGTAACGTCTTCATTGTTTCGGGTATGCAGTGAAACAACCCTAACTTGCAATTGCGATGTTGTTGGGATATAAGGGCAAAAAAAAAAAGGAACGTTGTCATTTATGTTTTCAACAGCACCGTAACCCTCCGCGAAATCACATCGGGATATAAGGGCAAAAAAAATAAGAACGTTGTCATTTATGTTTTCAACAGCGCCGAGAGAGATTCCCTCCGCGAAATCACAGCTACAATTTCTGAGTACGTTGGGTTTATTTTTCTTTTATCATTATTATGTAATCTGGTATTCAGCTGTTAGAGAGCTAAAATACCCAGAAATGAGGACATATCTGTGTTGAATTTATTGTTAGCGGCTTTGGTTATTTAGAAGTTTAATTTTATTTGTTCATCTTTCAAGCACAAACGTTTTGTGGACTGTAATGTCTTCATTGTTTCGGGTATGCAATGAAACAGCCCTAACTTGCGACTACCTTCACGGTACTTGTGTACATTATCATGTTGTCTTTACAGTGACTGTCCTCATTCAAGTGGCAATTACACAAGGGACAGTCACTGTGAGATGTCCTCATTTGTGACAAGGACAGTCACACTTAGGACATCTCATAGTGATATTCCCTTGTGTAATTTCCACTTGAATGTATTGCTATTGAACCACATTAATGCTTTTCTTCTTCAACAAATGAGGACAGTCACTGTAAAGACAACATGATAATGTACACAATTACCAAAAAATGATCTTGTTAATTGATGTAACACTTTGTCTTGCTCACTCCCTATCCTTCACTAGGGTCTCTTTAGGCCAATGTTTTGACTTGATAGGGTACTTAACTATCCCTACACTCTTTAGGTATCTCTACCCAAGATCCCACTCCTTCAACTAGTGCACACCAACAAGAAATACAACGAACTCTGCTCAATACCAATCTAGCTACTAGGACACTCCTAGTCTTGTCTTCACAAATTGAAACACATTCAACTATAACTTTACTCCATGGAGAGGCTGGCCACTAGGACCTCTATTGGTTTCAATATTACTCCTTCACCTATACTTTTCATCAGTACTTCAATCCGGTTCATCAAACCATGCCAATTGCACCCAAAAATAGGCTGCTAGCAATTAGGCCTTTGTCAAGCCTTTTTGTTTATATTAAGCCACCTAAAGGGCTTAGGATTCAGATGCCCTTTATTGAGAACTCCAAGATATCTAAGGTCTTCTCCTCCTAGATTTTTTGTACACCAACTGCTACAGCCATGCCTGAAAACAAGTATTTTGACACAACTTGGACAGTCTGACTAAGAGTTTGTTTTCTTAGCAGCCAAAGAAACTCACCCAATCTTCTAATTTGACTTGGGGATTCTTTAGATGTGTGTCTACCTCTCCATGAGATTTTAGTTGAAGCAACCAATGCATTCAACTTGTTGTAATCTTCTTGTAATGATTTGTCATCCCTAACTGTGCTCAACTGACTCACCTAGGACATCATTGCAAACATAGAAAATGAGCTTCCCAGGGCCCCTCCTTCCAAACATATAGTACATGGAGTCTCCTCACCCATTCCAAGAGCCCGTACAAAATTGACAATGGAATGATGAGCTAAGACTCCATTTGTTCAACCTGCCTGGTTCAAACCAATGATAGGGTACTTAACAAAAGAATTAACAAACTAGTTGGAATGCTTCAAAACTCAAAAAAAACACAACATAGAATAAAAAAACAACTTGCACTAACTTTTCCAATAGACACTGCGAGCTATCTAATCCATTAATCAACTGAAAACAAAGAAACAAAAAAACTCAAGAATTCACTAAAACCGTGTTACTCTACAAATCTTCTTAATTCCAAATGTTTTTCCCCCCAACCTTTTGCACAGATCGATGGAGGCCTCTTATAGTTGATCTGATGCCTAATTCAATGGTTTCATATAGTTACATAACCATCTTACTCGAAAATGCTCCCTCGCACAAATGTTGTCAATGTTGTGAATGACAACATTGACAACTTGTTACAACCTTTGGGATTTTGGTTCAAAACTTATTGTTCAAACACCATAAGACCCTAACCATGACTTAGTTAGGCTATTTAGACCTCACATAGGCCACTTCTACACTTCTTTGCCCAATTTGACCCCTAAATGCTTCATTCCCACTTTTGCCACAATATTGGTAACTTGGGTACAAATTGGCACTTGCCTTCACAAAGGTCACACATGAGGACATCTCACAGTGATCGATTGTCCCTTGTGTAATTTCCACTTGAATGTATTGCTATTGAACCACATTAATGCTTTTCTTCTTCAACAAATGAGGACAGTCACTCTAAAGACAACATGATAATGTACACTCACTGTAAGGACAGTCACAAATGAGGACATCTCACAGTGATTGTCCCTTGTGTAATTGCCGCTTGAATGTATTGCTATTGAACCACATTAATGCTTTTCTTCTTCAACAAATGAGGATAGTCACTCTAAAGACAACATGATAATGTACACTCACTGTAAGGATAGTCACAAATGAGGACATCTCACAGTGACTGTCCCTTGTGTAATTGCTGCTTGAATTACACAAGGGACAGTCATTGTGAGATGTCCTCATTTGTGACAAGGACAGTCACACATGAGGACATCTCACAGTGATTGTCCCTTGTGTAATTGCCACTTGAATGTATTGCTATTGAACCACATTAATGCTTTTCTTCTTCAACAAATGAGGATAGTCACTCTAAAGACAACATGATAATGTACACTCACTGTAAGGACAGTCACAAATGAGGACATCTCACAGTGACTGTCCCTTGTGTAATTTCTGCTTGAATTACATAAGGGACAGTCATTGTGAGATGTCCTCATTTGTGACAAGGATAGTCACACATGAGGACATCTCACAATGATTGTCCCTTGTGTAATTGTCACTTGAATGTATTGCTATTGAACCACATTAATGCTTTTCTTCTTCAACAAATGAGGACAGTCACTCTAAAGACAACATGATAATGTACACTCACTGTAAGGATAGTCACAAATGAGGACATCTCACAGTGACTGTCCCTTGTGTAATTGCCGCTTGAATTACACAAGGGACAGTCATTGTGAGATGTCCTCATTTGTGACAAGGACAGTCACACATGAGGACATCTCACAGTGATTGTCTGTAATGTCCCCTTTTTGGCTAACTTGGAAAATAGGAACAATTACTCCACTTCTCAGACTTACTCTATCAGATACTTACAATTAAACTAAGTAATGGAGGTTACTTAAGATATCAACCGCTATTTCAGATTCAATCACAATATGTGTGCAAGATGATATTGATACCAATATGTTTAATAGCACTGTCGGATATAATGATATGAAATATGCTATGAATATGATGTTTCCTATCACTTATAGTGATAGTATAATGATGGTATGTCTGATATAAACAATATCGATATACAATCAATAAGTATTGCTTACAGCAATGTATTTGCTGTGTCTAATATGATGATGTAATTATGCAAATGTGTAATATCGCTATGAGTGATATGTTGCTATTTCAGATTCTGAATTATATGCTTGCAACTTCAAATATTGATGCTGTTTCTGACTATCCTTTCTATCTGTGCAATCATGGTGTTGTCTCTGATCTGCAATGATAAACTTGAAACCAAATTGCCAAAGGCTGATGCTCTATTGAGTATATCCAAATATGGATAAGTAAATAAAGTTCTAATGATGCCTTGAGTGACTGACGAGAATGCATTCTTATATTGTCTTTAACAAATGAAGAGATGCTATGAATGAGACGTGTCTTGTTTCTTCCTCCATGTCCCTTTGTTAATCACACCTTTCCATAATCCGACAGTTCACATAATATTATTTCATTATTTTCTGATCATAGATAACTCCCAGATTGATTCAATATCAAATCTTTTTATGAAGGTAATCTTCCCTAATTGGTAGTGCAACCAGTAGTTAACATCCATTGTGTTTGTATTAGTTTGGTCTAACTATCATTAGTATTTAGTCAATCGATATTAACTCTTGCCTTATCCCATATTGTTATGATGATATCCAATCTTTCTACTCTGATATAAGTCGATATCATTTTCTGATAATTGTCCATTTATTGGTTGATTGCTGGTAATGGAGTTTGATCTTCAAATTGACTTCCATTCCTGTTAATACTTAAGGATACATTGTACTTATTATCCATGACTGATGCCTCATTCATCAATAGCTTGTGATATAATCACTGATGCTTTTGTGTTTCTACAAGATGTGGTTTATCTCAGACAATCCATAATCTTTCAATCCTTTAGTCGATATCCTCCTATGTGGTGTCTATTGATATAGATAGTAGAATTCAATCTAGTTTATGTTATTGTCATGATAACATAGGAAGTGATGTTGCATATTTGCTAGCGGGTCTTCATGTTTGATATTGCTTTATCGGATATGTCATTGTCTAAACTTGTGCAATTAATGATTATTTATAATATATGAATGGTTATCCTTCTTGCTTATCAATACATCTTCTGAAACACATAGCGACCTATCCCTTATTCATATCATGTTGATCTTGACTTCATAGTATTTGGTTCATTAATCATCCTCTCATGGTATCGATGTGTAATGACTAGTGATTGTTGTATCACTTCTTCATTCCTCATCGTGATAGATAATGCAGATGTTTAATGTAGATGTATATTGATTACAGATATTCGATATTGCTTTAAACGTTATTATTATTATTATTATTATTAATGTTATTGTTATTATTAAATATTATAATTAATGATGTTAGTAATATTAATAATATTATAATAAATATTATTATAGTGATAACATATTGTTTTATATTGAGAGGTTTATTAATATTATTTATATATTAAAATTATTATATCAATAATTGATTTAATATTATTACTTAATATATTATTATAATATAATATATATAATTTATTAATAATTATTTATTATTAATTTATATTATAATTATAATCATAATTATATTATTTATTAATATTTTAATATTATTTAATTAACATATTACTTATTATGCTAACTATATATTATTATTATCTTTTGATAATAATTATATATTATTGTTATATACCGTTAATAATAGATTATTATATATCATCTAATCATTTTATTATTATACTAAGTTCAATATGTCATGGCTCATGACATTGTCCCTTGTGTAATTGCCACTTGAATGTATTGCTATTGAACCACATTAATGCTTTTCTTCTTCAACAAATGAGGACAGTCACTCTAAAGACAACATGATAATGTACACTCATTGTAAGGACAGTCACAAATGAGGACATCTCACAGTGACTGTCCCTTGTGTAATTGCCACTTGAATTACACAAGGGACAGTCATTGTGAGATGTCCTCATTTGTGACAAGGACAGTCACACATGAGGACATCTCACAGTGATTGTCCCTTGTGTAATTGCCACTTGAATGTATTGATATTCAACCACATTAATGCTTTTCTTCTTCAACAAATGAGGACAGTCACTCTAAAGACACCATGATAATGTAGACTCACTGTAAGGACAGTCACAAATGAGGACATCTCATAGTGACTGTCCCTTGTGTAATTGCCACTTGAATGTATTGCTATTCAGCCACATTAATGCTTTTCTTCTTCAACAAATGAGGATAGTCACTCTAAGGACAACATGATAATGTACACTCACTGTAAGTGTACATTATCATGTTGTATTACAAATGGACCTTATGTTGGTCGGGATATAAGTGCAAAAAAAAAAAGGAACATTGTCATTTGTGTTTTCAACAGCGCCGAGAGAGATTCCCTCCGCGAAATCAAGCGGGTTATCATTTGTGTTTTGAACAAAGCGGGTTGTCATTTGTGTTTTGAACAGCACTGAGAGAGATTCCCTCCGCGAAATCAAGTGGGTTGTCATTTGTGTTTTCAACAGCGCCGAGAGAGATTCCCTCCGCAAAATCACAGCTACAATTTCTGAGTACGTTGGGTTTATTTTTCTTTTGTCATTATTATTTAATCTGGTATTCAGCTGTTAGAGAGCTAAAATACCCAAAAATGAGGACATATCTATGTTGAATTTATTGTTAGCGGCTTTGGTTATTTAGAATGCTTACCCACAATACTTAATTACACAAGGGACAGTCACTGTGAGATGTCCTCATTTGTGACAAGGACAGTCACACATGAGGACATCTCACAGTGACTGTCCCTTGTGTAATTGCCACTTGAATGTATTGCTATTCAACCACATTTATGGGCCTGTTTGGACCACGAAACACAGTAGCATCTACAGAGAAGAATATCCCAGGTGTAACAAGTTGTAAGAATATACCAACAGTTCTAAGAAGTTCCCTAGCACGTAGTAGCATCTACAGAGAAGAATATACAACATGAGGGCAGCCACTGTAAAGACAACATGATAATGTACACTCATTGTATGTGTACATTATCATGTTGTCTTTACAGTGACTGACATCATTCAAGTGGAAATTACACAAGGGACAGTCACTATGAGATGTCCTCATTTGTGACAAGGACAGTCACACATGAGGATATCTCACAGTGACTGTCCCTTGTGTAAGCCACTTGAATGTATTGCTATTCAACCACATTTATGGGCCCGTTTGGACCACGGCACACAGTAGCATCTACAAAGAAGAATATCCCAGGTGTAACAAGTTGTAAGAATATACCAACAGTTCTAAGAAGTTCCCTAGCACATAGTAGCATCTTCTAATTGTCTATACCACTTCACAAGGTATTGTTTGCACACATTGTTTTTGGTTCTTTTGATGACCCTTGTTTTGAAATTGCTATTAGGCCTTGTAGCTTATATGTTTTGATTGCTGGAGAGCTTCTAAAGCTAAGCAAGAAGACCATTGCACGAGTTATAGCTGCGCGCTCAGGTTTGAAAATTGTATATTTTTTAATCTAATGTATATTTTAACTAGACTTTTAGCTTATTTTTGCTATATATTTTAATCTAAAAGGAATCATGGATGTGAACTTGAAAGAATTTTGTACTTAGTTCTTATGGAGAGAATAGTAGTAGTTTACGGTCTAATATCAAATAGAGTTTTCCAATTACAGAAAGTTAATGAGTTCTAATAGCTTATATGTTTTGATTGCTGGAGAGCTTCTAGAGCTAAGCAAGAAGACCATTGCACGAGTTATAGCCACGCGCTCAGGTTTGAAAATTGTATATATTTTAATCTAATGTATATTTTAATCCTTTTGCCATGTCATGTAATATGTCTTGCCTTGTAGCTTATATGTTTTGAAATTGCTGTTAGGCCTTGTAGCTTATATGTTTTGATTGCTAGAGAGCTTCTAGAGCTAAGCAAGAAGATCATTGCACTAGTCGTAGCCGCGCGCTCAGGCATGAAAATTGTATATTTTTTAATCTAATGTATATTTTAACTAGACTTTTAAAATATTAAAGGATTTAACTAGGTCTAAGAAGATTTGTGTACTTTTGACAATTTTGCTTATTCACTGAAAGTTGTAGACCAAAGTTTTCATAGCCCAATTTTTGCTTCCTGTGAAGAACGATCATGTCAGATAATATAAGTGAAGAACAAAATAGGGAGACAATCGCTAGATTGTGGTCTAACTTGAAAAGAAAAGGTGATGGAAAATGTTATTGTCCCTGCAAAATTTGTAAGGGCTTAAACCGTAGAAGATTGCTAATCAAAACAGTTAAGAGACATTGTAGGGAGAATGGTCACATTGAAGGGGGGCATGACTATCATCCACTGGTAAGTTGTTCATTATATCATTTTAACAATTTATATACATATGAAATCACTTGATGATGAGTTGAAGATCATGGTTTATTTATGTTAATCAATTTTATATAGGTTGATCTCCCCAGGGAAGTACATGATATGGAGGAACATGGGGGTGTGAATATCCAAGGTGAAGATAATGATCCCATGGAAGATGACGATCATGCGCCAGAAAACACAATTGAAGATGATGGTATAAATACATTGATCCATGACACATTTAGTCCAAGCGGATCTGATCATGATGATGATGATAGCCTTGATGTACCTCTACTTGAGAAGGCATACGAGCCCCTATACAAAGACTCCCAAACAACTCTTCTCTCTGCTGTATTCTTGTTGTTGAACTTGAAGGTTATGAATGGTTTATCCAACATAACAATGTCACGTATGTTAAGGTATGTCATATATGTCTTTATAGTTAACAAAGGGTGAATAATGTACCACTAATATTGTTTATATTAACAACTTATATTTTTTGTTGTAGATTGATAGGCGAGTTTTTGTTACCACCATCAAATATTCTACCTTGCTCATATCGAGAATTATCTGCTATTATGAAAGATATTGGAATGGAGTATCAAGCAATACATGCTTGTCCCAATGATCATATTATATATTATAAAGAACATGAATTTGCAACACAATGCCCTGTATGTCATACGAGTAGATATCGAACAGATCGAATAACAAAAAAGGTGCCTCACAAGGTTCTTCGTTACATCCCCATTATTCCATGGATGCGACAATTATTCAGGTGTACTAGCTTGGCACAATTTATGGATTACCATGCACGCAATAGAAGTCGAGATGACATTATTTGAATCCCTGCGGATGGTTCGGCATTTATGCACATAGAGGAAAAGTGGCAACACTTCAAAGAAGAACCTCGTAATCTCAGGCTTTCATTGGCAGCGGATGGTGTCAATCCATTTGGAGAGATGAGATCTGTTTGCTCGGTGTGGCCTGTTTTTGTTATCAACAATAACATTCCTTCGTGGATGTCAATAAAGAGGGAGCACATTATGTTGGCAATGATTGTTCCAGGTATTTTATCATTTGATAGTTATTAATTTACATGTACTTACAAATCTTACAGTAAAATGGTCACAATAATTATGTAATGTTACTGTTCATTCAAGTAGGTAAATATCAAGTTAAAGATATGAATGTATATATTGAGCCTCTTATTGACGAGTTGGTGGAGTTATGGAACGGTGTCACTATGTATGACGTGTCTAGACCAATAGGACAAAGACAATTTCAATTCCATGCAATACTTGTATGGACAATACATGATGCCCCAGGGCTAACACATTTTTGTGGTATGTTATAGTGAATTCAAGTTGCGCATGATAATTCTAATTATAAAAATCAACATATTTAATAATCCAATTATATCATTATCTTGTAGGTCTTCAAACAAAGGGAAAATTTGCATGTCCAGTTTGTGGTCCAAAGATGAAATCTCGTCATTCAAAAAGTTTAGGAAAGCATGTGTTTGATGAGTACAGACACTTCCTCCACAGGAATCATAAGTATCGAAGTATGGAAAAACATCTTTTCAATGGGAAAGAAGATACTACATCAAAGCCACGAAGAATGACACCTCGCCTATGGAAGTTGGAATATAATAGAATTAATCATCGAGGTAATGTCGTTCCACTTAATGGTTTATGTTTGTAATTTATATATTTCTATTGTGATTTTTGTTTACTAATTATGTAATTGATGATCGTGAAGGTCGTCAAGGCACTACTGACAACCTTCCAAAGGGACTAAAAAGCTATCCCAGACAATTTAGTAGGTTGCCCTACTACGAGGACCTACAAATTGTGCATTTGTTTGATCTTATGCATGTTGGAAAGAATATAACAGAGACATTGTGGAAAATACTGGATGGAAGGCGTGACAAAGAAAAAAATGTCAAAATTTGTAATGACATTCATGAATCCAATCATGCACTGAAGAATTTCATTCACTCAAATAGCAATAGAGATCAGATTAATATAAGTGCCCTTCCTTGGTTATTAACGGAGCAGCAAAGTGATGCCATAAAAGAAGTCATACGAAAAATTTGATTTCCCACAGGATTTGCTGGGAACATAAGCAATCTCATATCAAAGAAAAGTGAATTTGGGCCAGGGCTCAAAACGCATGATTGGCATACTTTCATCAAGGTAAGTTATGTTCTTCTGTATTTACAATATATTCATAAACTACGTGTACTATTCATTATGTTATGTTAGAAAATAATGAAATGATTGGTTTATAATTACTGCAGTACGTGCTACCTCTATCTCTCCTAGAGCACTTCAACAATAACATCAAACAAGTGATATATGATCTTGGAAAATACATGAGGTAAGCAGTAATATCTGTTCAATTTGTTGTATATATTTATTATATTCGTGATTTGTTTTTCTTGCTATGTAATCTATTGTATATTATTTTGTAAAGTCTCGTATTTATATATTTTTTGTGACTTGAATCTCTTAATGTAGGTGGTTGTCATCTAAAGAAATCCATAAAGAAGATATAAACTATTGGAAGAGAAGAATTCCTCATTTATTGTGTGAAATGCAAAAGTGTCTACCTCCAACTTTTTTCAATGCACAAGAACACTACCTCATACACCAAGTTGAGGAGATTGAATTGTGTGGACCTGCACACACTAGGTCAATGTGGATGGTTGAGAGGCACTTGAAATCTTTGAAGGCTTTGGTTCGACAAAGAGCACATCCTGAGGGTTCTATGGTAGAGGGATACATGGTATACCAGACTATGGTGTACATTACTGAATATCTTCCTAAGTTTGCTTCAAATATCCATGTAGATCGCATTTGGGATCTCAACCCTTTTAAAAAATTCAAAGGGGAGTACTTGATGGGGAAAGGTAGATTGAGGAAAGTGACAGGTAATAAATTATAAGATGTTATTGTAATAAATTATTTCTTAATCTTCAAAATAAATCGGTTGTAAGTCGTCTATTTTTTTTTTGTACAGTTGCTCGAGAGTGGGATGCACTACATTTGTATATTGCAAACAATCTTGATTGGATGACAGTATGGATTGAACGATGTCAACATTCTGGTCACACATTAACATGGGAAGGTGTATCTTCATTGGTTAAAGAAGCTCATCGTAATGGAGATTCTAATGTTACGCAAAGGGAAATAGATTTAGCATATGGTTTAAGAGATTTCCAGGTACGTACAAAATTATTAATCACCCGTATGTTTATCAACTCACGATATAATAATTTTGACATGTTTCACATATTATTGCAGGTTAAACACCACAAGGGTATGTTCTGTAATGGTCAAAAATTTCGCGTCAAAGTGTTGGATGACACGAAGAAAACTTGTGATTCTGGAATAACTGCAGTCTTTCAAGTGACTAATATTTCATCTAGAAATGACTTAGATCCTCAAGAGTCTAAAAATCAATACTATGGCATTTTGGATGATATACTTGAGTGTGACTTTAGTTCCTTCAAATTAGTACTCTTCGTTGTCAAATGGTACAGGCTACGACTTAATCCAAATGATCCTAATAGAACTGTTATTGAACATGATAATGGATTTACAATGGTTAATACAAGGTCGTTTGAGCCAGTTGGGGATGAGCCCTATGTTCTTCCAAGCCAATGTGAGCAGGTATTTTACTCAGAGGTTTCACATAAACCGGGTTGGTCATTTGTTGTTAGACATGAACCGAGAGGAAGGCCGATAAAGTATAATGCGATGGAAGAAGAAGATACCAAAGAAGTAGAAGATGATGTAGATGATGATCACGATCGACAATTATTGGATGATGTTCCTGAGACAAATTTTCATGAAGAAGAAGAAGAAGATGATGCTGCTACTGATGATGATGATGAAGATGATGTTGATGTTGATGATGATGATGTTGATGATGACGACAACGACGACAACGATGACGACGAGGACGATGATGATGACGATGATGATGAGGATGATGATGATGATGATGATGATGATGAGGATGATGATGATGAAATTTAAAGGTATGCCATCAATCCTTAATGTATTTAATATTCATTTCTTGATAGAAATATATTTGTCTTAAATGGTTACATAGTTTATTCATTATCTATTTAAAAGCTATAAGTGTTATAATGTGTACGTTTTAATGTTTTTAATTTTTATGTGATGCTTATGATGGATGTGATTATGATTATGATGTGATTATGCTCACGATAATTGAATTACATTTGCAGGAAATTGAACCCCTTTCAAGAGCATCCCGCACAGTCTCATGGATCGACAGGTATAAGTCAATACACCTTATAGAAAGTCTATTTAATACACTTATCAATAGTAAGATTGATGTCTTCTAAGATCTCTCCCATTTGCAGGTACCAGCAAATAGGTATTTGTCAAAAGTGTCTTCCTCGAGTGAGGGAAATATAGGAATAGAAGAGGAAAGTGAGACATGCAGTTTATCTAGAATAGGGAGATTAACTAGAGGTCAAAGGACTAGAAGGAAATTCAATAAACACATGAAATTTTTCCTTGCTCAAGGGGGGTCATGTTCTTATGATGATGAGATGAAAGGCGACATCGAGGTGCCCTTGAAGTACCAACATCTATAGAAACATTGGGTACCCAAGGAACTTCCTCCAATAAACACTGATTTTTGTGTTAATGAGAGGATATATCGCATAGCACCATCATCATTACATGGTTTGGGCCTATTTTCTATGGATGGCATAAAGGTGTCTTACAACAAAGTTTTTGAATTGATGGAGTATGTTGGACCATGTTACGATTACAAAAGTTGGATGCATATTGTTCAATATAAAAAAAGTATGCGTAGGTATGCACTCTCGGCAAATTATATACAACAGCAAGACAATAATCAAAGTAAAAGTGTGGCTATATACATTGATGGAAGGCCAAAAGCAACAAGGAATATTGTGGGTTTTATAAATAGTACACGACCTGGGTCAACTATAAAGCAACCCAATTGCATATTTGAGGCGCGCGAGGGAAATCATGTATTCATTTGTGTGATAAAATCAATACGTGCAGGGGAAGAGCTGCTTATTGATTACAATTTGAACCGCATAGATACAAACGAGGCTACTATCATGGGGGTGGTACATACTATTAAACCAACTTCTAATCAATGACTCCAACATACCATTTAGTTATTAAATTTTTGGCTAACATTTTTATACTTGATCTTTGACACAGGGGCACAATATGGAGCAACTGCCTGAAGGTGATGGTGACGATATTCCTAGCTCATCTACACATGAGCAGGTAAAACTCATTGTAATTGTGCAAACTAGATAGAAGCAAAATGTTATTTTTTTTAATGTTATTTTCTTCATTGTTTTGGAGTAATTTTGATAATACTAATACTATTGTTGTCACAGAGGGCCGGTGGTCGGAGAGAGGGAAAGCAACCTGCAGTCCCTCAGGAGTCCCCCCTTGTGGACCCTTTTTTTATTGATTTAGCAGAGACCGATGACCCGATCGGTTCCATTAAAAAGCTGCTAAAGAAAATTGGGAAAGAACTTCTACGTTTGGTATCCATACATCCTCAGACTCAGGAAATAAAAGACAGGGCAGCTGAGTTGTTGCGCACTTCTGAAAACTTTAAAGTAAGTATTAATGAAATTTTTAATTATTACAAGAGTTCAATAATGGTTTTTATGTTATGCTCTTTTATGACATTAATTAAAATATGGATGCATTGTCTTTACAGAGTTATTTGCGTAATTTTGAACCCCATTCCCATGATGAGGCCGATATTGCAAGTGGTTTAGGTAGATCACATGTTCCATTCCCCACTTGTGTTTTCCACTGAATATATATAGGAATGATCATAATCATTGACAATACATGCTCGAACAATCTTTTTTTTTAATGCTCTAACAATCTTGTCCATGCTAGTCCACACGTTCTATATTTATGCATGCTCTAACAATTTTATTCTTCAGCTCCTTTCCATGATGATATGACAACGCCGCCTCCATCCAGGACAGCCACAAATGTCTTTTCGACTGCCATGTCAACAACACACAGCCTAAATGCACCAACTGTTGCACCATCTACTGGTACACAAATCCCTCTTTTTCTCTCTTTTGTTATGTGTTTAAGTGTCATGTGTTTACGATGTAGATCCCTTGATTGTGTTTGTGCCATGGGTGCTCTGCACCAATTTATTTCCCTTGAAGTATTATTTCTTGGAGGCATTTGATAATGGTTTTCATTTTTTGCAATAGGAGATGCAACAAGTCCCGATGCAACATCATTTCCTGGATGTTCCCGTGTTCCTAGTACGGGAATGGTGAAGGATTGCGTATTGATCATCAGCGACGATGAAGGCATTCCCTTAAAAGTATCCAAAATTCCAGGTACTTTAAAGTTATTATTATTCTATAGTGATATAATAGTAATTTAGTTTTTGATCACTCTTCATCGACTAATGATCCCATGATTATTTTGTAGGGAATGATATTTTTTGGCGAAAACTTGGTGACGAGTGTTTGCGGATATTCGGGCCCACCATACATACATGGTGGAACATCATATCCTAACTAAAACCCCAAACCACTATTTTGATTTCATATCATTGCTAGAATAGTTTTCCTTTTCATCAATTTCTTGAACTATATTAAAGGTAGCTTCTCTTCATTTATGAGTCTAACATGTTTTTTTTTACATAAAAGGTGGAATAACCAAGATAAAAAGTTGAAGGATGATCTTGTACATAGTATGACCCAGCTTTTTGGACCTCGTGCATTCGAGAGAAACAAGCTCCTTGAAAGAGCTGGTTTATGTTTGAAGTATATTAGGGACCAGTACAGGAAATATTTAGAGGTTAACCCAAGGCACGAGCGTCCGCCCTGTGTTCTTGAGGCTGAGTGGCAGGGTTTGATTTTGGATGGAAAGTATAAAGCCGACATGAAAAAAGGAATTACGCTAGTAGAGAGTAGAGCAAGGTATGTGATACTTTTGAGAATGTAATTATGTACTAATTAACCTCTAAATTTTTCCTATACTGGTCTCTAACATATTTCAAACTTTTCATAGATTGCCTGACACATCAAAGGCAACAAAGGCAAGATTAGAAAAGCACGGGACACACAAGCTCGGCTCTGGTGGTTTTTCCAAACTTCAAGCACAAGTTGTAAGTATTAGTAAATGAAAACTTGTATCAATTTTTTTATATATTGCAAGGAAATTTTTTTTGATCAAACAATGCAAGTAAAATTCACCATACCAAGAAAAAATGTAGGGGTCAGAGTTCAATAGATGCCTCATAGAAGAGGACAAGAGAATTGGCTTCCAACAAGGCTATAGAGCCGTGGCTGAATGGCTACGAGCTGAAATCAGTGTGCAAGGTTCAAATAATGATGCATCTGAGCCACAGGTAAATAAGCTAAATGAAATTTATTTCAAATTGAATACTTTACCAATTAGTCTATTTGATGTTAAGTTCTAATATAAAGTGAGTATATCTGTTTTAAGAAAGCAATGATAACAATGTGTAGGATATTGGAATGCAGCCTGACAATCCTTCTACACAATCTATGCATAATGAAGGTTCGCATGATGTGCATCCTAGTGGTGGAGGTATACATTTGCTATTAAAATTTTTATATGTAATTACAATTGGTGTTTGGATTAATGTAACATTTTGTATAGCAACTTTAGAGGATCGAGGGGTCGGTGCTCATGAGCATGTTGAGGTTGAGTCTAGACAAAATGATGTGGCCAGATCAGGTAATTAAAGAGCGCCACAGTTATGTTCTTTAAAATAATTAAATACTTGTAACAATTATAATTAAATATTTTAAATTTAACTCTTTTATTTGTTATTGTAGAGGAACCCCCTTTGCAGCAGCATAGGAATTTGAGATCATCAAGAACAAAGAACAAAACAACTGATGAGGGGGGTATTGATGATAACACTGATGCTCCTCTTAGAGCTTACATAGAAAAAAAAATTAGAAAAAGAAAAAAGAAATGATTGTCATCTAAATACCTTAATTGATAATGACTGAATTTTATGTCTCAATGAATTTAATTATGTGCTAATGAATGTTCATGAATTATGTGTTTATTTTCATATTGATGAATGTTGTGTGTTAACGAATCTAATGTGTTAATGAATGTTATCATGTGATATTGATTGAATGTTACATTTTATTAATAATTGAAAGAATGAATGAATGTTAGATGTTAACAGGGAATGTAGAGTGATGTTAGGGGGAGGGGGGTGGGGCCAAATGAGCTTCCACCTTCATGTGGTTGGCCCTGTTTAGTAGAGAATATTAAACTATATTCTCGAAACAAAGTGAAGCTCAATAAGATACTAAATGAGTCAAAATGGTTATCAAGGTCCTCTATCCATAAGATACTTGTAGTCAAAATGGTTATTAATAAGATACTTGTAGTCAAAATGGTTATCTAGGTCCTCTATCCATTCCATAAGTTCTTCACCATTCAAACTTCCTCCATAACAAGGAATGTGCTCTAGGTTAGTCATGAAGCCTAGCATGGACTCTTTGTCAGATAGAGCCACTATTTCAGAGCCTTTTCTGTGCATTTCCTTCAAGCACTGTACAGTGTACGGATGTGAAAGGGAGGGCAGACCAGTGTGGAAGTTAGAGTATTTATATCTTATGCTTTGAGAGTTTATTTGGTAGATTCAAGACACCTTATATCAAAGTTATTCCTTTTTCTTATCTGTTGTTCTGTCAAACCCTCATTTTTTGGGTTATTGCATTCAAATGGCCTTAACTTGCAAATAAACCATAGGATATCCTCTGTTCTTTGTAAAATGCAAGTTAAGGGGGTTTATTTTCATATTTTAAAATCTTTGGAATAGGATACTAAGCCAGAGAATTTCAAGAGCAAGCCCTAGGTCAAGAATCTCAATGTTCTTGACTAGGAGTTGATGGATTATGCAAGATCAGAGGGTAGCGGCAAGTAAAGGACCTCAAACCTTGTTGAATCTAGATCTTTAGAGCATGGTGGACATCTTCAAACTCTGATCTTGGTTTCATGCACCCATTTTCAATGCCTTGTTTTGGAACCCACACCCAAAGGCATGCATTAGGTCTGCGGACTCAATAAGGACATTGATATGCTGGAGTGGAGTCAAGGTCTGGGAGTTGGAGGATTTTTAGAACATCAAAAAGGGTACTCAAAAAACATATAAGTTCATAAGGTCCTTTGTCAAATTGAAGAGTTATTGCTGCAGAACAGGTTTTGGAGACCTACTAGAGTCACTAGGTCTATTTGGACCCGTTTGGACCATGACACACAGTAGCATCTACAGAGAAGAAGTTTGGTATGCAATGGTCTTGAAACCTCCTGAGAAATTCTTGGTATGCATTTGTGTGGTGCAAAAGCTTCGTTGAAAGAGAAAAAGAAGAAAAGAATAGAAATGATTTTTTTTCTCTTTATGTCATATACTGTAACCAGCTACTTATAACTTGCAAAAATTATTATAACCATTTGAAATTGAAACTTAGTTTAATGTGAAACTGAGAACTGCTTTATTAGAGCTTTCTGTGATTTAGATTCAGACATCAAGAACATTGTTTGCCTAATATTGTGATTAATGTTTATTTATTAATATCTCATACTGACAAACAATTGATAATTGTAGGGAAAACATCATTGGGGGTCTTTGAGGATCCACCAGAAGCCAAGGAGAAAATGTATTCAAATGCTAAAGATGGTGTAACAGTCCTTACAGCTGTTGAACCTCGCTGTGTAGATCATCTCTGATTCTCCAAGTTCAATAGTACTGTGGTATTCCTTTGGATACTTCTAATGGTAAATTTCAGACATCAAGTTCTTTTCGTATGAAACTACTACATTTGTAATCTGTAGTTTTAAACTTTTAGTTTATAAATGTTCATCAGCTTTAGTTCGTATGCTGCCATTTCAAGTATGATTAATGAAGTTACCTTTATCACAGGATGAAAGTGAGCAGTCAGCATACTGGTACGGAGCTGGCAGCATTGATACGGTGACTAGGGCATCGTTTAATGGTGGTATTGTGTTTTCCCGTATTTAGGGCATCGACCTTTTGAAGCATTGCCATCATCTTTCTTAAGTCTGAGTTTTAAGTTTGTTTATCTCTCTCGGCGCTGTTGAAAATACAAATGACAACGTTCTTGTTTGTTTTGCCCTTATATCCCGATGTGATTTCGCGGAGGGTTACGGCACTGTTGAAAACACAAATCCCTTGTGTAATTGCCACTTGAAGGAGGACAGTCACTGTAAAGACAACATGATAATGTACACTTACAGCCCGTGTACATTATCATTGTGTCTTTAGAGTGACTATCCTCATTTGTTGAAGAAGAAAAGCATTAATGTGGCTGAATAGCAATACATTCAAGTGGCAATCACACAAGGGACAGTCACTGTGAGATGTCCTCATTTGTGACTGTCCTTACAGTGAGTGTACATTATCATGTTGTCTTTAGAGTGACTGTCCTCATTTGTTGAAGAAGAAAAGCATTAATGTGGTTCAATAGCAATACATTCAAGTGGCAATTACACAAGGGACAATCGATCACTGTGAGATGTCCTCATGTGTGACTATCCTTGTCACAAATGAGGACATCTCACAATGACTGTCCCTTGTGTAATTCAAGTGGCAATTACACAAGGGACAGTCACTGTGAGATGTCCTCATTTGTGACTATCCTTACAATGAGTGTACATTATCATGTTGTCTTTAGAGTGACTGTCCTCATTTGTTGAAGAAGAAAAGCATTAATGTGGTTCAATAGCAATACATTCAAGTGGCAATTACACAAGGGACAATCGATCACTGTGAGATGTCCTCATGTGTGACTATCCTTGTCACAAATGAGGACATCTCACAATGACTGTCCCTTCTGTAATTGCCACTTGAATGAGGACAGTCACTGTAAAGACAACATGATAATGTACACATACAATGAGTGTACATTATCATGTTGTATTTACAGTGGCTGCCCTCATGTTGTATATTCTTCTCTGTAGATGCTACTATGTGCTAGGGAACTTCTTAGAACTGTTGGTATATTCTTACAACTTGTTACACCTGGGATATTCTTCTCTGTAGATGCTATTGTGTGCCGTGGTCCAAACAGGCCCATAAATGTGGTTGAATAGCAATACATTCAAGTGGCAATTACACAAGGGATAGTCACTGTGAGATGTCCTCATGTGTGACTGTCCTTGTCACAAATGAGGACATCTCACAGTGACTGTCCCTTGTGTAATTGCCACTTGAAGGAAAAAAGAATTAATGTGGTTCAATAGCAATGTATTCAAGCGGCAATTACACAAGGGATAATCACTCTGAGATTTCCTCATTTGTGACTATCCTTACAGTGAGTGTACATTATCATGTTGTCTTTACAGTGACTGTCCTCATTTGTTGAAGGAAAAAAGCATTAATGTGGTTCAATAGTGATGTAGAGTAGTTAGGGCTTTTAGAATATACAAATATACATCCTTAACTCTCATTCCACCAAGCAAGAAGGAATTCCAATGGTTGAAACGTGAGTTAAGGTCTTTACATCAGTCAAACCCTGAAAATGAGGGTTTGTAAACAATGCACAGAAAATTTGAAATAACTTAGATATAAAACAAAGAGAATCAATCAAACCAACTTCCAAAGCATCAGATTTCACTATTAAAACTTCCAGGCAAATTTTATCATCCAACCACCATCCGTACAGCCGTACAGAGTTCATTTTTCACCAGAAATGCACTAAAACAGGGTTATTTTTATTTTTTATGAAAGCAAAATGATTACAATAATGGTTCTCTGTCTGTCTTCGACCATTTGAAGCCTAAAATAGGCTCTCCAAATGTTGGTTCAACCATCTAGGTGGTTAGAACAGTTTATCCAACAAATGTCAACTTTGCTAAGCAACTTTTAAAGTTGCATTACAACTTTGCAAACAACTTTGCCGAGAAGGTTAAAAATGTGTTGTGAAACTTTAGGAACCTTATTAAAGTTATTTTGGACCTTCAAACTTCTTAACAACATCTAAAAGACACCTAATAAACACTTACTATGCTCATTTCATCCAAGGACTCAAAAGATGCCCAAGGTTTATAAGTCACCAAGGGGTCTTGTGTCCAACAAGTGGATGTTTATAAGGAGATAAAATCAATCCTTAATATTTATTACAAACCAAGAAAACATCTAAAACTCCTATTCTAATTTATTGTCATTCAAAAAGACTCTGATTTGTCATTCAAAAAGACTCTGATTTGTCAATCAAAAGGACCTTTCATCAGTCAATCCTTCAAAGCTCCAAGGTGAAAATCTTATGTTCCAATTGATAGGATTTGACTCCTTGGCTTCATGGCAACTTCCTTCAATCATGGTGTCTTTGGCTTGCATTAGGGATGCCCCTGCATCAAATAGCAATGCATTCAAGTGGCAATTACACAAGGGACAGTACATGCCCATTAAAGTTGGTGTTTTGTTATCCAGCATGACAATGGAGACAACATACTCTGTGTCAATTTTACTGATCAAATTTCCCTCTGCCAGGCAAAGCAACAATCTGGGTATGATAAGGTGAAATTTTGTAGTCCTTTTGGGTATGATAACAGTTCCAGTTTCCAATAAGATGGTTCATTTTTATAATCTAGCTTCAATTTCTCTTGTGAAAATCTTTTTTTCATTTTATGGGTGGTAAAATATAATTATTATGCTAGAGGTGTGTACTTATGGATGATAATGAAACAAAATGATAAGATTTAAGACTCTTGTTTTTTTTTTAAATAGCAATTTAAGTTTCCTTCTATTATAAATTACTGTTTTTCTATTTTTTAATGTATCTTTCCAAATCTTTTATATCAATTTTATTTATGAAATATAAATATATTAATAATGTTTTAGTGTTTTTAGGATTAGTTTATATCAATTCTATGTATCATCATTCGTCATTCAATTGTCAGTATTATTAATTTAGACTGTGCAATTGTAGAACTACTCGAATATGGGTTGGATGGATACTCAAGCAGGGGAACCCTCCTCAAATATCTCAAGCAGTGAACTTGGAAAAATGTGTCCTGAAGGAACCCTTTCCATCAGAGAGATAAAAGTACAAACAAGTAAAAGAAGCAGGCTCTGCAAATATGTTTTTGAGAAGAAAAATGATAGATTATTCGAGTATGGTTCATGAGGTATATCTAAAAAGACATTTTTTTTCTTATTATAATAAAAGAGGAAGTTGTGAATGTCAAAGTTGAGTGAAACAAAAATTATTTTCATCAAATTTTGTTAGGCTTGCTTTTGGGAATAGTTTCTTACAATATTGCTATTAAGATTTTTATTGTGTAGTTTTTAGATTAGGTTTATAAAATTATATTTCATGAGTAGTGATTCATATTAATCAATTAACGATACTTTTGGAAGGTATTTTCAATGTGTCAAATTTTGATATTTTTACAAGAATTAGATTGTGTAATTTTTTTAATTAAAGTCATTGACTCATATTTCATAAATAATAGTTCTCATGAATCCATCTCTTATAAGATTGAATAGTCTATTTAGGAAGTATTTCTGATAGTATGTCAAATTATGATATTACTATTACCATTAGATTGCATGGCTTTGAAGTCAACCTCGTTGACCCATATTCTTCTCTGTAGATGCTACTATGTGCTAGGGAACTTCTTAGAACTGTTGGTATATTCTTACAACTTGTTACACTTGGGATATTCTTCTCTGTAGATGCTACTATGTGCCGCGGTCCAAACGGGCCCATAAATGTGGTTGAATAGCAATACATTCAAGTGGAAATTACACAAGGGACAGTCACTGTGAGATGTCCTCATGTGTGACTATCCTTGTCACAAATGAGGACATCTCACAGTGACTGTCCCTTGTGTAATTTCCACTTGAATGAGGACAGTCACTCTAAAGACAACATGATAATGTACACATACAATGAGTGTACATTATCATGTTGTCTTTACAGTGGCTGCCCTCATGTTGTATATTCTTCTCTGTAGATGCTACTATGTGCTAGGGAACTTCTTAGAACTGTTGGTATATTCTTACAACTTGTTACACCTAGGATATTCTTCTTTGTAGATGCTACTGTGTGCTGGGGTCCAAACGGGCCCATAAATGTGGTTGAATAGCAATACATTCAAGTGGCAATTACACAAGGGACAGTCACTGTGAGATGTCCTCATGTGTGACTGTCCTTGTCACAAATGAGGACATCTCACAGTGACTGTCCCTTGTGTAATTGCCACTTGAATGAGGACAGTCACTGTAAAGACAACATGATAATGTACACAAGTACCATGAAGGTAGTTGCAAGTTACGGTTGTTTCATTGCATACCCGAAACAATGAAGATGTTACGGTCCACAAAATGTTTGTGCTTGAAAGATGAACAAATAAAATTAAACTTCTAAATAACCAAAGCCGCTAACAATAAATTCAACACAGATATGTCCTCATTTCTGGGTATTTTAGCTCTGTAACAGCTGAATACCAGATTACATAATAATGACAAAAGAAAAATAAACCCAACGTACTCAGAAATTGTAGCTGTGATTTCACGGAGGGAATCTCTCTCGGCACTGTTGAAAATACAAATGACAACGTTTCTCTACATTATCATGTTGCCTTTACAGTGACTGTCCCTTGTGTAATTGCCACTTGAAGGAGGACAGTCACTGTAAAGACAACATGATAATGTACACTTACAGCCCGTGTACATTATCATGTTGTCTTTAGAGTGACTATCCTCATTTGTTGAAGAAGAAAAGCATTAATGTGGCTGAATAGCAATACATTCAAGTGGCAATCACACAAGGGACAGTCACTGTGAGATGTCCTCATTTGTGACTGTCCTTACAGTGAGTGTACATTATCATGTTGTCTTTAGAGTGACTTTCCTCATTTGTTGAAGAAGAAAAGCATTAATGTGGTTCAATAGCAATACATTCAAGTGGCAATTACACAAGGGACAATCGATCACTGTGAGATGTCCTCATGTGTGACTATCCTTGTCACAAATGAGGACATCTCACAATGACTGTCCCTTGTGTAATTCAAGTGGCAATTACACAAGGGACAGTCACTGTGAGATGTCCTCATTTGTGACTGTCCTTACAATGAGTGTACATTATCATGTTGTCTTTAGAGTGACTGTCCTCATTTGTTGAAGAAGAAAAGCATTAATGTGGTTCAATAGCAATACATTCAAGTGGCAATTACACAAGGGACAATCGATCACTGTGAGATGTCCTCATGTGTGACTATCCTTGTCACAAATGAGGACATCTCACAATGACTGTCCCTTCTGTAATTGCCACTTGAATGAGGATAGTCATTGTAAAGACAACATGATAATGTACACATACAATGAGTGTACATTATCATGTTGTCTTTACAGTGGCTGCCCTCATGTTGTATATTCTTCTCTGTAGATGCTACTATGTGCTAGGGAACTTCTTAGAACTATTGTTATATTCTTACAACTTGTTACACCTGGGATATTCTTCTCTGTAGATGCTACTGTGTGCTGTGGTCCAAATGGGCCCATAAATGTGGTTGAATAGCAATACATTCAAGTGGCAATTACACAAGGGACAGTCACTGTGAGATGTCCTCATGTGTGACTGTCCTTGTCACAAATGAGGACATCTCACAGTGACTGTCCCTTGTGTAATTGCCACTTGAATGAGGACAGTCACTGTAAAGACAACATGATAATGTACACAAGTACCGTGAAGGTAGTTGCAAGTTACGGCTGTTTCATTGCATACCCGAAACAATGAAGATGTTACGGTCCACAAAACGTTTGTGCTTGAAAGATGAACAAATAAAATTAAACTTCTAAATAACCAAAGCCGCTAACAATAAATTCAACACAGATATGTCCTCATTTCTGGGTATTTTAGCTTTGTAACAGCTGAATACCAGATTACATAATAATGACAAAAGAAAAATAAACCCAACGTACTCAGAAATTGTAGCTGTGATTTCACGGAGGGAATCTCTCTCGGCACTATTGAAAATACAAATGACAACGTTTCTCTACATTATCATGTTGCCTTTACAGTGACTATCCCTTGTGTAATTGCCACTTGAAGGAGGACAGTCACTGTAAAGACAACATGATAATGTACACTTACAGCCCGTGTACATTATCATGTTGTCTTTAGAGTGACTATCCTCATTTGTTGAAGAAGAAAAGCATTAATGTGGCTGAATAGCAATACATTCAAGTGGCAATTACACAAGGGACAGTCACTGTGAGATGTCCTCATTTGTGACTATCCTTACAGTGAGTGTACATTATCATGTTGTCTTTAAAGTGACTGTCCTCATTTGTTGAAGGAAAAAAGCATTAATGTGGTTCATTAGCAATGTATTCCCAGCATCTGTACCTGCATCTCTCTTATATACTACAAGTTACTTGCCATCAAAAATTGCAGTTCCCTCACGTGACATTGATGGTGAAGTGTTCTTTTCAAAACCATCATTTGTGGTTACCAATGCTCCTGTTTTAGGCAATAAGTTTGTTGCATTCCATGAGCCATTGGTCAAGTTTCTTCTACGAGCTTCTGATGCCTCAAAATCTAAGCAGCGCCTACGCATGCCTCATTGTGGTTGATTATCATTCTGTACATGAATTATAATGAGTAATCAGTTTTGGGCCTTGGAATCTTGTATGTAACATGCACAGGCATTTCTTGGCTAAATGAATCTATTTAAAAGCATCAACTTTTCTTACATGATGCTGGATACATAAGTAGAACAAGCGTATATCAAATTGGAAGCAATCAGAACTCCACAATGACATATTATTTAGAGTACTCTTCAGTTTAAGTAATAATGCATATATTGACACTGTAAAGACAACATGATAATGTACACTCACTATAAAGACAACATGATAATGTACACTCACTGTAAGGACAGTCACAAATGAGGAAATCTCACAGTGACTGTCCCTAGTGTAATTGCCACTTGAATGTATTGCTATTCAGCCACATTAATGCTTTTCTTCTTCAACAAATGAGGATAGTCACTGTAAAGACAACATGATAATGTACACTCACTGTTGAGTGTACATTATCATGTTGTCTTTACAGTGACTATCCTCATTTGTTGAAGAAGAAAAGCATTAATGTGGCTGAATAGCAATACATTCAAGTGGCAATTACACTAGGGACAGTCACTGTGAGATGTCCTCATTTGTGACTGTCCTTACAGTGAGTGTACATTATCATGTTGTCTTTACAGTAGCTGTCCTCATTTGTTGAAATAAAAAAGCATTAATGTGGTTCATTAGCAATGTATTAAATTATTATTTTTTTTTTTAATCCACCCACGGGCGTCGCAATTGCGACGGCAACCCGTCGCAATGCGATGCAGGCACCCGTCGCAATTGCTTGGGAGGTCCGTCGCGATTGCGACGGCCCTCCAAAGCCATGCGACGGGGGGGCGATGGCCATGCCGCTAACAAATCTTAGTCACATTGCGACGGGATATGTGTCGTAATTGCGACGGCTACCCATAGACGTCACAATTTGCGACTAAAAAATAGCGACGTCTATGGGTGTTGCTATTGCGACACATAGCTGTCGCAATTGCGACACATAGCCGTCGCAAAATGCCCCCAAATGTATTAGTGAGAAGAGTGTGGATGGATAGTGCCTATGAGATCAAATGCCCATTGTTGAAAAGGCCATTGTGTAGTAAAGGGAATTAGATCTCTCCCTGGAGCATGAATCAAGTTGCCATGTACTTGACACTGTTGACAGTTTTTAGCAAATTTAATAGCCTCTTTCTCCATTTCAGGCCAATAGTACCCGGCCCTAATAAGTTTTCGAGCTAACGTTAAACTGTTCAAGTGTGACCCACATATACCCTCATGGACTTCCTCTAATGCACATTGAGACTCTTCCCGTTCTAAACATCTAAGCAGTGTACCATCTAGACCTCGTTTGTACAGATCATTACCAATGATGACATATCGGGATGCGGATCAGATAAGGTTTCATTTCTCAAAATGGTTAAAGGACTCAGGGATGATTTGGTCGTGGAGATAGGAGAATAGATTTTTGTAGCGAGATGAGTCATAACCTACAACAGTGCAGATCATGCGGGTTTCAGGGGAGTCATATGCAGGATAGGATAGGGCCTCCACTAGGAACTCGTAGCGTAGTTCATGTTCGGGCTACTGTAAGAGAGTAGATAATGTCGCCATTGCATTGGCAGCCTTATTCTCCGTTCTGGGTATTTGCTCAAATGTGATAGAGATGAAGTATTTCTTTAAATCATCTACCATTCTCTTGTAAGGAATGAGTTTTTCATCTTTGGTTTGGTACACATCATTGACTTGGTGGATAACCAGTTGTGAGTCTCCATGGATGTGCATCTCTGTAACTCTCCACTGTATTGTCATTTTCATACCATTGAGAAGTGCCTCATATTCAGCAATATTGTTTGTGCAAGGAAACTTTAGTCTAAATGCTTTGGGTAACGAGTATCCTTGAGGAGTGATGAACAATATGCCTGCTCCAGATCCATTCTGTGTGTAGGAGCCATCAAAAAATAACCGTCATGCTCTAGAAGAGAGGTGCATGATAGAGGAATCGGGAAATTCCATTTGCATGGGTGTATCATCAAACAGTGGTGCTTCAGCTAATTGATCAGCAATGACTTGTCCTTTGATAGCTTTTCTTTCAACATATTCAATGTCAAATTCGCTCAAGAGCATGACCCATTTAGCTAGTCTACTTGTGAGGGCAGCTTTGCTTAGGAGATATTTTAGTGGATCAATTTTAGCTACCAAATGAGTAGTATGAGCTAACATGTAGTGTCTTAGTTTCTGCGATGCAAAGATCACAGCTAGACATGCCTTCTCTATCATTGAGTAGTTCTTCTCATAGGCCATTAAAGTTCTGCTGATATAGTAGATGGCTCTTTCTTTCTTGTTCTCATCATGCTGTGCTAGCAATGCCCCCAGTGATGTGGCTGTTGCAGAGACATACAAGATCAATGGCTTCCCATGAATAGGAGGCATCAAGATAGGCAGATTTGATAGATACTTATTGATATGGTTAAAGTTGTTCTCACATTCTTCATTCCATGCAAAGGTCACGCCTTTATGTAATGTTTTTGTAAAAGGTTGTGATATGTCAGCTAACTGTGATATGAATCTTCTGATGGACTGTACTCTGCCTTGCAACGTCCTCATTTGACTAATAGTTGTGGGAGGTTTCATCTCTATTATAGCCTTGACTTTAGCTGGATCAACTTCAATGCCTTTCTTTGAAACTATGTATCCAAAGAGCTTTCTAGAAGTGACACCAAAAGCACACTTCTTAGGATTTAGTCAGAGACTAAACTGTTCCATTCTGTCTAGGATCATGCTCAGGTCTGTTAGATGTTCAGTTCTAATCATGGATTTTTCCAAGGTATCATCCACGTAATCCTCCATTGTTTTATGCATCATATCATGAAAAATAGATGTCATTGCTCTTTGATATGTAGCTCCAGCATTTTTTAGTCCGAATGGCATAACATTCCAACAGAAGGTTCCCCACGCACATGTGAAAGTTGTTTTCTCTTGATCTTCTGGAGCAATTTTGATTTGGTTGTACCCAGAAAAGCCATCCATTAAGGAATACATTTCATAGCCCGCAGTCATGTCCACTATCATATCAATGTTAGGCAGTGGAAAATCATCCTTAGGGCATGCTCTGTTCACATCTCTAAAGTCCGTGCACACTCTGATTGAACCATCTGGTTTTGAAATAGGTACAATGTTAGAGATCCACTCAGCATAGTCTATGACACGGATGAATCCAACTTTTAGGAGTTTTTCTAGTTCTGCTTTGACTAAGAGTGCAACATGAGGATGCATCTTTCTCAATTTTTGTTTGATTGGCTTTACTCCAGGAGCAATGGATAGATGGTGCATGATGAGATTGGGATCCAATCCTGGCATATCTAAATATTTCCATGCAAAGTTGATCTTTTTATCTGATAAGAATGTAGTGAATTTTTGTTTCTCTTCTTCTGATAGAGATTGTGCTACATGTACCAATTGTGGTTCCTTTGTTGTACCCAAATTGATGGATTGAGTTGACTCAATCAGAATTGGAGATCTATCCTATAAATGACTCAGAAGGACATCAAATATCTCATCCTTAGGCACCTCAGAGAGGTTTTCACCTTTAGATACATCTTTTCTTTTTACTTTTGTCGGTCTTGAGACTGCCACAAAGTGGTTTTCACCCTCAGAACTCTTTTTCTTTTTCTTTTTACTCTTGTTTTTCTGACTAAGATATTTGATGTCTGACTCGGTCATGCTGACGCTCGGTTCACTGATGGAAGTACTCATAGGCTCAACTGCATTGAGGTAGTAGGCAAGGGCATAGTCATTCGGGAAGGTATAAATACCATGGTTTGGGTTTGTGGAAGTTTGGTCGATAAGATCAAGGAGTTGGATAGTCCAAGAGGGAAAGGCTTGGGATATGGTATTCACAAACATGGATATGTCATCATGGGTCCTAACCTGACGCTCAAGTTCAAAGGTGATATTACAGCTCAAAATGTTCAATTCGTGAATAGGCTCAACATCATCATGGGAGTCCTCTTCAGCCATAGGTGGATCATACACGTTAAGTTCATTGTTTCACTCTAGACCTACGTTGGGTTGAGACACATATTGGTGAATAACATCAATATATTTCTCTGTTATAAGCTCATCTTCTTCTGGAATGGCACCCCATTCATAGTCATTTGACTCAGCTTCTGATTTAGGATCTCTAGGAAATCTTAGAAAATGTGTGAAATCAGGATGAATACCCCAAGAAGGATTACCCTCAGTCTCTGACTTGAATTCATATTCATGGGAATCAGTGTCAAAATAACTACCCCCTTCTTCTTGATCAGTTTGATCACCTTCGAGATTGGCTGGTTCTTGTGGTGCAACCATCTCTTGCGCTAAAGTAGGTGCTTGTGTTTCTACTACATTAATTCTTCTGATAGGATCATCTTTATCATCAAGAAGATCTTTGATCTCTTTAGGCAATTTTTCATAGGGGATAAGCTCAGAGCTATCTGAATCATCATCAGAGGGTTCTGTCTCTTCTTTCTTGAGAAGGGGTTCTCCTAGTGCAATTTGTTCTATGACATGAGAACAACCACCTTTGAGATGATAGGGTTTCTTCTTAAAGCCTAAGCCACCAATATCTTTGTTGGCTCTACCAATATGTGAAATGGGTGTCACAAGACCCTTTCCTCTGATTCCTAGAGGTCCTTGATTGGAATATCCCATCTTGGCTATCAAATTGTTCCCTAGACCATATGAATTAGAAGGGATTGTAGGTGCTATAGATTCACTAGGTTGAACAATTTTAGATTCAGAATCCTCTTTGTATAGCCATGCAAGCACAGCTTCATCCTCTTCAAATTCTTGTTTGGATACTTTCTCCGCCACAAAATTTCTTTTGTATGCTTCCATAGGTTCCTTAGGTTCTGATTTAGACTGCTTCAAGGATTGTCCATACGACTTAGGGGAGATTGGGAGAGATGTCAGAGACAAGACTGGCTCTATAGTGTATTCTCCCATCCCATTTTCTTTGATATTGACCCATTTAGCAATGTCTTCCATCTTGGATGTGGAAGCCACATTTTGTTGCTTGATGGAAGATTCTCTGTTATTGGGAACAAGCTTATCGGCACTTTCCTTCAATGTATTGCAAGTTGTACTCAGATCTGCTGGGATAGTAACTTCTACCCCTTCATAGGGAAATTTCAAGCATTGATGGTACGTAGAAGGAATAGCTTGCATTTCATGTATCCAGGGTCTCCCTAGAAGGATATTATAAGCCAATGGTAGATCAAGCACCTGACATGTGGTATCTTTGATGACCGGACCCACTCGGATAGGTAAGACAATGGTGCCTTTAGAAGCTCTTTCTTGTTCATCATAGGCTTTTATGGTGATCTTCTTTTGAGGATCAATAGCCATCTCTGAGAATCCCAACTGTGTGATTAAGTTGTAAGAACAAATGTTGAGGCCTGCGCCCCCATCTATCAACACATGTTTGACTCGACGGTTCTGGATCAAGACTTCTATGTGCAAGGGCTGATTATGTGGGTGACTTAGGGAGTTGTCATCTTCCTTTGAAAAGGAGATATATTGCGGAGACGTTAGATGACCAACCATAGTCTGGAACCTGTCTAGATCTAGATCATCAGGAACATTAGAGCTGAGTAAAGCTTTGTCTAGGATATCTCTGTGAACTGGAGATATTCGAAGTAACTCAAACATAGAGATTTTGGCATTGGTATGCTGGAGTTGTTGGACGATGCTATAAGATGTAGGTCTTGTATCCTTTGGATTGGAAGATTTCGAGGCAACCCTCTGTTTAGAAGCAGATGTGAGATTGAAAGGTATCTTAGGGACATTAGATGAACTTGGTGTTTGTCCTTTCAGATGAGCCTGAGCTTGTGATCTGGTAACCGCATTAGCTGAGGAATGATTTATGTCTCTTCGTACAATCGTGATGACATTGCAGCTCTCAAAGAGACATGATTCAACCATATTGATGACAACATTGTTTCCAGGGTAGGCATAGTTGACTTTTGCCCCCATGTTAGGCTGAGAAGTGGAAACTCCCTTGCCATGTTGTGGAAACGGTTCTATAAATGCTGTGTGATCATTATTGCTAGTAGGATTATCGATCATGATGTCCCCTTGATCTATCAAGTCTTGAATGGTATGCTTCAAGTGGAAGCATCCATTAGTTCTGTGGCCTTTAGTCCGATGGAAAGCACAGAATTCATTATCTTTCCACGAATATGGTTTTGGATCTGGATCAGGGTTTTAGATTGGTGGTAAAGAGATCATGTTATCAGCTATCAGGGTTCTCAGGGCAGATTCCAAAGATTCTCCCAGGGGAGTAAACTTTCATTTATTATCCCATCATTTGAATGGCTTCTTTGGAGATGGTTCAACAGATTTTTGCTTTGAAGCTTCAATGGCTTTGGTGGCAAGGGTGAGATTGTAGGCCAGTGCCTTTGATGGGGTGCGGATAGTGTCAACAACACCATCAGAGATGATACCTTTGTTTCTATTCCAGCTCTTGTTTTTATCTTTTGAGCTAGATCCAGATTCAGACTTGTCCTTTTGAAGTGTGATTTCTCCTTTCTTGATAAGTACTTTCTCAATCTTAATTGCATTATCCACCATTTTATCAAAAGATACATGATCTTGCATTTGTAATGGATAATTGAGCTCTGGAACAAGGTTATTGATAAAGATTTCAAGTTTCTCCATTTCGGGAATTTGTCTAGCATACAGAGAGAACTTCTTTCTCCACCTCTTGAGGAAAGTTAGGAATGATTCCCCTGGATATTGCTTGAGGTTACAGATATTGATCATGGTGACCGGATGTTGAATATTGTAGGAATATTGTTGATAAAACAATTTAATCAATTCCTCAAAAGTTTTTATCATAGAAGGTAATCTTGAAAACCACTGAATGGATGCTCCTCCCAAGGATCTAGGAAAAAGATGCATTAGATAAGTCGGTTCATGCATGAATTCCATGGATTGCGTACAGAACTCTCTAACATGATCTTAAGGATCAGAGTGTCTGTCATATTTGTTGTACTTTGGCATCTCCACTCTTTTTGGAAATGGAGGCATATACAAGTCTTTGTCAAAAGGGAAAGGACAAAGGGCCTCCATGGAGAATTCCTTGGGTTCCTTCTCTTTCTCAATTTTATTCATTTTGACCTGCATAGTGTGCAGCTGGTTCATTATGGCCATCATCTGAGTTTCTTCCTCATGTGTGATGATATCTTCGACATTGAAGTGAGGAGGAAGTTTAGCTCCTTCCTGGGCTAATTGCAAAAAGTATGCCTCTCTATCCATTTTCAAGAAATGCGTCATCATTCTTTTGAATTCATTGTCATACTGACACCGATGGATTTCAGAGGGCGTAGGTTCTTGGTCAGCATTATGTTGAGAATGGTGTCCCTGGGATCCTCCTCCTAGAGAACCATGGTTTGTCCCTGCTTGAGACATGATAGGAGTTTTTGGGCTCCCTAGAACACATTGAGGAGGAGTTTGCTGATTACCTCTATGAGTTGATAAAGGAGGTATGTAACCAGTTTTCAATCGAAAGTTACCGAGACCGTCATCTTCGTAGATACCTGACTTGATGATTTGTTCAAGATTTGGACCCGGGGTATTGGTCAAAAGTAATTTCTGAGATGTTTCTTCTGATTTCTTGTGTGAAGAAGCTCTGGTCTCCACCATTAACTTTGAATGAAACAGAAGAAAAGGACGAAGACAACTGAAGAACAATTTGATTCGAGAAAATCGGATGACGCAACCTTGTCAAGATTATGATAGTTTTGAAGATCTGATGAGATGTGCGTGAAGGAAATTGTGCCCTGGATGTATGGGATAGATCACCCAAAAGATAGCGGACATGAGTTCTCAACACTTAGTCTATTTTTGAAGATTGATTGAAGATTGATAGTTATGACAAGGTTTTGACACGAGATAAAAAGGACTCAAATTGATCAAACAAAAGACTAGATCGGATTCAAAAGATCAAACTTAGAAAATGGTAGAATGCTCAATAGCTACTGCTTTGTTCCTGACACAATGATATTTTTGACAGATTCTGGAACTAGGCTGGAAACATTGGATATCTTGCAATTTGACAATTTCTGACAATTCTCTCAAATTTTTCCAAATGACACTCTGCAGACTCGTACGACACTGGGTAGTCGATGAAATGACAGTTGCTAAACTTGTACGACAGTTGGGTAGCAATGAAATGATAGTTGTAAATATCATACGACAGTTGCTAACAGGATTTTGACTTCCTTGGATTTGCTGGCATGAAAACTCATACGACACTGGGTTCTCAATCATACGACAGATGGGCAATACTAAAATGACATTTGACAAAAAGTCGTATGACTTTTGACTTCCTGAAATGACTTTTGACTCCAGAAAGAATTTTAGGTCAATTTTTGCAAAATTTAAGGTTTTCAGTTCTGGATTGTTTGCAAATTGTACTGTCCAGAGTTTGAAGGTTATACCAGATTTGATCATTTTTAATAGCCAAGTAGATAAACAAGCACACAGAATAGCAAGCAAGTGATTCCAAGCACGTCTAAAAACAATGAACAAGGGAAAAATCAACCTTGCGCATGAACAATCAAGTGACCAAATTGTGCTAATCCCTGAGAATACTAATTGTGTATGTTCTGAAAAGTTTTGCAATAACACACATATACCTGAGAATGAAAAATTGGCCTCTCTAGGGTTTTTAGTAATGGTTTGACTCTACAACTTTTATGATTCAAAGGGGTGAACTCCAATCCCGGCGCACCAGGGTTTTGACACAGTCTGAGAACTTAATCTTCAAGAGCTGCTAGGGAGATCTGACAACCCAACAATGAACCATACCCATGGAGATTTCTTTCACAAGGACATTTATATAGCGGCTGTCACTACCATGGCGAAAATGGCTATTACCGATTGAGGTTCCATCAATGCAGTTTTCCCTGTGAAGGGATTTTCTGCTACGGTTAACCCTCTCTAAAGGTGACTCACAGATTTATACCACAAGGGGACTTAGCTCCAGATCCAAGGATTTTGACACCTCTTCACTTTTAACCCAAATAAAGCAAGCAGATTAATCCGACACGCTAAGACAAAGTTTTTCTTCACCAAGGTCTATGATGCCAACTCCACGTGATCTATCAACCTCTCCGGGGAGAGAATGTATCAATCAATAAGAGAAGACACACTAACCAATTTTGATTCACCAAAGCTGGTGATGTCAACCCCACGTGATCTATCAACCTCTCCTGGGAGAGAATGTATCGATCAATAAGAGAAGACACACTAACCAAGTTGAATGTGAAATGCACTAAGTATCCTCCCTACCTACAAGGATTCTATTGTCAAGAAGGATTTCGCTAGGAATCCAATCTCTCAAGAATCACGAATAGTGTTCATAGGGCCTAATTACTATGTGAGCACAGATGTATGTTTCCAAAAGCAAATCTACCAAAAGTACCCAAAAAGCAGAAAGAGGAACACTTAACGTTTAAAGTAAATATGAGATGAGTCCACAAGGTGGAACACTTAACACCTCACACAAGCTAAAAATGAGTCCCCAACTTAGAAAACAAGTGAGTTCCTAAAAACACAAAAGGGTTGCCAAGTGGAACACTTAACGCTTCTGTCCTGTTGACCCCTCCCCTTTATGGCGCTGAGATTGCAACCATGGGGCGGAAATAAGGGGCCGACGGATTAGCGAGTCCAATAACCCAAGATAGCAATCAAGATCAATCACAAATATTCTAAGACTACTTAATGAATCCTTAAGGGTTCACAACCTAGTAGCAATTATGCAAGTGTGTAGAAATAGATCAAAAGCATGAAAAGATGCACACAAGCTTGACACATAAGAGATTTATTTTAAGTCCCAAATTGAAATGTTATTAGATGAAGGAGAATACCTGGGATCTTTGCAACGTGCTTAGTATATTTTACCTATTTTTAGCAATTTTTGTTGAGCTTTACTATGCAAGCAAGCTACGAACTCTCCAACAAGCCAACAAGCAAACAAGCAAACAAGATATGCAAGGTATATTCAACTTATGAAAACCCTAGGGTTAGATCTAAAAATAAATTGTTAGGAGCAATAATAACCAAAAATTAATCCAAATGACAACTCATATCATGCATTGAATCATATGAAAAATAAGTGCATACCCATCACAAAATTTTAATTTTTTTGCACTGCATTTGACCTAGTCAACAAGATCTAATTTTTTTGATATGATTTTGGCCACAAAAATAAAAATTTAGAATAGAGATCCCTACTAAAAAATAGAGAGCTTTCCAAAAATGCAAAAATTTTAGAAAAATCTCTTCATTTGTGCCCTAGAGACCTGTTTTATCAAAATAGACTAATTTTTGTAAATTGACTATTTGAGCTATGATATCATATCCAAATTTAAAACACAAAGAATGGACCCCCTATAAAATTTAAAGAGATTTTAGAAAATATAAAAATTTCCAAAAAATATGCTGATTTGCGTCAGATATTAATTTTTTCCAAAATTTCAAGAAAAAATTATTAAAAATCCAAAAAATCTTAGAAAATTCTAAATTTTTTTACTATAGCTTCCTTGACATGTCACCAACCTGAAAAAAAAAATTCAAACCAAAATTGTAAGCCTTTTGGGAGATAAAATTAAATCTTTGAAACTTTGGGGTTTTAGCTCCCAAAAAAATCAAAACCAGCATGCAAAGGTGGGTTGCCCCACGGTGGGCGCTAGAAATGTGTGTGTGAAAATTGTACCTGATCTATAGACACAACACTTCAGTAAAGCATTAGAGGTTAGCTATAATCAAAATCGTGCAAAATTAAAATCTAATCTAACCAAGCGATTTACTGCCTTCTAATAGGTGCGAGATTGATGTTCTCAGATTGTAATTAAGATCAGTGACCTAGACGACACCTAAATGAAAGATTTGAATGCAATTGATCTATATTTTTTATATTTTCTATGCAATAAGAATGATAAAAACTGATATGAATCTATGCTAATATGAAATTGATATGCTATGAATGCTATTGAAAATTGATATGCTATGAATGCAAAAATAAGATTGATCTCACAAAGATGTCGATTCGCAAGAGCTTTGATTCTTCAATTCCAATTCTCCAGCGTGATTGTGCAAAATATGAGATGAATTATGAAGAGCTGAGCCTTATTTTTATAGAAATCCAAGGCTTTGGAGGTGCATGAGAAAATGCCATAAATCACTCAAATAACTCAACTTGATTTTTGAGTTATTTTTAAATAAAGATAATTAAGTCACAAAAATCATGCAAAAGCACAGTTCAACTTGAATTAGAAGTTTAGATCAACTTTAAAATTCGAAAAGATGTTGAGTTTCAAAAAGCTAACAACTTGCATTGATTTTCCAATTTTGAGTTTAACTGGTCCTTGAATGTGCACATGGATAATTATGATTTAATAAATAAATAAAGTGATTTATTCTCAACTTAACTGCTTTTTGAAATAAAATAATTAATTTATGGGTTAATTAACTATTTTACCAAAATTTTATTAAAAATTATATTATTAAATAATGACAACATGCTTTAATTAATTAAATAAGAATTTAATCAATTATTCATAGGAATTTTGATTTATTGTCAAAATTAAATAATATAATTAATAATAGATATAATTAAATTTAATTAAATAATTAAGCGACAAATATTAAATCTAATTAATTAAATATGCAAGATATTTAATTAATCAAATTTTTAGGAT
The DNA here is from genome assembly GCA_027943335.1 of Chamaecyparis obtusa. Taxonomy (NCBI): domain Eukaryota; kingdom Viridiplantae; phylum Streptophyta; class Pinopsida; order Cupressales; family Cupressaceae; genus Chamaecyparis; species Chamaecyparis obtusa. Next base: position 738,600 of record BSBK01006768.1, on the reverse strand, counting down.
AAATGTGATTTATTGCCAAATAATTATAAAATTAAAGATAATTATGATGATTAGGAATATTACTAAGAATATTCCCCGATGTAGAATTTAAAATAATCAATTATGATTCGATGATGTTTAGATGTGCCTTAGATTAGGACTTGTTAGCTTGTGGTGACTAATCAGGAAAGTACTATCCAGGAAAGTACTGTACAGTTTTCCTCCTGACCTCACCGGGGTTCGGGGCCGAGCCGGGCCCCGAGCGGGGGTTTGGGGGCGATAGCCCCCAAGAGCAGGGGTTCGGGGGCGCAACCCCCGAGGAAATTTTTTTTGAGGCCAACTACTTTTTCGGTTATTTGGGCCGACTACTTATAACTCATTCTAACCCTAAAGCGGGAAAATATTGTATAATATGGCTTAGGGTTAGGGATTTTCATTATGTATGATTTTAGTACTTGCGACAGAATTGGGCTGTAAGGGATTACGGATTGTAATCAGGTTGTAATCACTGGATAATAATAATATTGGACTCGTTGTTGGTGGACGTAGCCCAGGGATTGGGTGAACCACGTTAAATCTGTGTGTCTTGTGTTCTATTCTGTGTGGTTTATTATTTTCTGATATTAGTTATATTTGCACATAATTGTTATTTTTGCCTTGTTAATCCTAACAAGTGGTATCAGAGCGAGGTTATTTTGTTCGTTCTTTCATCTATTCTCTGAAGTAGGTCTCACGAGTTAGTGGGAGAGTCTCTCAGTTAAGTGGGAGAAATGGCAGATGAGGGTAGGCTGAAGGTTGATAAGTTTAATGGGCAGAACTTCCAGTTATGGAAGATGCAAATGGAGGATTATCTCTATCAGAAGGATCTATGGCGGCCATTAGAGGGAGTAGCCAAGAAAGAGCAATCAATGTCTCAGGAGGATTGGGATATTTTGGATAGGAAGGCACTGGGGAGTATTCGTCTATGCCTGGCACAATCAGTGGCATTCAATATTACTGAAGCAAAGTTAGCTAAAGATCTGATGGAAACCCTAGCGAAGTTGTATGAAAAGCCTTCAGCTTCAAACAAGGTATTTCTTATGAAGCGTTTATTTAATATGAAAATGGTAGAAGGTGGATCAGTTACTGATCATTTGAATGAGTTTAATACAGTTACAAGTCAATTAACCTCAGTTAAAATTACTTTTGATGAAGAGATTAGGGCTCTCTTGATTTTGTGTTCTTTGCCAGAAAGCTCGAATGGCTTGGTAATGGCTGTTAGTAATTCTATTTTTGGTTCTAATACCCTAAAGTATGATGATGTTATTGGTGTTATATTGAGTGAGGAAATTTGTAGGAAAAGCTCAGGGGCATCCACATCGGGTAGTGTATTGAACACAGAAAGCAGAGGCAGAACAAGAGATAGAGGAAACAACTCTGGAAATCATGGGAAATCAAGAGGAAAATCAAAGGGAAAGAGGTCCGAATCTAAAGGGCCAAATGATTGCTGGTACTGTGGAAAACCAGGTCATAAGAAGAAAGATTGTTGGTCTCAGAAGAAAGATCAAGGAGACAAAAATGATGGAAACAAGGAGGCAAATGTGGTAAGTAACAAATCCGAGGAGGATGCTTTGCTCTTGTCCTTAGAAAGTATTGATGATTCATGGGTTTTAGATTCTGGGGCTTCATTTCATGCTACACCCCATAGAAGTTATTTTGTTGATTATGTCCAAGGGGATTTTGGGCTAGTTTATTTGAGAGATAATGAACCCTGTCAGATTGTTGGAAAGGGAAAAATTAAGATTAAGTTGCAGAATGGGAATCATTGGCTACTACAAGAGGTAAGACATGTTCCAAGGCTGAGTAGGAATTTAATTTCAGCAAGGCAACTAGGTGATGAGGGTTGCATAGTTACTTTTAATGATAAAAATTGGAAGGTTTCAAAAGGTTCCTTAGTAGTAGCAAAAGGTGTGAAAGTAGGCACCTTATATCTTTGTACAGGTCATATTGTTCCTTCTACTTTAATTATTTCAGAAGATAATGAATATTCAGGAACAGTGGCTGTAGTTGAGCAGGAAGAACATCAAAATGTTGCTGTAGATTCTGACACAGCACTGTGGCACAACAGACTCGGGCACATGAGTGAAAAATGTATGAAATTACTTAATTCAAAGAAAGTTTTACCTGGTCTGAAATGTGTCAATATGGATTTCTGTGAAAGTTGTGTTTATAGAAAACAAAAGAGAGTTAGTTTTGTGAAGAGTGGGAAGGAAAAGAAAAATGAGAGATTAGAGCTTGTGCATACAGATGTATGGGGACCAACTCAGGTATCTTCCCTTGGTGGCTCTTTATATTATGTTACATTTATAGATGATGCAACAAGAAAAGTATGGATTTATTTCCTTAGACAGAAATTTGATGTATTTCAAACTTTTAAGAAATGGAAATGCTTGGTTGAGAATGAGACTGGTAAAAAGTTAAAATGTCTCAGATCTGATAATGGTGGTGAGTATTGCAGCACAGAATTTGAAGAATATTGTTCCTCTAATGGTATTCGTAGGCAAAAAATTGTACCAAGGACTCCACAAGAAAATGGAGTGGCTGAACGCATGAACAGGACAATAATGGAGCGTGCAAGGAGTATGAGGTTGCATGCTAGGCTGCCCAAAAATATGTGGGTAGAGGTAGTGAACACTGCTATTTATTTAATCAATAGAGGCCCCTCTACTCCTTTGGACTGTGGTATTCCAGAGGAAGCATGGAGTGGTAAGAAGGTGAGTTATTCTTTTCTCAAAACCTTTGGTTGTGAAGCTTTTGCACTTATAGATTCTGAAAATAGAACCAAGCTGGAAGCTAAGTCAAAGAAATGTGTATTTGTTGGGTATGGCATTGATGAATTTGGTTATAGGCTTTGGGATTTTGAAAATCATAAAATTGTAAGAAGCAAGGATGCCATATTCAATGAGAAAGTATTGTACAAAGATCTGTTGCTGCAGCATGAGAAGAAAGAAAATGACTATGTAGTACTAGATGATACTCCACAAGTTCATGTTCCAGTAGTTCTTTATGCTCCGCAACAACAGCAACAACAAATACCACACACCCCAGTGAGTGTTAGATGGTCAACAAGGCTAAGTAGACCTCCAGAAAGATTTTCTCCATCTTTGTATTCTATTCTGTTAACAGACGCTGGTGAACCTGAATGTTATAATGAAGCTGTGCAGGTGGATACACAGCTTCAGTGGGAGTCTTCCATGATAGATGAAATGGACTCTTTGCTGAAAAATCAGACATGGGATTTATGTAAGTTACCTACAGGTAAAAGGGCTTTACAGAATAAATGGGTTTATAGGATCAAAGAAGAGGATGGAGGTACGAAAAGATTTAAAGCCAGATTAGTCGTAAAAGGATTTGCACAGAAACATGGTATTGATTTTGATGAGATATTTTCTCCAGTTGTTAAAATGACTTCTATTCATACTGTTTTAAGTATTGTGGCTACTGAAGATTTGCATTTAGAACAGCTTGATGTTAAAACAGCCTTTCTTCATGGTGATTTGGATGAAGAAATATATATGGTTCAGCCACAAGGATTTGAGGTCAAGGGTAAGGAGAATTTGGTGTGTAGATTGCAGAAAAGTTTATATGGCTTGAAGCAAGCACCTCGGCAATGGTATATTAAATTTGACACTTTTATGAATGAGCATGGATATAGTCGGTGTCATTCTGACCATTGTGTTTATTTTAAGAGGTTGGATGATGACAGCTACATTATTTTATGTTTATATGTTGATGATATGCTTGTAGCTGGGTCTAACATGGATCACATTAAGGGGTTGAAACAACAGTTAGCAAAATCTTTTGCTATGAAGGATTTGGGGGCAGCAAAACAAATCCTTGGTATAAAAATTTGTAGAGATAGGAAAAATAGGAAATCGTCTCTATCTCAGGCTAATTATATTGAGAAGGTGTTGCAACATTTCTCTATGAAAAATGCCAAAGCTGTCAGCACACCTTTGCCTAGTCATTTGAAATTGACTAAGGATATGTGTCCCAAGACACCAGAAGAAGAGACTAAAATGTCTAAGGTACCTTATGCTTCAGCTGTAGGGAGCTTAATGTATGCTATGGTATGTACTAGGCCAGATATTGCACACACAGTGGGAGTTGTTAGCCATTATATGAGTAACCCTGGTATTGAGCATTGGAATGCAGTCAAATAGATTCTCAGATATTTGAGAGGCACATCCAGTAAGTGTTTACACTTTGGGGGTTCTACTACTACTGTACAAGGCTATGTTGACTCAGATTTGGGAGGAGATATAGATAGCAGGCGGAGTACTACAGGTTATATATTTACTATTGGTGGGACAGCAGTGAGTTGGATTTCTCGACTACAAAAGGTGGTTGCTTTATCCACTACAAAGGCAGAGTATGTTGCTGTTACAGAGGCAGCCAAGGACATGATATGGCTTCAATTCTTCATGGAAGAATTGGGACATCCACAAAAGGATAATTTTCTACGTACAGATAGCCAAAGTGCCATTCATCTTGCAAAGAATTCTGCTTTGCACTCAAAGACAAAACACATACAGTTGCGGTACCATTTCATTCGATCAGTTTTGGATGATGGACAGTTAAGGCTAGAAAAGATTCATACTGATGATAATCCAGCAGATATGTTTACAAAGGTAGTAACAAGGGAGAAGTTGAACTCATGTTCAGCTTCAGTTGGTCTTCTAGACTGAACAAAATAAAGGAACAACTGAGTCCAAGGTGGTTCAATCCAGTGGGAGCCTCATGTGGGTAGCGGTATTGCTACAGGATCAGTCTCCAAGTGGGAGGTTTTTTAGTATAGTGTGGATACTGATCAGTCACCAAGTGGGAGATTGTTAGCTTGTGGTGACTAATCAGGAAAGTACTGTACACTTTTCCTCCCGACCTCATCGGGGTTCAGGGCCGGGCCGGGCCCCGAGCGGGGGTTTGGGGGTGGCAGCCCCCAAGAGCAGGGGTTCGGGGGCGCAGCCCCCGAGGAAAATTTTTTTGAGGCCAACTACTTTTTTGGTTATTTGGGCCAACTACTTATAACTCATTCTAACCCTAAAGTGAGAAAATATTGTATAATATGGCTTAGGGTTAGGGATTTTCATTATGTATGATTTTAGTACTTGCGACAGAATTGGGCTGTAAGGGATTACGGATTGTAATCAGGTTGTAATCACTGGATAATAATAATATTGGACTCGCTGTTGGTGGACGTAGCCCAGAGATTGGGTGAACCACGTTAAATCTGTGTGTCTTGTGTTCTATTCTGTGTGGTTTATTATTTTCTGATATTAGTTATATTTGCACATAATTGTTATTTCTGCCTTGTTAATCCTAACAGGACTTTGATGTCGATTTCGTTCGAATTGAAGATGTAGGAGATTAATGAACTTATAGCCCATTTTTGGGGTAGTACAACATCCATGTTTTTAATTAGTACGAAATTACAAGTAATATCCTAATGGGAAGAAATATCTTGTTTATAAACTTATAAAGTTGGAATGAATAATAGATCTAAAAAAAATCCAAACTCTAGCAATAAAAGCAAGCTAGTGGAATATATCCCCAAATTCAAAAACTCTTTAGGAGAATGACTTAGGACATGAAAGAGATCAAAGAGACTATGATTATGGAAGCAATAGGTCATGGCGTAGGTAGAAGAACAAAATAAGTGTTTGAAAAAATTAATTCAACAACAAGATAGATATTTGATTTTAGATTATTAAGATAAGTTAGTCATAACAAGATGTGAATGTTGGTAAAATAAATAAAATAGAAAGAAAGAAATCTTAGGACTTCAAGTGTTTGCTTTCCAACTTTGTTGGAGCTAGAAAGGTGAGTTATAAGAGGGAGAATGAAGAGACTACCACAAATTAATCTTATAAATATCTAAAGAGAAAAAAAAAGTAATAATCTTATAGGGTAAAATAGATATATGGTTTTGAAAGGTTGTATCATAAATCAAATACTAGTCTTCCTATTAGACATATGTGAATTATGATTTAATCTTATGCGGTCTAATATTATGATTGTACTATTGAGTTCCCTATTGGAACAAGCTTGTAGTCCAATGATTCCAGAATTTACATTAAAAATGGTATCTTCTTGAAAACATCCTCAAACTACTATCCTCAAGGTATAATCTATTCAATGTGAATAGGACACTAATCTTATAAATCTAATAATTCACTCAAATTTATAAGCAATGCCTTGACATATTTAGACATAGGAAACATAAAGACAAAGTGAACTACATACATATACATTTTATTAATTTAATCTTAATGCAAACAAGTTAATTCCCACATGTCTAATCAAGGCCACAATACTTGAGTTTCATCGTAAGGGAAATTTTGAGATTGTATAAAGATTGAGACATCTTTAAAACTATGAGTGTAATTTTACAATTGTGATGAATGATTCTAGTTTGATATTAATGACATTTCTTAAAAATTATTTCTCAAGGTAAGTGTTATTTTCATTTATATCATTTCCAAAAAAAATTGTTATTTATTGACCCAACTCCTAGCTAAATATGTGTTTTATGTATATTCATACTGTAATCACCAAAAATTGGACGGGGTCATTCAAGTGATTAATCAAGGCAAATCAAGGCAAAATCAAGGCAATTGAATCCAAACAAGTATTTAGCCAATCAAAATTAAAATCAAGCTTCAATTCAATTTAAATCAAAATCAAGAGCATTTTAATCAAGTTAAATCAAATCAATGTGCAATTAATTCAATTAATTTTATAGTTTAAAATTAAATAAACTCAACCCATTCAAGGGGTACACTTGGCTAAATAAATGAATTAAAATCAATTGATTAAATCCTAATTTCTCTCAACACCACATGGGAGGAAAAAGCCTCAACCAATAGGATTTAAGAAAAGAACTCAAATTGATCAAGCCAAATTCAATCCCAATCACTCAAATTGAAAGAGCATCTTGTCCACTCATCTTGTCTTCTTATCCCAAGCTTTGAGGACACAATATTTAAATTGTCTTCAAAGGGTGGAACCAAAGACTCAACTCAAGCCTAATCATGATCAACTCTACCACACCCCCTACCCTTGCCAAATCCTATATAAGCAAGGCATAAATCACTTATAAATCAATCCACAAATCTGAGAATTACATCTAACCTCTTGAGAATTATAGCTAGAAAGGAAATTTAGAAGTTAATTGAGCATTTAAATTTGGAATTAAATTAATTCGCTTAGCTTATCACTCATTTCTCATTCTAGGATTGTCATTAATGGAGGCTTGCTGAGAGCTTCACCATTAACACTCTTAGTTAGAGAGCCATAGAATGCTTAATTATTCTTTATTTGCTAAATAGAGTTGTTAATTATGGTTATTTAGTTTCTATTTGATTTATTGTACAATACTAATTCTATGAAGGTACAATTTCTAGTACACAAAATGGCGCCCACCGTGGGGCAGTAGACTTCACTTTCTAAAAATCTCGTAATCTTCATATTTGTTCAAATTTTTGCATGTTTAACTCTCGATTTTGTAGTGAAACAACACTTCTAAGACTTCAAATGACGCTTTTGAGTAGTTAAACAGTGCTTCTAAGCACTATTTCAGTGCTTCCACAAAAAATTTGTGTGCCTTTGCACAGAGAAACAATGCTTTTAAATATTTCTGGCATCTGTCTTAAATTCTATCAGCGCTTATTCCTTGAGTACCGAGCGCATTTGCATATTTCTTTGGCACTTTTACTTACTTTTAAATGCCTTTGCTTAATTGTTTAGCACTTTTACTCTCTATTTCTGCACTTTTAAAAGTTTAAATAGCACTTTTAATTTGATTGACAACACTTTTAAACAGTTAAATAGCATTTTTAATCATTTATGCAACACTTTTGAATAAACAACAAATTTTCATAATCTGATTGTCAGAAAATGATTTTTATGTCTCTACAGAATGACTGATGAAAGAAAAGTAAAAAAGCCAGAGAGCATATTCAATCAAGAAGGCAAAGCTTTGACAAGGAAGATCAAAAAGGAGAACATTGCTCACATTAAGCTAGTTCTTGAGGATTCTCAACAAGAAGGAAAGGTATATGATCATTACATCAAAGTTGTAGAATCATATAAGGCAAAATTTGTTTCATTAAATTGAATATTTTCACCTTAATCAAGTTTTCTTAAATTTGATAAATAAGGCCTAAAGATCAATTTTGTCTTAGTTTCTTTAATTTAATTTAATTTTCTTCATTGTTGCTGGTTTTGTTGACTAACTTGTTAGAGGAAAAACACATTGGAAAGGAACGATCGCCAAGGTAAGCATTAAAACATGAAAATCACTCAAAAATTCCCCTAGCCTTTGCTAGCTACAAGGAAAAGGTAAGCCTTAAAATTTTGTCATTTTTTTACTTAAATTGTGGCTTTGGTGTTTTCAAAATCTAGTAATTAAAAACAGCCTATCTTTGTTTGAGGAAGTTTAACATTAGGCCTATGCTCTTCACTTTTATTAGTGAATCAAAATGCCAAAAGTGTTAAACTCTTTAATTAAGAAGAAAGGTTAAGGAAATCAAGCACATAATCAAATAAACGCCTTGTTTGTGGAAGAGAGTAGCAATACTCGAATCCCTTTAGTTAGTGGGTTGATAATTGAACCTTGTTAATTGTGTTTGGGGATTAAGAAATGGATAGGGATATGCTCTTCACCTTTTTGGTGAATCAAACTCCCACAACCTATTTCTTCTTTCCAATTTCTTGCTTTTACAATGAACATGCTAGATCATTAGTTGGGCTCACCTCCCGAGATTTTCCTTAAAAGGGCCGGTGAGAGGGACAACCCAAAGTGGGATACACTCACCTTTTCCATGATCATCCAACCCACTATAAAATGAAATACATACATCCTTAATGGGGTGTGTGACAAAAGGGTGTTAAATTTTTGAACTTCCTCAAGTAGTCCTCACAGATTGCGCAAAACTCCGACATACCAATGGTGGGAAGCCTCTTAATATACTTGGAGGATGAAAGTTTAATATCTATTTTTGATGCAATATTGACTAAAACCTTGTTAACTTAGCAAATACTACCTTATAGAGCCATGTTTACGAACCAATCTTGAGCTAGGTAGATTGCTTGAAGTGTCTTTTTGTGCAAAATTTGTGATAACATACTTTCAAAATCAAACACTTATTGTGTAGTGGGTAAAAATAAAAAAGTGTATGCGTGATTGTTGTGTTTGGAAATACATAAAACAAGTGAAGAAGATATCCATTGAAAGTTCATCTTACATTTTTAATCTCTTCAATATAAATCAATAATTATCAAATCAAAGGATCAATTTGAATCAAACCTTGTTGGATGTCGGTTTCCACACGGTCCCACAAACTTAGGGTATCTTTACAAGGAGATAACACTTGCATTACTACAAATTCCATGAATTTGAATACCAAATTCTTTTCAAAGGTCACGATCAAGGGGATATTCTCCCAAATCTATTTGAAGAAAGACTTGAAGAAATGGATAGAAACTATGTGTTTCATGATTACCACCATGGAGGAAACAACAATAACACCAATAATGCTAATCAAGCTCCTAAGGAAACACTTGAAGAAAGGGATAATAGAGCAGCTCAAGATAATGATTTTCGTGAAGTCATGGAGAAATTGATAGATAGGAATAGGGAGAATTTTTTCCTAAACCTAGCCCAAGCGGGGGTAAAGCTCCCATATGGAAAAACTTAAGAAGAATCAAGAAGCAGATAACCCCATGAATGTTATGACCAAAAAATTACAAACATTTCAAGAACAAATAGATTTAATGAAAAAGGCCACCAAACCTAAGCCCTTTTCTATTGAGGCCTTGTGTCCTTTCCCATTCGACAAAATCTTGGTCATGGTACCTTTTCCCTTCAATACCATTTTTCCTAAGTATGATAAGTATATGGGTAAAATAGACCCACAGGATCATCTAAGGGAGTTTTGTGCCTTAAGCATTGAGTTCATGCACAACACTACATACCTAATGAGACTTTTTCCTAGGAGCTTGGGAGGTCCCACCATGGAATGGTTCTCTAAACGCCCACAAGGAATAAAGACTTTTGAGGAATTAGGCTCTAATTTTGTGACCCATTACTCCTATAATATCGAGCATGAAATCACATGCTCAAATTGTGTGATACCAAACAGAAAGATGGTGAATCCTTCTTAGGATTCCTACAAAGGTGGAGGACCATTTTTGCAAGGTATCCATGAAGTATCCTTGAGAAAGAGAAGATGGAAATATTTACAAACAATTTGACCATGGAGATGAATTCTTGATTACAACTTCAATGTCCCCCAACATTTGAAAAACTTATCGAAAATGGGATCAAGATTGAAGACGTATTGGTAAAGAGACGAGAGATAAAAAAATTCAAAGACAATAAATCCAATACCAACAACAATAATAACCATTATGTATCTAATTATGTTAACAGTAGAGGGGCCAACAATCACAATGACAAATATAAGTTATGGTTAACGAATAATAACAAAAATCTTGTGAACGATGGAGTTGTGGAGGCCCACAATTTGAAGGCAACCCCTTTTAACTTATCAATTGGAGCTAATTCTTCATACAATGTAATTCAAATGAATAAAGCCCCCTTTAATTCCAATAATTCCAATAATCCCAACAATAATTCTAATAATAATCCTTTTAATAATGCCAATGGGAAGAAGCCCAAACCCTTTTTCTCCACATATCAAAAGAGAAAATTCACCTTTTTCGGTGAACCCTTGGAGAATGCATTAAGAACCTTGGTTGCTAATATGATTATCACATTACCTGATTTGAGACCTTATGAACCTCAAATTAAACCTAATTGGTGGAATGATTCTCATCATTGTGAGTATCATCGAAATAAGGGTCACAAAACCAATGAATGCATGAAGTTAAAACACTTAGTGCAAGACCTAATAGATGATGGAACTGTCAAAATTGAAGGGCCTCAAAACAATGAGGATCATACGGCCTTCAAGAACCCCTTTCTAAACCATGAAAAGGGTGAGTCATCTAATGCCAACCAAAATCAGAAAAGAGGTAATGAGAAGTGAAATTTTCTCATACCTATGATAACATAATCAATACTCTAAGTGAAGAGGACAATACCATAAATGTTATCATGGTAAAGGAGAAACCAAGAGAAGCATCATCCAATGTTGTCACTAGGGGGCAAGCTTCTAAAATCACTTTACCTACAAATGCTCCAAGAATTGTTTTACCCAACCAAAGCACATCATCATCTTCAAAGCAATATAACTTGGTTGATCAATTACAAAGAACTCCCACTCAAATCTCAATCCTAGAATTGCTCAAATTATCACCTACTCACAAGGAGATTCTAGAGAAAGCTTTAGTAGAAACCAATGTGCCTCTAAACCTAGATGCGGACAAGTTTCAAAATATGGTGGGACATCTCATTTCTTATCTAATTAGGGAGGCTGTGGATTCATGAAATGTAGGTTGTGCCTTCTACTTACCACCAATGTTTAAAATTCCCTTATCTAGGTCAAGAGATTATGGTGAGTGGGGACTCAAACCCCTTCCAATATTGTAACAACATGAAGCCTATCAATGACTCTTTAGTCCCGCATAATACAGAAGGGTCTATACCTAAACAAATAGAGCAAGGGAAAATTTCCAAGGACATTCCATTATTAAAAGGAAAGGAAAAGATGGAAAGTGAAATTATTGTTGAAGACATCCAAAGGCCCACTAACCTAGCTACATCGACAAAGGGCAAGGAAAAGGTTAGTGAGGAGAATACACATGAGAAGAAGAAAGAAGACAAAGATAAAGCCATCCAAATATACACCGAAGATGAGCATTGCCAAAAGATGGACCAAATGATGAGAAATTTTGATAAACAATTTAAAATCAAGCAAAAAGGAGTAGGGGAATATTCTTTATCCGTGATGGAGTTTCCATTATCCCCCAAGTCATATGGAAAGCCATCTAATATACCCCATAGATATAATGATCATTTTGTGAGAGAAAATACTTCTTCATCCATGGATGAAGATGATAACCAAATTCTTAATTGGCTTTATAAAGATGAGGAGTCAACTTCCCAAGAAAAACATATCCAAAATATCAGCATTCCCACACATCAATATAGGAAAGGATTCAAAATAATGCAAAACATGGGATACAAAGGCCAAGGACCTTTGGGCACAAGGAATGAAGGACTCATAGAACCCATTGAAATGACATGACGAGATAGCAAGGAAAAGACAGGATTGGGGTACTTAGAACAAGGGTACACACAAAAGAACTATCCTAAAGTCTATGATCAAATCTTGCAATTGGAATCACATAGTAATGAAGATTCTAATCAATGGGAATGGGACTCATTATCAAGTGAGTCATGCCATGATAAGGAGATAGATGTTATTCATACCTATACTTCTAACAAAGGAAAGGATCAAATAGCATAACCAAATCAGAATCAAGCCTCTAGTTCAAATCAAGTGGTCTTAGAACTTATTAAAATTCAATAAATAAATGGGTAGGTGAACCCTACATACCTTCATGGAGACCTACTATGGAGGAATCAAATGCTAGGTTTAACCCACAAGACTTTTATCCAATAGAAACCTTAGAGGAGTCTAGTGAGGAAGACTTTGACCCTAGTTCTTTAGAACATTTAGAAGAGGCACATGTCATAGACTTGAATGATACAATGTACAAACTACCAAATGAGGTCTTATCCCTAAATCTCATTGTACCAAATCAAAGCATTGATCCTTTAACTCTCATATACCCGAAATTAATCGAATGGGATTCTATTGAACCAACCATCCTCCCAACCTTTTTGAATGACAATGTGGTGTCCCAATATCTCAATGCGGTTGAACCTTCTTCTACTATGGAATATCAGGAGGAAATGATAAAGGGGAGTATCCAAACTTTCAATCCACCTAAAAATGAAAAAAACAAAAAAATTTAAAAAGGAAAAGAATCTAGTGTTGAAAACCACGTTGTGGCAGCACTAGATCCAAAAGAAAAAGAAATAAAGGATGTTTCCAAAGGTGAAAACCCAATTGAGGCACCTAAGGAAGGAATTTTGGATGCTTTACCTGAACGTTATGAAGAGATATCTCCAATTTTGATCGAGCCTATGGAAAAGATAAACATTGGGTCAAAAATCAAGCCAAAGATCATACACCTAGCGGCATCCTTATCTAGTGAAGAGAGAAAAGAATTCATAAAAAATTTCAAGGAAAAACAAGTCAACTTCGCATGGTCATATGATGATATGTCGAGATTAGACCCAAATCTACGTATGCATCACTTGAACATCAAAGGAGCCAAACTAGTCAAATAGAAGCTAAGGAAAATGCATCCACATATAGCCTTGCTAGTAAAAGTGGAGTTGGAGAAATTGTTAAAAGTGGGATTTATCAGGGCCATTGATTATGCCCAATGGATTTCAAATATAGTGCCAGTTTCAAAAGAAGATAAGTCCATCAGGATTTGCACGGATTTTAGGGACCTGAATTTGGCATGTCCTAAAGATGATTTTCCTCTTCCAAGCATAGATGCCATTGTAGATTTAACAGCGGGACATTCCATGTTTTCACTTATGGATGGATTTAGTGGCTATAACTAGATCAAGATAGCACTTGAGGATCAAGATAAAATATCATTTACATGCGCATGGGGAACATTCTATTGGAATGTTATGCCCTTTGGTCTAAAGAATGTCAGGGCAACATATCAAAGGGCCATGACAACAATATTCCATGATATGATGCATAAGTTCATGGAAGATTATGTAGATGAAATATTAGAAAAATCTCATTTGATAGAGGATCATCTACCAATTCTAGAGAAATTTTTTGTTAGATTAGAGCAATTCAAAGTAAGGCTCAATCCAAAAAAGTGTGCATTTGGGATCCAATCAAGAAAACTGTTGGGCTACATTGTATCGACGAAATGAATAGAGGTGGATCCCGCTAAAGTCAAAGCCATCATGGAGATGGAAGCACCTAAAAACATAAGCCGAATGAGGTTACTACAAGGATTAATTTGATCCATTAGGAGGTTTATATCCCAATTGGTGGAAAAATGTCATAACTTCACCCAACTTCTCCATAAAGATACAGTTTTTAAATGGGATGAGAATTGTGAAGAAGCTTTCAACATGTTGAAGAAATACCTCATGAACCCTCCAAATTTGATGCCACCTATCAGAGGCAAACCCTTGATCCTACATATTTTAGTGACTGAGCATTCATTGGGGGCACTTTTGGCACAAGGAGATGAATCAAGAAAAGAAAAAGCTATATATTACATAAGTAGAACTTTCATCAAATACAAGTTGAAATATACATTCATAGAAAGGGGATGTTTGGCTGTGGTTTTTTCTTCCCAAAAACTATGCCACTATATGTTAGCTCATAAGATAAGACTCATTACAAAGATCAATCCTTTGAAGTATCTACTTAGCAAAACAACATTAAATGGAAGGCTAGCCAAATGGGTCATGGTGTTGAGTGAATTTGACATTGAGTATGTAGACCACAAATCTATCAAAGGGAAAGTCATTGTTGACCAATTAGTGGAATCACCACTACAAGATGATCATCCAATTCAAGTAGAATTCCCAGATTCTAAGATTGTGAATGTTGAAGCAAAGACATGGCAACTATATTTTGATGGTTCATACACCCAACATGGATCAGGAGTAGGCATACTCTTAATCACTCCTCAAGGATCTACAATTCCAAATTCATATAAATTTTTATTTCCATGCACCAATAACATAGCAGAATATGAAGCCTTGGTTAGTAGAATCAAGTTGGCATTAGAGTGGAAGGTGACAAAACTAAAGGTTTATGGAGACTCACAATTAGTCATTAATCAAATTAATGATGAATATCAGACAAAAGATGACAAGATGGTACCTTATAAGAACATGGTGGAAAATCTTAAGAAGTACTTCATTCTTATTACATTTGAGCAAGTGCCAAGAGAAAAGAACAAAGTAGCAGATGCAATGGAAACTTTTGCATCACTTCTATAAATACCAGATCAAAGCACCAGATATGAATTCCTGGTAGAAGAATTGGAACAACCCACATTTGACCCTACCCATCATCATACCATTTGTTTGCTAACTACACATGAATCACCTTAGTATGGACCTATTTACACTTACCTAAAAGACCAAATCCTACCCATGGACCAAACCAGGAACCAAAAGAAAAGCTTCATCTGCCAAGCCTCTCGATATACTTTAATATCTGAAACATTGTATTGTAAGAGTCTAGACGGAATGCTCCTTAGATGTTTAGAGAAAGAGAAATTAGACGTAGCCTTGTGAGAAATCTACGAGGGAATCTATGGGTCACATTCGAATGGATTAACCCTAGCTAAGAAACTTCTTAGGATAGGATATTTTTGGCCTACGATGGAGAAAGACGCTTGTCACTTTTCCAAAACTTGTAGAAAGTGTCAATTTCATGGAAACTTGATACATGTACCCACACAAGAGCTTCATTTGATGACAACACCTTGGTCATTTTATCAATGGGGTATAGATTTAATAGGAATGATTTATCCACCATCATCAAATGGTCATAAATTCATTATCACAGCAACAGAGTACTTTACCAAATGGGTGGAAGTTGTACCCTTATCAATTGCAACAGGAAATAAGATATCTTTGTTTATCCTAAACAACATAATATGTAGATATGGTGTTCCTCATGCCATCATAATGAATAATGCAAAGCACTTCAAAAACAAAGACCTAAAGGAATTATGCACAAAGTTTCATATGATCCATCACTCATCTTCAATCTATTACCCCCAAGGTAATGGACAAGCCGAAGCAACAAATAAAAACATCTTGAAGATATTAAAGAGAACGATGGACAATTCAGGTAGAGATTGGCACATACAAATAAACCCGACCTTATGGGCTTATAGAACAAGCATCAGAATGCCAACATGAGCTACACCATTTTCCTTAGTCTTTGGAATAGAAGCAGTTTTACCTTTAGAGGTAGAACTTCCATCATTGAGGGTATCTTTACATGGTTTAATAAGTGAAGAGGATTATAGAGTTGTTATATTGCATGAACTAGAATTTCTAGATGAGAAACAACAACAAGCATTTGATCACTTAAAAGTATATCAAAACAGAATGTCAAGGACTTATAACAAGCACATCAAGTCAAGAACATTTCAAATAGGTGACCTAGTTTTGCGAGAGAATCCCAAGAACCAAGCGGAAAGGGAAAAGAAGGGAAAATGGGAAGCAAACTAGTTAGGACCTTTTTTAATAATTTCATCTTTTGGGACCGGCACTTATAAGTTAGCTGATTGTGATGGAGAAGAGCTACAAGAACCTATCAATAGCATTCATCTAAAGAGGTTCTATACATGAAGCAGATGAAAGAGTATAAAGAGTATCATAAAATCAGATGGAGAGCATCTTATTTATTGTATATAGTCAAAAGAGATCTTAAAAATACCAAAAACATGTGAAAAATAGAAAAGACCAAACAAATTGGAAAAGTAGAAAAGATAAAAAATAGTGGAAAATTGAGCATGAAGAAAGTCAAAAACATTCATATATGATCCTCAAAAATATGTCATCTTGGTGAAAACCTAGCAAATAGGCGCCTTGATGATATAAAAAGAAAAAAAATGAAAAAAAAGAGAAAATACAAAGAAAATAAAAAAAGAGAAAAAGTATCTTGGTGAAAACCTAGCAAATAGGCACCTTGGTAGCAAAAAAAGGAAAAATCTTGAAAAATAGAAAAAGAAGAAAGATCCATTCAATCTATGAAAACCTAGTAAACAAGCGTCATTGAAAGTCCAAGTCAGTCACATACCTAGAAGGTCACCTTGTAAATATTGCATTCGCCAGCATTTGTATATATTGCATAATAAAACCCCACAGTTGCATTCGCAAGTACCTCAAGATTTTGGTCACCTAATCTGCAAATTGTCCTAAGTCCAACTTTGGAATCATATCAAACTGGGGGCAATCTACTCGAATGGAGGAAGGATTCATCAAAAGAAAATTTCAATCAATCATTGAATCAATTCATCAAAATGCAAGTGAAGCACTTAATCAAATCTTCAATCCTAATCCAATTTGAACCAAATGTAAAATTTGATCTGAGATCTTACACAACCTTATCTTTATTAGGATTAAAAGTATGAAATGGATGGAACTACAGTTGAAATATGGATTTGAAAAACATTGCAAGAAAATTTCTAAGTGTTGACTTGATTGATGAAATCATGTTTTTCTAGCGAATCGATGAAAGTTTTTAAACTAGACAAGCTATGATGAAAGCGTGATATTTAGGTGCTTTCTGAATGACTTTCTTAAGATCAAAGTTATAAATCATGTATTATTTGTCTAAGGATGTGATCATCAAAGAATCATTGAGGACTTGTACATAGGATAAAACTGAGATCTCTATTTGCTTACGCAAAAGGATACCTTAGATATTTTGATGTTCAATATCATAATACCAAAATCCACTTCTTGTTAGGATTTGATAACCATCAAATCTTCCCAAGAACACCTGCATGCAAAGACTGCTACAAGAATGAAGACAGAAGAGAAGGCAGAAACTATGGCGGCCAAAAGGCCAGAGACTGCAAAACCATGTTGCAAAAAAATAATCTTCTATTAACAATGATGAAAATAATACAATCTCCTTATGAATTACAAAGCGGTGAATCCTTATAAAGGATACCGAAACCTTAAAAGGGAAACTTATAAGAAAAGGAAACTTTCCTAAGTCTAACTTAAGCTAAGAGTAGAGAACTAATAATTAACTGATTTAATTATTAGCAATACTCGACTACTCTAACACCCCCCCTTAAGTGTAACTTAGGGAGAAGCAAAAAAAACTAAACTACTGCAGAAAGCAGGAAAGATGGGTCCCGGCAACTAGGCCTGATCAGGTACCCAAAACATAAAGCAAAAGATATCCCAGAGAAAGGAACAAGAAGAGAGCAAGAAGCTCCTCCGAAGCATGTCTGAAAACTCTGTCAGAAGATACTGCTGGAACCCCCACTGAAGTGCATGACCAGGTAGAGAAGACAAGTGTCTGAAGAGCTGATCAATTGAACCAAGAAGCAATAGAACCAACAGGTGAACCCCCCCATAATGCTGAACTGGGAGAGGTGACAGGAACACTGAAATGCGATGCCAGAAATAGCTGCAGAAGAAGAACTAGGAACACCAACAGTGCAACAGAAGCACACACACAGGATAAAGGGCGGTGTCATAGACACAGTCTACATGAGCTAATGTCATGGAAGGTACGCTCACTTGACAAGAGTGGATGCACCTATAGTGGCAAATACATCAGAATCCCCCCATGGCACTTTATAACTGAGTGCGAATACTAAAACTGAACCAGGTGAAAAAGATCCCAGAAATGCAGAAGAGGGCACTTTATCTCAGTGCGTTTACAGAACAAAGATACATCAGAAAGAGCATGCAAGCTCAGAAGTCAGAAAGAAGAGTGCACTAAGAAACCAGAAGAAGAGATCCCCAGACTTGTAGAACCAAGCACACCACCAGAGGGCATAAACTGCATAACTCAGAGGAGTGAAAACCTAGAGTAGAATCTAGAAAAATAACCTCTGCCGCTGAATAGCACACTGAACCAGCTTTCCGATGATATCTCGTTTGCCAAAAAAGGAGTCCGGATGAGCCAGATATGACTCCCGAAAGGCAAAAAGAGATATCAGACTTCAACAAAAAAAACACTATTGAAATGGTGGAACCAAAAACCCTAACCTCCACCATCGAAAAGTGCTCGGAAAGAGCTTTCCGATGGTATATGGAAGTCAGAAAAAGACCCCCGGATGCTCCTTGTAGAGAGAGAAACGTCCAGGAACCCCCAAAAGCTTCAAAACATAGGTTTAAGCCCCTGGGGCTAAAAAAAAGGCCCCTGGGCACATGGTGTGCGCAGGGGGCTGGAACCAGAGCTCCTGGTCATCCATATGACCGCCGTTAGGGCCCGCGGGCTTAAAAACCCGCCGGGCGGCCGGCGGAGCGGTGGGCGGAGCGGGGCCGGCGGAGGAGGCCAGCGGGGCGGCCGGCGGAGGAGGCCAGCGGTGGCGGCCAGGCCGGGTGGCGGCTGGGTGGGCCGCGGAGCAGAGCAGAGGGTGCGGGGGCGCTGGCGGAGCCGGGGTGGCGGCCGGGCCGGGCGGCGGCTGGGCGGGCCGCGGGGCCTGCAGAACGGAGCGGGGGCGTGAGCTGGGCCGCGGCTCTGTCGTGGCCACTTGGTGGTGCGCTGGTGGCCACTAGGCGGCTGCCCAAAACTATAAGTTTTTTTAATATTTTTTTGACAATCGCCATCTCGGAGTGCGTGCCAGGGCTGTACGGCCCTGGTATGCAAAAATTTTTTGCCTCAGATGCCACTGTGTCCAAAATGGACAAGTTTTATATGGATTTAGGGGTTCTTGGGCCTTCCGAACACAATGGTGGTGTCCATTTTTGCCCAAGGTGAGCCAAATTTCAGCTCCCCCCCAGATCCATAAAAAAAAACTTCTGAAACCCTTGAAAACCTCCTGCTTCTGAAACACTTCAACAAAACACGAATAGCGAGCAGCAAGATGGCTCTGATACCATGTTAGGATTTGATAACCATCAAATCTTCCCAAGAACACCTGCATGCAAAGACTGCTACAAGAATGAAGACAGAAGAGAAGGCAGAAACTATGGCGGCCAAAAGGCCAGAGACTGCAAAACCATGTTGCAAGAAAAATAATCTTCTATTAACAATGATGAAAATAATACAATCTCCTTATGAATTACAAAGCGGTGAATCCTTATAAAGGATACCGAAACCCTAAAAGGGAAACTTCTAAGAAAAGGAAACTTTCCTAAGTCTAACTTAAGCTAAGAGTAGAGAACTAATAATTAACTGATTTAATTATTAGCAATACTCGACTACTCTAACACTTCTAACATAGATTCTGACAAAATTGGTATTTGCACTCTCGTGATTGGCTTCAATCAGTGATATTCATGCCATAAAAGAGATGGGAAAGTAACAAAAGAAATGCAAAAATTATTCATATCATCATGGTTGAACTAGTGATGGTTGTACTAAAATGGGGATTCCAAAATTGCTCAACGATGAACATAAGCTCCAAATTTTTTGAATAATGACAGTTAGTTGCATACATCTTAGATTAAATGTATTTAATGTATTTTTCCTTTCTTAGTTTATGATTGCAAGAGGGAAAATTGACAAAACAAAAGGGGGTGTGTTCAAATAAAAAATCAAAGGATCATCAAAAACTATATGTGATACAGTGTGTTGGAAATCAAAAATAAAAAACAAAAGTGCATTTCATTAGTTCACTTGCATTTTTTAGGTTCATTTATCACCATTGCATTAAATCATTGAAATCATCTTCACTACATTCACTTTATCTTACATTCTCTTAAGCGTTTTCATCATTTAAACCATTAAGTTCATTGCATTTCATCATTTTAAAATCATTGCATTAAATTGCATAAGTCATGTAACATCATTTGCATTAGGTTCATTGCATTAAGTTGCATTAATCTTTATCTTTAGAATCATTTAAATCAATTACATTAGGTTTCATACATCACCTTAAATTCATTGACTGCATTAGATTGCATCATTCAAGATTCATTTCATTTAGTATACATCATTCATGGCAAAAGGAAATCATTCATTTCACATCCATTAAGTACATTTACCATTACATTCATTATAATCATGATCATTACATCATTATATCCATTACATCATTGCATTGCAATATCATTCATCTATATCACATATAAACATCTAGGATCATTAATCATTAAGTATCCATATCACATTGCATTCATATACATTATCCATTACAACCATCTAATCCATCTATATATCATTACATCCATAAAAGAAAAGCATTAATCATTAGGATCCACATCATTGCATTCATCCATTTATTCTATGTCATACATAAGACAATCATTTAAGCATCATTAGAACATATGCATACATTTTTAAAATTGCATTTGAAAATCATAAAACAAAGCATATAGGAGATAGAACCATCTAGATCTGAATATCATGCAAAACACTTGAAAAGGAGATCCAACACATCATGACATCATATATAGTAAAGCTATCAAAATTGAGTATCAAAGTCTATAACATCATCATAAGATCAACATGATATCATAGTCCATCAAAGGATCATAAATGCAAATATCCAGATAATCAAAGTCTATTAGAGTATCAACATGAACAACCTCAATGAATCAAAAATGATACAATAGAGTCCAATGTCTTGATATCAACAAAGAAATGAGATCATGTATATCATCAAATAATAAAAAATATCTCATATCATATCTCAACTAGCTGAACCACCAGCACCATCTCCACCATTAGGACCAGGAGCACTATCTGGAGGACAACTCAAAATTGCATGTAATCCCTGCTAACTCATCACTGCCAGAAATTTCTGCATCATCAAACTCAACTGAGTAACCTGATGATGCATTGCTGACATCTAAGTTTGAAGAGATATAACATTTGATGCTAAAGCTGGAGTAGGAACCTATATTGCAGAAGACTGTGGTGGAGGTATCGAAGAAGAAGGCATGGAAAAAGATGGATCTGATAAGGATGGAACAAAACTCAAAGAAGATGGATGTGAAGAAGATGAGGGCATCAAAGTAGAAGTAGGCACCTGAGAAGAAGAAGCATGTGGAACAACTGGTGGTATCATCAGCTGAGAAGGAGGACCCTATGCCTGATCAAGCAAAACATGTGCAACCTCTACATCAACCTCTCACTATCACCTAGCCCTATGTCGACCTGGTCTCATAGTTGGATCCCCAACAACCTGATGGAGTGCTCTATCTGCACCACCTCTAACCTGATCAACCTTAGGAGGGATAGGAGCAACAACAATCACTGGAATAAGAACTCTGCCTACTCTGACTGCCCGATGACCCCATCATCTGCACCATGCTCTAATCCTACCCCCACCTCTCCCACCATCTCCATCATCTACATCATCTCCCCCATCTCCCACATCGCCACCATCACCATCTGATACCTCATCAATACCTGGGACTCTCTCAGTGAGATCTGTAAACCTTGGAAATGGGTTATGATGTAGCCAATCAATGTACTCATCTATGATCCCAGCATCCATAATGTGCTCTCTCATCAACCAAGGTAGATATCCAAGATCCCAAATCTCTCAGACAACTGTCCCATAATCCACACAGGGACCCCACAAAGATCTCTCTAACTAAACTCTAGCATACATAGCCACTCCCTGGGGCATACCTTGTGTGCACCCATACTGATGCAAAACTCTCTTGAAGTAGAATCTCTCAATAATATAAGTGGAACATCCAATCATCCATCGAGGACAGAACATGAAAGGCAACTCAGTGCCATCCTCAGGCCAAGCCTTGCATCCCACATATGTCCTCCAGACAACAACATCCATATCATCAATGACACAATGCAAATAATCTAGCTTACCCATATGGGTTTGAATCAACATACCCTCATACATGCAGGTGAATGGCCAACTTGGATCTCACTGTTGTGTTGTGATGGGACGTGTCACTGGGATATGCTCCCAAGTCCAAAGTTGTAGTAATATCACTCATGTAGTGAGCATGGAAGATCATCTATAAATAAATGTATGTAGCTCATGATACAACTGAGCTAATTCATAGGATCCCCAATCAAATCATCAAGGATGCACCATCAAGTCCTCAAGGATAGGACCCCATCCAACTGCAAACCCATGACCATGTCTGTCTGGAAGAAGGAACCCACCAATTAAAGTACCTAAGACTACTGGTAGCACTAGAAAATAAAGAAACTGGGCCCACTGGATATGATCATCTCCAATGGTCGAATCCAGAAAGACCTGCCGACATGCTGACCCATCATCTACAGAATTGTAATAAACCAACTCTCCTCTTTTTGGCAAGTGAAGGATACGATACACATCCTTCGGGGTGATTGTCATCTTGCCCATAGGTAAATGGAAGGTGTTATGGTCTGAGTACCATTGCTCAGCCATAGTAGTGATCAAACCCCGATTCACTCAGAATCGAGGTAGAGCCAGAAGGAAAAATAGACCACACAGACTGATATGTCTATGATCAGCCACACTCAGGTCCTAGATCATACTCATAGGTAAGGGATACGAACCACGAACACCTAATGACTTGAGCACAGCCTACACAAAGAAAGTTCAATCACATCAGTTTTGAAATCAGTTATCATTTGGATCATCCTAAGTCAATCAAAAATTTACAAATATCAAACCACAATCAATTTTCCTAAGTCTATTCAGAGAGGATGAAAAATTCATCATCACCCATCAGCTAAATCTAGATTGACAATCAAACATTCAAACTATGAATGACATCTTACAACTCACTATAACATCAAGTTTGTTACCTTAACCAATAATCTGATCGACGATGTTGAATAATTTACAAACTAGACTATGGCAATTTAAAATCTTTTCTAGCAGGGTAAAAGCGCTATTTCAAGCTTTAAAAGTGCTAAAATGCAAAAGCATTGTTTAAATGCGCTACTTAAAAATTTAAAAGTGAAACTTCAGGAAAAAGTGCTAAAACTATTTGAAAGCACTATTTTAAAATTCAAAACCACTAATTTAAAGGGAAAAAGCAAAATCAGGATCATATGTGCTATTTGACAAAGCAATAGTGAATTCAGCCATAGAACAAGTGTGTAAACATGCTATTCTGATTCGCGGAAGCACTGGTTAAAACTAAAGAAGTGCTATTTCATGTGTAAAAGCGCTATTTAAAGGTGTAAAAGCACTATTTGAAAAATAAAAAGCAAAAAATAGAGGGTTTTCCTAAGAAAAATTCAATTTTTTTGAATTTAAATGCAAAACTGGAAAAAACCAAGAGGTTCAGGCACTCACCGGAGGTCCGTAAGTGAGTGGCCACTGATACCGTTGCCCACGCTCAAATCTATTCTCATGTATTAGAATCGACATCGTCAGGGAGTCAAAGAAGGTCAAAGCTCAAAAGTCAAGAGTAAAAGTGAAAATGAATAGTAAAAAAGACTTTTTACCTCTTTATATAAACCTTTTGACCTAAAAAGGGTATCTTTGACTTAAAAAGGGAATCTTTGATTAGAGGGGGCTTGGGGACCAAAATTTTCACCAATTCTGCCAAAATAGGGGCATTTATCATCAAATAGACACGAAAACAATATCGAAAATGAAATAAAAATTCATTATAAATTGATCCAATCAATGCAAATTGACCTAAATCATCATAAAATTTCAAACATCAATCAAATTTCATTTCATTTCCGAGGGGGCATACACTCGGATAATCAACATTAGCATCAACATCATCAAATCAGGGGAATGACCATCAAATTAGAGTGCAATATTTTATCAGGAAATTTTTTGCTAATCAATTGAGAGGGGCATCAAACATCGAACCACATCAAATCAAGTATCATATCAGCAATCTAACATCCTATCAACCATCAAGAACACCAAAATCAAATCAAAACTGCATCAATCCTATCATCAAAATCGGCATTTCATATCGAACATCAAAATCAACCATCGACAGAATCAAGACCTTTTATCAAGTTGGATTAAAACATTCTTTGAATCGCTACGCTTCACATGTCAACTCAAAGAGGGGCATTTGTAATCACCAAAAAGTGGACAAGATCATTCAAGTGATTAATCAAGGCAAATCAAGGCAAAATCAAGGCAATTGAATCCAAACAAGTATTTAGCCAATCAAAATTAAAATCAAGCTTCAATTCAATTTAAATCAAAATCAAGAGCATTTTAATCAAGTTAAATCAAATTAATGTGCAATTAATTCAATTAATTCTATAGTTTAAAATTAAATAAACTCAACCCATTCAAGGGTTACACTTGGCTAAATAAATGAATTAAAATCAATTGATTAAATCCTAATTTCTCTCAACACCACATGGGAGGAAAAATCCTCAACCAATAGGATTTAAGAAAAGAACTCACATGGATCAAGCGAAATTCAATCTCAATCACTCAAATTGAAAGAGCATCTTTTCCACTCATCTTGTCTTCTTGTCCCAAGCTTTGAGGACACAAGATTTAAATTGTCTTCAAAGGGTGGAACCAAAGACTCAACTCAAGCCTAATCATGATCAACTCTACCACACCCCCTACCCTTTCCAAATCCTATATAAGAAAGGCATAAATCACTCATAAATCAATCCACAAATCTAAGAATTGCATCTAACATCTTGAGAATTATAGCTAGAAAGGCAATTTAGAAGTTAATTGAGCATTTCAATTTGGAATTGAATTAATTAGCTTAGCTTATCATTCATTTCTCATTCTAGGATTGTCATTAATGGAGGCTTGCTAAGAGCTTCACCATTAACACTCTTAGTTAGAGAGACATAGAATGCTTAATTGTTCTTTATTTTCTAAATCGAGTTGCTAATTGTGGTTATTTAGTTTCTATTTGATTTATTGTACAATACTAATTCTATGAAGGTACAATTTCTAGTACACACATACCATCCATATTGTAACATAAAACAATAGAAAGAGGCTTATGTGTGTACAATGATGAAATAGACCTTATCTCTTTTTATGTTGCATTGGAGGGAAAGATGATCCACCTAGGCTTAAAAGGGAAATCAAGCTTCAAGTGGATGCAATGGTTCCTTATTTGATATGCAATTGAGGAATGGATGTGTGAATGTAAAATTGATGGTGATGTGCAAGATTCAAGGTAAAATGAAGAAAAAAGTTGACTTTCAATAGACACAAACTGGTAAAGATCTAAAAGACAAATTCTATTACTAAAAATAGAACACAGAAATTCTAAATAACCTACAGATTTGATTTGGAGCTGATTTGGAGGTACTAGTTTGGTTGGGTCAGCCTATTCTTGGGACTAGGTCGATTGGATTAGTCTATTCCCTACTCTTTCTACTAATTTCAATTGCATACTACAACCAAGATCTTGTACTTTCTAGATCTGATCATGAAATCAGCACCACTTGTTCCTACACAGAAAAGAGAGAAAATATTTGGTAGAAAGGGGTCTGTATCAGTCAAACCTTTGTTGAGGAATAAACCTTGAAATTAAAATTAAATATGCATAAATAGAAAGTGTGTTGATATAAAGTAGAGGCTAGATCTGAAAATGTAACTTGTCTATACCTTCACAAATGAACTTAGAGTTGTAATGTCTATGAAGATGCTCAAAGTGTTCTTAAATCTTGTTGTGATGTTTTGAATTGTTGAGAAGAATCAAGGATGCATTTCACAAATTCCTAGATCTGCAAATACTCCTCAAATTTCCAATGTTGATATTTGTGTGCTAGAAAGAAGGATCTTCTTTCATGATTTAGGTATCCTCTTCTTAGCCTTCAATGAGGGAGAGAATATTGCTAAAATGGAGAAGATTATCTTTGAAAATTCCTTGGATACTTGAAATCTTCCTTAGAATGCTTGAGATGATAGAGATCTTGAACTTGTACTTGAGGTCTTGAACTTGTTCTCTTGCTATTGTGAATGCTTACCCAAATGAGGAGAGGTAGGTTGCTTATATGTACGCTTCACAAATATTTCAAAGCTCAAAACTTGAAAAGGTCCAATGAGAGTTTGAATTTATTGCTCCACCAATAGGGCCCATGTTAGAACTAAATGATTGAAGAAGAGAAATAATAAAGATCACTTGGAGATAAGGGCTCGCATTAAATTTGGTGAACATGGGACTCGTATTTGAATTTATTTGTTCATTAAGTGCCACATGCAATCCCATTATACATGCTAAAATAAAAATTCACTAAGGTGGGTGCTAAAAATCATGAAATTATACACACCTATAATGTGCCTGCAATTTATGATGGTACATTTATCCCCCACTTTAGTGAAAGTATGATATTACCTCATGCCCATGGAAAAGGAAATGGGAGAGAAGAGGAAGAGAGAAATGGTCATGGCCAAAATGCAAAGAGATAAGGCATCACTAGGTTCAAGGGTGTTAGGAATAAGGTGTCTCAACCTTGTATATTTCCTTACATTTGTTATTTGATAATTGTCGGCACTTTAGACAATGTGTAAGGTGATCATGACTAAAACGGTTATGACAAATTCCTATGACGGTCATTAATATTTGTAAGAGCTAATTGTGAAAGATTCAATGATGGGTGAAGACATGCAAGACATGTGGCAATTGATAAAGTTGAGTACTATACACTCTTCTACAACCATGGGGTTAAAAAATTTTGGGTTCCTATTTTCTTGGAGAATGGTAAAACCCTAATACGGCTGTTCTTTGGAAGTTACCCTAAAAAGGAAAGCACATGATATAAGCATTTTTTAGGGTTGCAAATTTTGATGAGAAGTGAGTGTATTGTTGGAACGTTTTATGCTGCCAGATTTGTCTTCAAGTGTTTATGATCTCCTGAAAGAACTTGCATTGCAAGTGTATTGTAAACTGTAACAATTTTGATTAATATATTGTGCAGGTTTTGGAGTGTTGGGGTTTTTACCGAAAGGTTTTCCCTAGGGTATATCTTTGTGTCATTCTCTTTTTCATGTATTCATGTTATTGCAGCAACATCTAAGTTAATTGTATTAACATTATGTAATTGATAAGGGTTAAATCTGAATTTGCACAGTCCTCTCCTTTGAAGTTTAGCGTAGGGAATTGTTTTCCACTCATTGAGTTTCCTTTCAAAGGGCACAAGCCCCCAAATGAAGGGTCTCAACTTAAAAAACCACATGCAAGGGCACAAAAAAAACATAAAAGACAACAAAAGAAAAAAGACACAAATAGACAAAAGAGGTTAGTACTAAAAATAAAATTCCAAATCAACAAGTTAAAGAGAACTTGATTGAGAAAATGTCCCAACCACTAGCATCACATTTGGAAATCTATTCTAAGAGCATAAATGGTCATATAGAAAGGGAAATAGCATACATCAATTTCAAGAAAACAATCCATGATCTAACCCACTAGAAAGACTATGAGAGCATATAAAGAAAGAGAAACCATGAATTCAACAATCTAGAAAGTTATGTCATGCAAGGTGTTCTATGGGGGAGAAGAGGAGGAAAGAGTAGAAAGGCTATCAAGTTGTATTATGTTATTTCCACTCATCCTTAGAAAGGAAAAAGGGGGAATTTATGGTCTAGCAAGTTATGTTCTACTAGTCAATTATGGCTTGAAAAGTTTGCACACAGGATGACCTATCCTAAGGAAAGCATTATCTCCTTAGGGAATTTGTAAAAGGGACCGGTCCTATGAAAAGGATAGTCGATGCATGGATCCATGAAAAATGATCATCCCTAAGGAAATCATGGTCTCCTTAGGGATAAATGAAAAAAATTAGTCTAAGGATCTATAAAAATGATCACTCCTAAGGAAAGCATAATTTCCTTAGGGATAAATGAAAAAAATTAATCTAAGGATCTATAAACATGATTAGGCCTAAGGAAATTATAGTTTCCTTAGGGATCAATAAGGTTGTGTAATGTACAAGGAGGCCACATACATACCCTCGTATGTATGATGCAAACATAGGATTATGGTGGTCTCATAAGGAAAAGAGAACAAGGATACCTACTTCCAACAACAAGATGATATCCTTAAACAACAATGTATGATGTAACCTTAGCAAAGAGGAAAGACTCTTGATAGTCGAGGAATAGATAACTATGAAATAGTATCAACAAGGAGGAAGCAGCTCTTGAAAGGAAGAGATATTTTATGCAAGACATATACCTTCAAGAGGATTTATTGAACAAAGATAACTCCTACAAGACAAAGAGGGAAAGGAGAACAAGAATGCACCCTTTCATCCCCCCCATTTCTAGGTGAAAAGCATATTCTTGATGAAGGATAACACTTTAAGCCCCCAATTATGGGTATTTATTTAGGATGAACATATTTCAACAAATAAGGAAGAGGTTGTGATAAAGGATACACATATCTTGTATAAGAGAGAATATTGAATCAAAACAAGCCCCCAATTATGGGTATTTATTTAGGATGAACATATTTCAACAAATAAGGAAGAGGTTGTGATAAAGGATACACATATCTTGTATAAGAGAGAATATTGAATCAAAACAAGCCTCCAATTATGGGTATTTATTTAGGATGAACATATTTCAACAAATAAGGAAGAGGTTGTGATAAAGGATACACATATCTTGTATAAGAGAGAATATTGAATCAAAACAAAAATTCCATATGAGAAAAAATGTCACGTGATAAAAACAAATTCCACATGACCAAGTGCATCCTTAGAAAGAGAACGGAGAGGAAAAGAAAATATATTTACCCCCAATCATATAGGCAAGATAAAAGAGAACACATTATTCATACTAAGATAATGATTAATTTTAATAGATGGACACTTCCAAGCAAGGAAGAGATTATGAACAAAAGATATCAATCTCTAGAAAAGAGATGAATCTTAGAACAAAACAAATCTATGCAAGGAAGCAAACCACATTAGAATTGATAAAAGTAGAAAAGAGATAATGGATATTTAAAAAAAAAATAAAAAATAACATAGACCCCTAAGGGAAAGGTCATTTATAATAGACATGCTCTTTTTAACAAAGATGAAAACTCATTGTGAAAAATAAAGGATTCATGCTAGGAATAATGTAACATTATAAAAGATAAAATCCACAAAGAGAAAATGGATTGTATGAATGGAGGATAAATAATTGACAAGAGAAAATACATCACATTATATGTACTTAATGGAAAAATCAATTACAAGAAATGTACACTTCCAAACAAGGAAGAGGTTGCAAAAAAGGATATCAATCTCCTAAAAAGAAAGATCCTTAAAAAACAAGTCCATGCATGGAGGACATCATAGTATAAGAGATTTATCCAAAAAAGAGATAATGGACCCTTTAAAAGGAGAATGAATGAAATAGAGAGACCTTGCCCCCCAAGAAGAAGGAAAAGGGAATAGACTTATTATGCTACTCTCAATGAACACCATGCAAAATAAAGAGCCCCAATTAAAGTAAGCCACGGAGATTACATGATAGAGAAAAACATAATAGGAAAGAGGAATGTTAAGGTATGGATTTAATGTCAATAAAAAGCATAAGATCCATTGTTAAGAAAATAAAAGATATATCTACTAATCTTGAACAAATTATCTAAACTCAATATAATTAGCAAGAGAATGTCTATTGATATGATGGAAAAGACAATGAAAATCACCATTATAAGATCTTTGATTCTTTGGAAAATGTCTAAAATGAAGAAAAAAAATAGTATCCTATTTAAATCTCCAAAATATTCTTTTAGCCAAAGTCAAACAGTCATCAAAATGAGGTGTAACAATAGAAGGTGTTGGAAAAAGAACTTCTAGAGGAAGCTTTTGTTGGGATGAAGAAGAAGGAAAAGTGGTAGCTTGAGATATGAACCCTAGACCACAACTAGGGACTTGTGTAGGAGGATCTATGGGGACTTTTAATACCTTGCTCATTAATACCAATACCTCATCCACTACAACCTAATGTCATAGCCCACATTGTGATTATCCTTTAATATAGAGGGAGAAGGACATTCATCTTGAGATTTATTAAAATGTGTAGCATAAAGAGGAATATAGAGGGAATAGTTTTATTTAGGGAGATTAGGATTCCTATCAATGTTCCCATTTTCTTTTAGGTATGAAAGAAGAAGAAGGTTTATTAATATCTTCATATCTACTTAATATTATTTTTTAAGGTAAATCATAAAGAAAATATTTAACATCAAGATTATAAAAAATAGTTTGATAAAAAGATGAATATTTTAGATCATCTAAAGAAGTACATAAACTAGCTTCCTTAAGCTCATCAATTAAGGTGGGTTTAGCAGGAGAGGATCCAGGTCTCACCAATATGAGATTATTAGGAGCATTATTTATAACTTGATCATGATTAATAGACACCCTAGGAGAAGGATTACAATTATTCATGCCAAGAATATCTTTAGTTTCACTTTTTTGAACAAAAACACTTATGTAATTAACATATTCCATGCATTTTGTTAAAACCATTATGATAAAATTACATGAAATATGGATAAATATCTTGAAAATTGTTTTATAAGAAGGAAGAACATTTGAAATTCTCAAGATGTCATATGCAAGAATACCATGAAGGAAAAAAAACTCCATGATATGAAAGAAAGTATTATCTAGTTGATATGGCTAACAAAGAGAAATAGGGATAAAAGTAACAACATGAGATATCATACACCAATATAACTTAGTAAATTACATAATGAAAATGAAAGCTACCCAAATTAGATTTAAGGATACAATATATGAGATCTAGACAATAAATCAAAATGGAAATGTCATGCCTCGGGTGATTGGTTTTCATTAAGGATATTTAGTAAGTATAGACAACTCAATACACTAACCTATTGAAGAAACTAATCTTCAATTAAGAAAATTTTTTCCCTAATGGAAACTCATTTAATTATCGACCAAGAATGTATTTTCTTAGATGAAACCTGTATGTATATTCAACACAATCACTCTAGCACCTACCAAAATATAGAATTCAACTAAAATCAAGTACATTAAAGAATCCTATACTAATCCCAACATAGGTAACTTTGGCTATAGGTAAACAGTTTGTCTACATGTGAAAAAATTAGTGTTTAATAAAACTAAATAAAATTAACTAATTAGTAAAAGGACTACCACATAAATCTTAACTAACTGAACCTATAGTAACCATACAAGAGATTAAATTGCAACTTACTTAACCATGCATTAAATTAAAGAAGTTAAATGGAAGATGTGTTACTTTAATTAACAAGTATAATTGAAAATGTACTAATTAAAATGCAACTAACTACTTCTACATTATTGGAGAATTATATCATCTCAAGTGGTCATTTCTTGAAGATTTGTAACCTCAAATTAACATAGTACTGTATTCAAATAGAAATTGTACACACAAAAGTAGTGCACTTCTATGAATCCTTACAATCAAGAACACTCAAGAATGAGATCTCAAAAATCGATCCATAGCTCTCTATGTATGGAGTTGCAAGATTTAAAATTGCTCTCAACTAGAGCTATGAAGCTAATGACCTTGCTAGTCAACCACACAATGAGAGATTCAAATGAAGACAAGGGCAAGAATGCCAATATCTCCAAGAATCAAATGAAATGCAATGCAAGTAAGCTAAGAATGAAGATGCAAGCTAAGATAAATGATAACAATGCAATGCTTGAAAGGAAATCTAATCTATGAAAGGAAAGTGCAAACTATACTATGAAAGGAAAGTACAAGTCTTACAATCCCTCCTAATTAAGCTATGTGAGACTAATCTATTGCATAAAGGAAATCTATACTAAGAATGTCATGATTATGCAACTATGAAAGAAAACTAAATGAAATGCAACAACAATGTCTTCAAAGCTTGAATGCAAGAATGTCTTCAAAGAGCACCAAATGACCTAGAAAACCTACATCATAACATTAGCATAAAACATGAATGGATATCTATATCCAAATGAGGGAGAGAGCTCTCCTTTTATAGGAAATGAAAAGGAATGGACCATGGAGATTAAGAGGCAAAAGACTTAATCAACAGTGGAGCATCAAAGAAGAGCAATCCATGTGCACAAATATCCTCCAATGAGAAAATAAGAGTTTGACTTTTGTGTCCATATAAGACAAAAAGTGTTTTTCCCTTTTTATAAAATAGGAATAATGCTTTATTTGTGCAACTTAGGATAAAATGAAAAGTGGGGGCTTTTTATTTATTAAAAAGGGGAGGAAATTCCTTTTAAATAAAAATTTTACGATAAAATGGTTAGCCCAAGGCAAATAATAAAAAATGATAAAATAGGGCTTGATTAAGGAAATTGATATAATTGATAAATGTTGATTTTTCAAAATCTTGATTCAGGGATTTGATAAATTGTTGAATGGGGGCCCAAAGTCTAGGTGACCATTTTAGGGTGTATACATTTGCCCCTCTTTGACTAATGTGTGATCATTTCAGGAACACATGCAGTCAAAGAAGAATTGAAACGTGAGATCGATTTAGGATCACAAAGCAACCCAGATGTGTGTTCATTTTGGGAACATGCTAGGACAAAGATAAGCAAAAATTTGAAAGACAAGACCAACACCGTCACTGCTAGGTGCAAATCAAGCCTTAAACAAAACTATCACCATCGTTGCTAGGCAATAATCAAGTCTGAAAAATAGGAGATAAAAATTGAAAGACAAAATCACCACCGTCATTGCTAGGAGATAATCAAGTCTAAAAATAAGAATCTCAAGTTGAGCTGAATGATAAAGCTGAATCAAAGATTAAAGCTGATAGGTACTGCCCCCTTGAAATCAAAATTGAAATCAAGTAGATGAGAAGAAACAAATTGATAAACTTGATCAAAGCACTAGAAATCATAATCAAAGATAAAGGATAATAGGATAACCATTAGGTAGTGAAAACATGCCCTAGGTTGACTAGGTTTGACTGGGAAAGATATAGGATGAAAAGTAAGTCAAACCTTAGAGAAATGAAGTGAGTGATAATGAATGATAGACTAGGAGTTTTAAAAGAGACGAGGGTGAAGAAATGAAGATGCCCTAGCGAAGATCGAAGGATCAGACCTCAAGTGGTCAGCCAACTGCATAGATGAGGGATGAAAATTTGAAATGCAATTTTGACTATCAAGATTAACTCAGATTTCAATTTCAAATTCGAAAATGGATCCAAGATGTCGAAATTAGCTAGGGGTGCAATTTTTGCGCAATTCTAAGGTATTTTGAAAATTAGGTCAAAAAGTCAAAATGCTATAAAAGGGGTGAAAAGGATGTGATATGAAAGACAAGGAGTGAAAGACATGATCAAGAGAAGAAAAGGTGAGTGCAGTTGACTGATAGGTCCATGTGAGATGAAAAGGAGAGCTCTCTCCATATGCAAAATGCAAAACTAATCTAACATGACCCTAAAAATGCAAGCTATTATGAAAAGTGGTTGACTTGCAAGGTCACAACGCTTATAGACATCTAATTATCATCATCAAGTGTTATTGGTAGCATCGTAAGATCATACAATACACACTAGTATGACTATGGGTATATGAATATGATCTATATCAGATAGGAATGTGGGAATCCCACCTAGGCACCAAAGACATGTAGGTCAAGATGACTAGTGCAATGAGATTACCTAAGTTTACTATAGCAAGATTATGCTTGCATCAGGACACAAGAAGGTCAAGATAGCTATAAGCATGCACTCGTGAAACAGTCAAGGATAATACCTTGTCAATCCCTAGTGTCAAGTAAGACTAGCATAAATGCTCATGACAATTAGGACCAACAAAATATACCCACAAGAAGATAAAGAAATAAAACATGTTCTCATACCCTTAGTATTCTAGCTATGCATCATCGAAGATGTCTCAAGGAGAGACCACTCATCAAAGAAATCCTCATAGACAGCACACAAAGAAAAATAAAGTCAACATATCTCAATTGAGTTGATTGTTTAAGTGCGTATGTGTTGGTCATAGAGTCAAACTTCGAGCATCAAATTTGCTAATGGGCGATATTGCATTATACTTAGACTGGTGGGTAAGACATCTGATAAGTGTTGAGAAACACTCGATGCTAGGGTAGTGTTGAAAAACACAGTTTGGGGTGGTGTTGAAAAACACCTATTTGTGAAATGCCCCAAGAGACAAACGCACCTAAAGGACCTATGCTAACAGGTATGCCCCCTAGACAAAAATAAAGACCAATTCTAGACCAAGGCAACAAGGTCAAGTCATGATGGAGAATGGCTAAGTGTCAAGGACGCATGCTAAAAGACAAGGGTGCAAAGGCCTCAAGTAGCGCCTGTTTCCAGGTTTTCACCACTTGGAAGAATTTTTTTTAGATTTTTTCATTTTTTTTGTATTTTTGCTACCAAGGCGCCTATTTCCAGGTTTTCACTAAGGCACTTTTTCTATTTTTTTTATTTTTTTATTTTTAGCATTTTTTGATTTTTTTGTATTTTTTTAGGACTTTATATGCTTTTTAGGATTTTTGCAGCATCATATATGAATTTTTTTGGAATTTTTTCAGGACCCATAAATATGTACAAAGGATGCCCCTAGACAGAATAGACATCATGGATAGAACTTCTTGAGGTGCAAAACATCAATAGGACCAGGGAGTTGTTCCCCCTGTTCATCAGATAGCAAGTAAGCACCTATCCCAAAAGTAGTAGTAATAATGTATGGTCCAAGCCAATTGGGTTCAAATTTGCCCTTTTGTTCTCGATGTTGTTGGTTCTTAGGATTCTCACGTAGGACAAGATCTCCTACTTGAAATTCTCTAGGGTGAACCTTCTTGTTGAATGCTTTGGATATACGCTTTTGGTAGACTCTCATGTGATCAAAAGATGTTCTACATTTCCCATCAAGAAGTTCCAATTCTTGCAATCTCATGGCATGATAATCTTCATTTGTAATCAAACCTTTGAGAGAGACTCTAAGTGAGGGAATCTTAACTTCTAAAGGTAATACTGCGTTAGCACCATAAGTGAGGGAAAAAGGAGTAGCGCCTGTGGGAGTACAAATACTCATTTTGTAAGCCCATAAGGCTAGATTGATCTGTAAGTGCCAGTCTCTACCATTCTTGTGAACTGTTCTATGGAGAATCTTAAGAATGGTTTTATTAGAGGCCTATGCTTGTCCATTTCCTTGTGGGAAGTAAATGGAGGACCAATGTTGCTTTATCTTGAATTTCTTGTAGAGGTGTGTAAGGCCCTTGTTTTTGAACTGACCCCCATTGTCAGTGATTATCTCAGAAGGTATCCCAAACTGACAAATGATGTGATTCATTATGAACAAAGAAATTATCTTTCTTGAAGCAAGAGAGAGTGGAACAGCTTCTACCCATTTGGTAAAGTAGTCAGTAGCAGTAATTATGAATTTATGTCCACCTAATGAGTTGGGATGAATCTACCCAACAAGTTCAAAGGCCCAACATTGAAATGGCCAATGAGCAATAGAAGGAATAAGCTCCCTACCTGGAGCATGAATCAAGTTTCCATGTTTCTAACATTTTTCACAAGACTTGGCAAAAGCTATAGCATCCATCTGCATTGTGGGCCAATAATACCCTACCCTAAGCAACCTTCAGGCCATGGAAAGACCATTGAAATGTCCTCCACAAATGCCCTCGTGGATGTCAACTAACACTCGGTCAAACTCATCCTTTTCCAAGCACCTAAGAAGTGTCCCATCTAAACCCCTCCTATATAGATCACTAGAGATAACGGTATGGTGAGAGGCATTATGGATAAGGTTTCTTTGTTCAGATTGGTTAAATGATTTGAGAATGATGCCATCACGAAGGTCTAAATAGATAGCAACATAACAGGAAGATTCATGAGTGACCAAGGTACAAATGGCATGGCTTTCAGAGGAGTCATAGATGGGGTGATGTAGCTCTTCCACCAGGAATTCAAATCTTGATTCATGTTGTTCCAACTGAAGGAGTGATGCTAATGTAGCCATAGCATCTATAGCCTTGGTTTCTGCTCTAGGGACTTGTTGAAATGTCACAAATGTGAAATAGCGTCGCAATGAATCAACCATCTTTTTGTAAGGGATCAACTTATCATCCTTAGTTTGGTATTCTTCATTTACTTGGTTGATTATCAATTGTGAATCCCCAAAGACATGTAACTCTTTTATATTCCACTCAATAGCCATCTTAAGTCTCTTGGTTAGAGCCTTATATTCTACAATATTATTTGTGCATGGGAACATAAGTTTGTAAGACTTAGGTATGTTGCACCCATGAGGAGAAATAAACAATACTCTAGCTCCTGATCCATTTTTCATATTTGAACCTTCAAAGAACATTTTCCAAGTACGTGTGGTTATGTACATTATGTGCTCATCTGGGAACTCAACTTTCATTGGTGCTTTGTCTCGGATTGGAAAATCAGCCAACTGGTCTGCAATAGCTTGTCCTTTTATAGCCTTACACTCAACATACTCTATGTCAAATTTTGAAAGAATCATCATCCATTTAGCAAGTCTACCCATGAGGGTGGCCTTACCAAGCAAGTATTTTAGAGGATCAATTTTGGCTATGAGGTGTATTGTATGTGCAAGCATGTAGTGACACAACTTTTGGGAAGCAAACACCACCACAAGACAAGACTTTTCAATACTATTATAATTGATCTCATAAGATACTAGAGTATGGCTAATGTAGTAGATGGCTCTTTCTTTCTCAATATCATCAAGTTGAGCCAACAATGCCACCAAGGAAGATTCTATCACTGAGATGTACAAAATTAATGGTTTTCCTAGGATAGGAGGCATTAAATTGGAGGATTAGCCAAGTATTGTTTTATTTGATCTAGGCTCTTTTGGCAATCCTCATTCCAAGCACATGTGGCTCCCTTATGCAATGTCTTATTGAATGGTTGTGCTCTATCTGCAAGCTATGAAATAAACCTCCATATGGATTGGAGTCATCCTTGAAGACTTCTCATCTGACTAATTTTCTTAGGAGGTGGCATATCTAATATAGCTTGAACCTTTTCAGGATCCACCTCTATTCCTTTGGCTGAAATTATGAATCCTAGAAGTTTACCTGAGGTAACTCCAAATGCACACTTTTTTGGATTCAATCTTAACTAAAACTACTCCATTCGATCTAGAATTACTTCCAAATCTTATAGGTGTGTACCCCTTTTCTCAGACTTGGCCAAGGTGTCATCCACATAATCCTCCATGTTTTTATGCATCATATCATGAAATATTGTGGTCATGGCTCTTTGGTATGTGGCTCCGGCATTTTTTAATCCAAATGGCATGACATTCCAACAATAGGTTCCCCATGCACATGTGAAGGCTATCTTTTCTTGATCCTCAGGAGCTATTTTTATTTGGTTATAACCAGAAAAACCATCCATTAAAGAGTATATCTCATAGCCTGTAGTCATATCCACTAACATGTCTATGTTAGGGAGTGGAAATTCATCCTTTGGGCAAGCTTTATTAAGATCTCTGAAGTCTGTGCATACACGAATGGACCCATCATGCTTTGAAATGGGAACAATATTTGAGATCCACTCGACATAGTCAATAGCTCTAATAAATCCTGCTCCTAAGAGCTTTTCTTATTCAGCCTTAACAAGGAGAGCTATGTGAGGATGCATTTTCCTCAACTTCTATTTTACTAGTTTAATTCCTAGAGCTATAGATAAGTGATGCATAATAAGATTAGTGTCAAGCCCTAGCATGTCTGAATATGTCCAAGCAAAATTGATTTTCTTCTTTTGTAAGAACTTTGTGTATGCCTCTTTTTCTTGCACTGACAGAGACTGAGCTAGATGAATCACCTGTGGAGCCTCTTCTATATTCAAATTTACTAGTTGTGTAGGCTCAATAAGAACTGATGACCTATCTTGGAAATAACTCGATAGGTTATTAAGTACCCCATCCTTAGGTACCTCAAAGAGGTTTTCACCTTCGGATATGTCCTTTCTTTTTACTTTTTTGGGTTCTGACACCACCACATAGTGGTTTTCGCCATCATAACCATTTCTCTTTTTTTTCTTTTCTTTTATTTTGTGACTGAGGTACTTAATATCTGGCTCTGTCATACTTGTTTTAGGTTCAGTGGTGGAAGAGACTATGGGTTCAAGAGCATTCAAGTAGTAGGCTATCTCGTAGTCATTGTGAAAAGTGAGGAGCTGAGGCTCTTGACAAAGTTGTGACCAATCAATCAAATGATGGTTTACAAGGAGTAGGTCAATGACTGGTTCAACATTATTGATACAAAAGGTATTATCTTTGGTGATCACATAGTTAGGATTTGTCAAGTTTCCCTCTAAGATACCTGAATTAGGACTCATCCTACCAAACAAAGCATCATCCACTAAGGCAATTCGAGGAGTCCAATCCTCTAGTCCTACACTAGGTTCATTGGCTGCATCGGGTTGAGTACTGTAGGTATGCACAACATCCATGTCTAAATCAACTGTTCCATCTGAAAGAGAGTCCCACTCAAACTCATGCGAATCTATTTCTGAATCTCTGCTGGGATGTTTACACCAAGAAGGCTTGGGATGCCTTGATGTAGAAGCTTCGAGATTGTGAAGGGTGTCACCTTCTCTGGTGTCTATATTTTTAGCTACTGAATCATCTAAATCCCCCCAAAGGAGATTGGTGGAAGGCACCAAATCATTAGTCATGTCTTGTTGGTTTTGGAGATTAGGTGTATAATTTGAGTCACTGTCACTATCTATTGTAGCTAGGATAGGGACACTTTTGTTCTTTCCATTATCAAACCCTAGGCCAACCATTGACTTAGTCCTATGACCAAAAAGAGCATGGTTGAGTGGTTCAGCCTTGGCATCTAGCCTGTGACTAAGAGGGCCATGACCTAGGTAGCCCATATTGGTGACCAATGTGTATCCTCTCCCATAAGTCTTAGGAGATGGGGAAAAATTTTCATTATGTAGGTACTTTTCTTCTCTATATATCCAATCTTTGATAGCCACCTCTTCTTTCTCACCCTGAATAGGTACTGAAGATTCTACAAAAGTATCAAATAGAGTCATGGCTGAAGATGAGGGATGCATCTCTTGTGATGGTTTACCATAGGACCTAGGTGAAATTGGTAATTTTGTAAAGGAGTCAATTTGATATCCTCCCATACCAAGGTCTATGGACTTGAATTTATCCTTACATTGTTCAAGAGCTGTCCCAAAATTGTCTGCTTCTCTATTTAAGGGAACATGGGCCCCTATTGAAATGGTATTAACAGATAAGGTACTATCACCTGGTATGCAGACTTCTATGCCATTGTATGGAAACTTGACACATTGGTGATAGGTAGACGGTACTGCTTGCATGTCATGAATCCATGGTCTACCTAGTAGGATGTTGTATGCTAGAGGACCAGCATCAATGATTTGAAACAAAATGTCCTTTTCAACAAGACCAATTCTAATTGGAAGAACAACTAACCCCTTAGAACTTCTCTCAGCCTCATCATAGGCTTTGATAGTAATTTTCTTCCTGGTGTCAATGGCATGCTCTGAGTAACCTAGGTTTTTCAAAAGACTTAAAGAACAAATATTGAGCCCAGCACCCCCATCTATCAACACACACCTAACATGGGTTTTATGGATCATGACCTCAATGTGAAGGGTAAGATTGTGCAGATGGCTCAAGGCTTTATCATCTTCTTTAGAAAATGTAAGGTAATGTGGGCTAGCAAGGTGGTTGACCATGTTTTGGAATTGGTCGACATCTATATTATTAGGGACATTTGCTACACGCAAAGCATCCTCAAGGACACACTTGTGTCTAGGAGATAATTCTAAGAGCTCAAAAATGGAAATCTGTGCTGGCATTCGTTGTAACTGATCAACAAGATTGTAACTTATATCAGGGCCAATTGTAGATTTGGGAGGAACACTTTTGGACACTGGTTGCTTAGATTTGCTAGAATTAGGACCTCTAATGATAATAGGACCTTGGGACTGACCCCTAGTAACAGCGTTGAGAGGTTAAGATGACCTTCGAGATTGAGGACCTCTAAGCACAACAACGGGTCCTTCATCAAATATTGGAGGTGAGCTTACATCATAGTCATAGGGATCATTCCATCTCATCATGTTGACATCATTGTTAACAACCTCAAGCATATTAATGACATTTTTCGTAGCTGTATAGGTATAATTGATTGCGGCCTTGCCATTCTTGTTTGTAGAAGTCTCCCCCTTCTCATACTTAGGCAGGGGATCCTTAAAGGCTTTGTGGTCTAGGTTTGTGGTCAATCCATCAACTTGTTATTTCCCATTCTCAATAAGGTCTTGAACAAGATGTTTGAGTTTAAAACAACCTTCAATGTCATGTCCAATCCCATTGTGGTATACGCAGTAAGCCTTCTCATTCCACCAATAAGATTTAGGATCTGATATGTGAAACTTTGAAGGATCATGAGGTTGTACCAAATTATGAGCAATCAAGGTCTTAAAAATGTCGGCATAAGAGTCTCCAAGCTTAGTGAATTTCCTCTTTCCTGGCTTAGATTTATCTTGATACTTGGGCTTATGCTCTTGTTGATCTAAGGATGTCTGCAGCTTCATAGCCTGAACTGCGTTAGATAAATTAAGAACTCCTTGTTCCTTAGGTTGTGGAGAGTCAACAACTTCATCATTGACTACGTGCTTATTTTTGTTCCAATATGAGTTCTTTTTATCCTTATTATTGTTGTTATTGTTTTGGCCATTGTTGTTGTTACTTTGTTTGGCCAAAATACCTTGTTCTTTTAGAACATCCTTAATGCGACATGCAGTTTCTACTATAGTGTCAAAAGAATTAAAGACCATTTTTCTAACTTCATATCTTAATTCTAGCACTAGATTGCTCACAATTATATCAATCCTTTCTTCCTCAGGGATGGTCCTAGAATACTTGGAGCATAAGCATCTCCACCTTTGTAAAAATGTCACAAAGGGTTCCCCTTGATTATGTTTTAATTTACACAAATCAAGCATGGTGACTGACCTTCATAAATTATATGCAAAATGTTGCACAAACCTTTGAACAAGTTCTTTAAAGGTTTTAACAGGAGGGGTAATGTTAGTAAACCACTCCATTGCTTGACCTTTAAGGCTCCTTGGGAATAATCTCATAAGGTAGCAGTCCTCATGATGAAATTCAAAGCTCATGATATAGAACTATCATACATGGTCATGGGGGTCACCACTACCATCATATTTGTCATATGTGGGGATTTCAACCTTTCTAGGAAAATCTACCATAACCACCCTTTTGTCAATGGGATTAGGACATATGGAGTCCAAGTTGAAGGTATTCTTTGGAGCCATCATTTTTTCCATAGTATTTTGCATCTGCTTAATCACCTCATCAGTTGAAGGGTTTTGCTTCTTAATCTTTTGGTCCACATCAAAGTTATATGGGACTTTTGCACCCTTATTGATTAGACTTTCTAAGAACTGATCCTTATTTTGCTCCACATACTTCTCCACATACTGTTGGAAGGATGGTTCTTGTTGCATTGTCATGAAATCAATAGTGTCAAAGTTGGCATTACTTCCTCCATGTTGAGAGCCATGATGAGCTCGTTGGGAGGGTTGTCTTGAATATCTAGGAGGTGATTGTCTCTTATGAAGGTTATACCGAGAAGTCCTTCTTCCTCTAGGACTAGGTGATCTTGATGGGGTCCTTGATCTTCTTCTAGCTCTTGGACTTGGTGAGGGAGTAGATGGTGGAGAGTTGGTTCCACTGTTGGTACCCCTATTGTTGAATTGATCATGGAGTTGCTGCACTAGGAGCCTATCTTGTTCTTCTTGTACGGCTCTTCTCCTTATGTCTCGCAAAGCTCATTCCTCATCCTCCAATTATTTGAACCTTTCTTCCTTAGCAGCTTGTTCATCCAAGAAGGCTTGCTTTTCTCTCTTAATGTGCTTCAACCTCTCACTTGTGTATCGTGAAGTATCTATTAGTGGAGAAGGTTGTCTTGAATGTCTGGATACATTAGCTGCATTGATATGAGGATCACAAGATTCATTGTTTTGGTCTTCATGTTGTGACTATGCATCTGAGTGAACTTGCCTATGATGTCTTTTAGCTCATTGATGAGCATCTAGATATCTTGTGTTGATCAGAGGTGATCCAGGTGGACTATCAGAAGAAGACCCAGTGGACATCGTGTGACCCCTATGTCATTGGAACATGTCATTAAGAGTTTGATTCATTGCTTCTCTTTGTTGTCTAGTGAAGGTGTAACTCATGTCCATATTTGATGAAAAAGGTGCTAAAGAGGAACTCAATTTTTTGGGGTTACTCTTTGGGTCAAAACAAACCTCAGACTCACTCTTAGGGGGTTGATCAAAAATGGGTTCTTTTCACTTTCACTGTTGATGAGTCTTAACTAAGGGTAACTGATTAAAGACAATCGGGCATCATTTTCCTTGATTCACTTGGTACCTTGTTGTAACTAACATGAAAGAAAATGATTCTTGATGATAAGGTGACCTCTCAAAGTGTCAACACCAAACTAGGATAATTTTCTATAATGTCCCAAAAGAGATGGAAAGATAGAAATTGCAAATGGCATTACCAACACTGTCAAAGAGGTGCTAAAAATCAAAGGATCAATATCCTTGCATGTTTGAACCAGGAGGATGGACTTAGCCAAATTGTATAATTGAAATTGAATTTGAGTGGAAATGATTTGGACAAAAAGAGTACTTGAATTCTCCAAGAATGTTACTTAACAACTCTAGAGTGGCACTTGCTCAACAGGAGTAATCTTGGCAATTCTTCCCAAGGTGACTTTGTAAATCGAATGACACTTCCCCTAGAGGACTAAAAAATAGAAATTCAAGGTAAATACAGGCTTCTAGTGGCAAGATAAGTTACCTTCCTAAAGACCCAGCCAACTAAAAGCAACTACAAAATGACTGAAACCAGGTATACAGTAGAAAATTCTCAGGTGACACTTTCTAGGCTAACCAGGTGACAATTCACGCAATATAGGGTGACACTTTCCAGGCTAATAATGCACCACTTTCCAGGCAAGCGAGGTGATAGTTATGCAAGGATGAACTATCGCATGACAATTCTCAGAATAGGGTGCAACAATGTTTCAGTGTCGTATGACTCTTTGACCAGTGAATGTCAAAATCTCAATTTTAAGGCCTGTTTGTTCAATATTTTCAGTCTTAGGGTTGATTTTTCGATTCCAATCACAATGACAATAGTAAATTGATAGGTTTGAAAATAGTATGGGATCAAACGTGTCTTCAAGAACTTGAAACAAGGGCAAAAGCAACCTTGCCAAGACAAACACTTGTGATATCAAAATAGAAAAACACCTTATGAGTACTATCGATTGTTTGAATGTTCAAGAATGTTAACACGGGTATTACACAATCAAAGACACTTCAAGTAATTTCTATCCTAGAAAGTCAAGGCTCAATACTTAACAACTTGGCCCACACTTGATGCTCCCTTGCCTCACACAAAGTGGTTGCCCACAATAGATATTGGCTTTGTCATGGAAGTGCCAAAGACACAACCAAAGGAACACATGGTGAGTAATCTTGGGGTGATCCAGGTTATTCCACTTGGATCAATCCTTGCACCCTCTTGCTCCTCATAAAGGATTGGGACCTCACGGCCTCAAGAGTACCTTAAGCATTCTTTCTCAATACTTTCCTCATGGTCACAATCCCACAAGTACTCACATCAAG
The DNA here is from genome assembly GCA_027943335.1 of Chamaecyparis obtusa. Lineage (NCBI taxonomy): Eukaryota > Viridiplantae > Streptophyta > Pinopsida > Cupressales > Cupressaceae > Chamaecyparis > Chamaecyparis obtusa. The sequence goes on along the minus strand of BSBK01006768.1, from coordinate 694,271 downwards.
CGAAGACAAGCACTACGTCTACCAAGGTTTTATGTCCTTGATAGCCTTGAGTTTATAGTGGGTCAGAATAGCCTACAATAAGCTTGTCCCCACTTGGGTCATTCCTCTTGATTGCTCAAGAGTAGGCCCTACTAAAGGATTCTAACAATCTAAACAAAAATGGATCAACTTATGAGATTCAAGGATTTTGTCTCACCACAAGGGTGAAGAGAATACTCCCCTTATCTCAAAGCTTTCTCCCAAACACACCAAGCAAAGGTTCAATTACCCTCTTGCTTTCAAAATCCAAAGATTGGTCAAGATTTTCTGGTTCACCACAAGGGTGAAGAGCATACTTCTCCTACCACCCAAGAATTCCTACAACAAGATATTAAGTGCCTATAAAATGAAACAACTAGTATATGCCTCACTCAATACAGAAAGTAATTAAACAAGCACTTGATTGGGTTTTTATGCTTTGGGAAGCCCTACAAAAACAATTAGTAGCCCTTGTGCATTTGGAGCTTTGACATGCATTCTTTTGGCAAAATATTTCAAGCAAATGCACCTACAACTACAACTTGTTAGGCCAACAAGGTTAGAACAATCCAAAATCCAATTAGCTCTAAGCAATCCCCTATCAAAAGTATTTAAAGCACTAAAGGTGAAACACTTAACTCACCAAATAAATGTGAAGTGAGTCCAAAAAGTGGAACATTTAACTCTTCACACAAACTCAAAGCAAGTCAACACCTTAGAAAACTAATGAGATCAAGAAAGCATAAAAGGGAGAACTTTGTGGAACACTTAATGCCCTTTTCAAGTAGACCCCTCTCCTATGTATGAATGATGACCTTGCATCCAAAGGGTGGAAATGAGGTGTGATTAGAAATAAGCGAGTCCAACAACCCAATGTAGCCAACAAGATCAATCAAAAGTTCTCCTCAAGTGAGTGTGAAGTGAGTCCAAAAAAGTGGAACATTTAACTCCTCACACAAACTCAAGGTGAGTCCACACCTTAGAAAAATAATGAGATCAAGAAAGCATAAAAAGGGGGAAACTTTGTGGAACACTTAACACTCTTTTCAAGTAGACCCCTCCCCTACGTATGAATGCTGACCTTGCATCCAAAGGGCAGAAATGAGGGGCAATTAGAAATAAGCGAGTCCAACAACCGAATTTAACTAACAAGATCAATCAAAATTACTCTAAATTTGCTTATCAATACTACTCACAAATGAAAAAGGGTTGAATCAATGGAATATTTAACTTTCCAAGAAAAACATAGAGTGAGTCCACAAAGTGGTGCATTTAACTCCCTATGTAAACAAGGAATGAATCCATGCCCCCAATGACTCAATGAGGTATTTGATATTGGACACCAAGAAGCATTCTCTTACACAAACTTGTAAAAACAAATCTATGTTCTTGCATTCACCATTAAGAGCATAAAAGAGATGTACCTATGAAAGCAAGTAAACATTCAAGCCAAACACATGAGAGGTTCCTTTTAGATCCAAAATCCAAATGAAATCTACAAATGAAATCTATCTAACTATAGTAAATCAAACTAGTAAATGGATTAATCTAAACTCGGCCAAAAAGGTCTAAAAAAACTCACTGTCAGGTACAAGTGACAGTACAGTCACCATAAATGTCACGTGACACTTCTCTGCATACGGGGGCAATAGTTTGTCGTGGGGTGACAATTCTCCTTACCTGCAAGTGACAGAATGCATAAAATAGAGCGACACTTTCTGTCAAACAGGGCGACACTTTTAACTGGTAAAGTGTCGCACTTCTATATAGGAAATTGTCAAATGACATTGGTGAAAAGTGTCACACGACACTCTGAGACTGAAAACCAGAGACTGAAAATAAAGCCAAAAATTGATGAAAAATTTGACGAAAATGCAAAAAATAAAGGACAAAATGCTAATGTTCTGCCCCACGATGGGCGCCAGAAATGTACACACAAAAGTAGTGCACTTCTATGAATCCTTACAATCAATAACAGTCAAGAATGAGGTCTCAAAAATTGATCCATAGCTCTTTATGTATGGAGTTGCAAGATTTAAAATTGCTCTCAGCTAGAGCTATGAAGCTAATGACCTTGCTAGTCAAGCACATAATGAGAGATTCAAATGAAAACAAGGGCAAGAATGCCAATTGTGTGATGATATTATTCACCTTCATGAAATTACAAGATTAACTAAGAACAACAAGAATTAGAGTGAAAACTAATCTAATCCATGCATAATTAATCTATCAACATCTCATGGATCTCTAAAATAAAGTGGTAAATGAGGCTCTCAGCTATGATCCTTACTAGTGACACTCTAAAGATGAGAATTAAGCTATATGATATGCAATTAAGATCTATTCAATCAAATTCTAGCTCTATTTGATGAACAATCTACTATGATCAAAGCAATTAAGCTATTAAAATTGACAAGTGAGTGGTGTGGATGCAAATTGCAAGAGCTTTGCTGCAATTCAAAGATATGGAATGGATCCTTAATGCCTCAAAATGCTTTCTACTTATAGGATTTTCCCAAGGGTAGGGGGTAGAGTGAGTTGATCATGGTTATGCTTGGGTAAGGTCAATTGGCTTTGCTTTGTCCATAAATGGGGGGACAAGGAGGGGACAATCATTTAAATGGTTTCAAAAAGTTGGACCATTTCAACAAAAGTGAGTGATTTGTGTCCATTTTGTCTCCAATTTGCTTTGTTGAGGGAAATTATGATTTATTAATTAATTAAAGTAATTAAATTTAGCCATGAAGGGTAAGAGGTTCATTTTGATTTTTGCTTTCAACGACTATGTCATTAATTGAATTTAATCAATTTCGTAGTGTTTTTCCCCTTTTCAAGCTTTATTTAATCATTTAATCATTTAATTGAATTTTCCTTTGATTTGAATTATCTTTGTTCCATTTATTGATTTTTTGTGCTATTTTGATGATATGATGCCTTTGGCCAATTTTTTGTGTCTACACCAATATCTCCAAGAATCAAATGAAATACAATTCAAGTAAGCTAAGAATGAAGATGCAAGCTAAGATAAATGATAACAATGCAATGCTTGAAAGGAAATCTAATCTATGAAAGGAAAGTGCAAACTAGACTATGAAAGGAAAGTACAAGTCTTACAATCCCTCCTAATTAAGCTATGTGAGACTAATCTATTGCATAAAGGAAATCTATACTAAGAATGTCATGATTATGCAACTATGAAAGAAAACTAAATGAAATGCAACAACAATGTCTTCAAAGCTTGAATGCAAGAATGTCTTCAAAGAGCTCCAAATGACCTAGAAAACCTGCAGCATAACATTAGCATAAAACATGAATGGATATCTATATCCAAATGAGGGAGAGAGCTCTCCTTTTATAGGAAATGAAAAGGAATGGACCATGGAGATTAAGAGGCAAAAGACTTAATCAAGGGTGGAGCATCAAAGAAGAGCAATTCATATGCACAAATATCCTCCAATGAGAAAATAAGAGTTTGACTTTTGTGTCCATATAAGACAAAAAGTGTTTTTCCCTTTTTATAAAATAGGAATAATGCTTTATTTGTGCAACTTAGGATAAAATGAAAAGTGGGAGCTTTTTATTTATTAAAAAGGGGAGGAAATTCCTTTTAAATAAAAATTTTAGGATAAAATGGTTAGCCCAGGGCAAATAATCAAAAATGATAAAATAGGACTTGATCAAGGAAATTGATATAATTGATAAATGTTGATTTTTGAAAATCTTGATTCAGGAATTTGATAAATTGCTGAATGGGGGCCCAAAGTTTAGGCGACCATTTTAGGGTGCATACAAAAATCACCATCTGAATTTTATTAATCATAACAAAAGTATAGTATTAAGTTAATTGTGATGCTAACTGGAACAAAATCTGGTACTACGATCTCATCAACTATCAACTAAATTTTCTTCCACAGAGTTCTCTATTTTTTATAGGAGAGATATCTCAAAGAAACTAACATTAGTAGCCTTAAAATATTTATTAAATTTGTCACTCTTCAGAAGAGTTTGACTAATTAACTAGCTGGAAAATGCACCAAAGAAAAACTAAAAATATGGAATGCTAAATGAGATAAGACCATGCATCATGGGAGACATTGTTGAATCGGTGTGATACTTTTTCCTTCAATTGCACAATCATTACCAATCACCTAGTTCAACCCACATCATTCATGGAAATGATGGGCTCAAAAATACCGTGATGTTCAAAGGTTCCTTATTTGTAGGTTTGACCATGTCTTCTCCATAACAACAATTGGCCCATCATCCCTCTTTCTAGTTATACAACTATATGTTAGCTCAAACAATGGAGGATATACAAAATATATTAAAATATTTCAAAATATCACAATTTATCAAGATTGATTACCAATTCACATGAAATTAGAGCTATAATATATAACATTATATTATGTATAATATAACCATGATAATTTACTCAAGTATAACCAAGACAAGGAGAATTTTTCTAAAATATCATGAAAATAAACCTAAAACATCCCCAAAAAGACACCAAACATGGACTCATCACATCCCCTACTTAAATTCATGCTTGTCCTATAGCAGGTCGACTATTATAATAAAGAATTACAATCCTATAATCTACAACATGTGTGACTCTAATGTATTTAGTCATGTAGAAGCCTTTCATATCTCTAATTACTCCCATCTCTCTTTGTCCTTAATAAAGTCCACTACCTACCCTCCCAGCTAGTGTGGTACTGTGTAAAGGAGTAATGATGGATGTAATTTTAAGGGAAGCCAACTACTCTTGGTGTCCATTATTGCTTAGATGTACTTGACTATCCTAGATTCTAATATAATGTATTTGTAAATAGAGTGAGGCTCCTTCTTTAATGCTTAGGTGAGCTAAGACCATCACTCTTGACATGCATCCTTGATTTCCTTTCCATGTGGGACAATGAAATATTTAATTTTTTTGTAGTCCTGCAGTCTGTCTTGTTGAAATGTCTTTGTTGTTGGCCCATTTATGGTCCCCCAATTTAAAATTTTAGAACCAAGCCCTTATCTCATTAGTGATGATGAAAGGTGAAATTTCTATAGTTATCCCATTCTTCCCTCTATGATTTTTTTCATTATCTTTTTGCAAAAATAACATTTATAAAGTTGCATCTAATAGAATTATTGAATCATAGGAGAAACAATTCAAGTTCAATGGTTTGAACAGTTCAACAGTTCAAAGGTTTGATGATTCAAGGTTCAATGAGCTTAAACCTCTGTTGAATGTAAATTTGGAAAGTATGAAACAGGTTGGTGGATATTGAACTTGAACCTTTCATACCTCTTTTTGGTTCAAAGTTCAAGGTTCATCGTCCATGAAAACCTAAAGAAAAGTGATGAATGAGGGGAAATAATAGAGAAAAAAGCATATTCTGGGAAAAGTTTGTCATTTTGAACTTTCTAATTCAACCCCATGATTCAAGGTTAAAAGATTTAATGGGTTCAAATTTCATTGTGTGAAGGAAAAATAAATTTGTGATTTTGAACCTCTTGGTTGAACCTAGTTCAAAGGTTCAACAGGTTCACAAGTTCAACAGTTGGAAAATAAATGATGTTCAAAACTATGGCATAATTAAGTTTTTATTTGAAAATTTATGATTTTGAACCTTTTGGTTGAACATGTTCAATAGTTCAAAGCTTCAACAGTTGATTTTGTGACAGTAAAACTTTGCAGTCCAAAATGCATCCAAAACAGGGTAAGTTTACAAATGAAGTACCTCAATCTTACAAGCTGTAAAAAAATGGTTAAAAACCCATCTATTATTTCAAATATCATAAATGTTCACAAATTTTCATGGCACCATGATGCTTAGTTAACTCGTGTTGAATTTATTAAAAACTGGTTGCATGAGAAATTAAAATTTTCTCAATCATTTATGTGCAGCGATTTAAAACATTTTTAAAAATATTTTAAATCAATTTGAGATCAACTATTAGAGGGGAATTATTTTTATTTCCTTTATCAAGAATCGGTTACCAAAACTGAAAAAGAGATTGAGGCCTATTAATTATAATTCTTACCAAAAAAGATTTTTTTTTGTTGCTATTATCTTTTTATAATAGCAAAAGTAAAGAGGTTGTTGTTGTTATTAATTTATTTTATGTAGTAGAAAAGTAACAAAGGGGAAATAGGTTGAATATATATTTCTCTGATTGAAATTAATCGGTTGGTTGCTACATTCATGTCTTTAGATATTATCATGTCTCATCATGTCAAGTGTATGTGTGCATTATGAAATCTGTAGGTTTTGTGCATCCATGTCTGCGGAATGAAATATTAAATCTCTATTTGTTTCTCTATAATGAGAGGATTAAATACATGGTTTTTGTGCCATTTGTTTTTTTTCTCTCTCAGTTATTTAAATTGGAATCACATTCATGTCATGTTGATGGATGAGTGTTAGTATGCCTTTGTGTCTTCTGGTTAAAGACATAACCAGCAATGTATTCATTGCATATCTTTTAAGAGGGAGTTGTACCTCTCAATTCAGAGGAGAGTTATCAATTTAATGATAATTTATCCAATCGTTAGTGTTGTTTATTCTTCTTTCTGAGCATTTGGATTTATTTTTTTATCTATTTTTAAGGGACAAATGTGTTCACTAACATCTACAACTATGTATTTTTCCATCATTTTCAACCCACTCATCAATTATCTATGTTGGCTTATCTACTTCTACCCTTACATATAGTGGGTGACTATTTTCTCTCTCCCTATAAATATATGATAACTCTCCTCATTCCTTCTCATTTCTTAGATAATATGTTAAAGCCATTATTTGTATATCTTCAACATAGAACAAAGGATTCCAAGTTGAGTTGCATGGTACTGCTAAGTTATGCATGTAGAACTTGCATAATTTATCTTGAATGTCTTGTAGTACTTTAGCATAGAAAATAATAAATGACCTCATCTCAAACAAGGAGAGTGGAATATTACTCAATAACTGACTAATTTGGAAACAAAGAAATTTTTATTTCCAATAAAGGGGGTAAACCCTTGCTAGGGGTCTAAAACTATGGAGTTGATTTTCCAAATCTTACATGTGTTTTATAGAGACCGTTAGTTTATTTATCTCTTCTTCTTTCTCCTCAAGATGTGTGCTAAAATAATTTTTCATCTTATCTTTTTCTTTATCCCACTAATTTTTGTGCCACATAAATTTTAAATACAATCTCCACCTCACCATGCCAACTATCACTGTGGTAAGCATAGGTGATGGTTCTATGAAAACTTCTTCTTCAGTACCTTCCTCTTGAACTTTATTCTTTTTCTTTGGCCTAGCCTTAACTTTGGTTTACAAATTCTTCACCTATGTATTGAGTTCTTCTTCTTTAGCCTTCGCCAATTTTAGGTCATCCTCAATAAGTTTGATTTTCATAGTGCAACCTGTAATTCATCATCTTCATTATTGTCTATGAGGATGTACTTTAGTTTTATTCCAAATCTTGGCTCTAATTTTATTAAGGAGATTGAAGGTGTAATAGATTCAAGGGTTGGTTTCATATGTTGCCTTGAAGGCTCAATGCCATATCCCCTTGCATAAGACAATTCTCTTTCATAAGGTAGTTCTTGTTCCAACCCAAAGTCAATATATTTTGTATCACCTTGATTTTGTGGTTCCCCCAAATTCTCCTACGACATGTATTCTTGTCATAGTTTCTTTCATTCTTCTTCTCCTTTAAAAAAATATTCCCTTTTGGAGTGTATATCATCATTTATAAAAATTTGTTTTGAGGGCTTAGATGTCTCGTTCTTCTTACTAAGGTGGCATGAACTCCTTTTAGGGGTTTTTATGTCCCATATGGAAATATATTTTTTTACCTTAGATGTTTCCCTAGCTGATTTATCATCAACCTTTTTTGTTGCAAGTTATTCCTCTCCAATTCCCTATGTCTATTATTCTTCTCCAGTTCCTTCTATCGGAGGGTCCTCTTGAGTCTATTAGTGAGGCTCCTCATCTTGCTGATCTTTAGTAATATATTCTTCATCAACCCTTTCCCCTTCTTTTACCCTCTCTTTTTCCTTGGACCTCTCTTCTTCTATCCTTATTCCTTTCTGCTTGGATCTAGAGGGTTTATCCTTCAAGGGTTTCTTCTTAGAGGGTTCTTTTTCTAGATTTTTGGTCTTTTTATTAGATGATAAAGAAGGTATTGACTCCTTTAATTTCCTTATTCTTTACTTGAGTGAAGATATTTCTATTTCTTAAGAAGACTCGTAACCCTATTTTTGTAAAGTTATAGACACTTCTGCAGTGGTTGTGGGTAATTTATTTTTAGGGGGTTTTGGGGTTTTTTTTCTCCCTATTATCTCCTCCTCTAAATCCATGTATTCATGAGCAATATCTTCTATAGAGGAGATATTGGAGGTTTTTACCCTTCTTCTTCTAATTGTTCATTAATGTGTGCATTCCCTTCATCATTTATTTCTTCATTTGGTATATTTTGGAGGAGTCTATTAAGCATATTATCCCAGTCTAAAAATTTACACCAAGAAACATTTGGATACTAGATAGAAAGACTTTGTTTTACCAATAATATAACTAAATAGTCATGAGAAAGTGAGGTCTATGTACTCTTTTTCCTGTACTTTGTATCCATCCTAGTTAACACTCGGTAGAGATAATTTGGAATATTAACTATTCTATTATGTCTTAGATGACTCAACTCTTTGAGATGGTATGCATACAATAGATAATGGTAGCCATCACATGTTATGTACCTAATTACATTGTCTACAACCTCTTTCTAGAGTGATGGTAGAGATAAACATTTTGTACCCTAGATTGTAGACTTAAATTCCTCTCCTGGTCATGCAAATTCTCTCCTTGCAAATTCTACATCTGAATATGTTGGGTAATCTTCCCCCTTCCTAGGAAGGCAAAACAGTTATAATGCCATGGCCTTGAATGAATCCATTCTCAACCCCTTAACAATTGCTTCATTATTCACAAAATTTGCTACAAAGTTTTCTATCATTTTAGAATTATATTTAGTCAATCTTAGGAAGTAGTGAATCTATCTATATCGTTCAAAGAATGATAGACTACTTGCATCCTGAAGCACTAGTGTATGGCCTATGGGTTCCCTACATATAGGATCACCGCCCATGGCTTCCTCTAGTTTTTTTTCTAACAATTATTCAATAGCTCATTTTGAAAAAAAAATCTCAAATACCCTATGTATACACCTTAAACTATTCTCCCTTCTGTAACACCAAGCTCTCCTAATTTGTTGTTGACTTCTATTAGCTTTTAAACTCATAGTGAAAAGATATGTTATGTGAATTACTAATTTCATACTTTTAAATTAGGCATAACTAAACTAAATCCATTCACATGCAAATTCATTTCATGTAATAATTATATTGACTACTCATTTATTAGGAGTGTATAGGGTATCACCTTGAATCTCACACACATTACAATATGATGACATGTAAGTTCAGAAATGGAAACTTGTTGATTTGTAGAAAAGATGGATAGATACTTTTGTACAATTATTGTGACTCAACACACAAGACACCCACTAACTTAAATACTCATTTATCCTCAAATGATGGAAATTATGTGAAAAGACATAATATTGTATATGTTACATATAATAAATAAATATGTATGAAGATACTAATAAATCATAGTTAAGTGATATTTAAAAGATATGATGAGTATAGTGTACCTGACATTGCCAGTGTGCTTCATCAAAAATATTGCAAAAAGTGATTGTGATGTGACTTTTAATGACATGTGTCATGTCAAGTTTGAAGAATAATAAGAAACTGGAAAAGTGGCACTAAATGTTTAGTTTCACGGGATTATGTTGCATGTTGAAGGGTATAGGACATAGGCCTAGCATCAAGTCCCATGATTCACAAGGTAATAGGTCCCAAAATTGCATCGCTGTGTGTCCATGTGCAAGTAATTGATGTTTTTAATTCAAAGTTTATCGGGAAATGTGGGTGAATCAGGTGGTTTATCCACAACATGTGGTGGATGAGATAAAGGAAATGGGTTTTCATGTATGGATGGAGGTCTCTGAGGTGGATGAATAAGGATGGATGATGGAGTGGAATGAGATGATGAAGGTATGGTAAATGGATCAAGGTCTGAAATGGCGTTGTTGGTGGGTGGTGTAGTGGCTAGAGAAAATTATTCTTGCATCTTCTCAAGAAACTAACTATCTCAGTATCAACTCAGCTAAGTCAAGTTGCAAACCCTTTTTCACAATCTTGTAAGCTATGTCGACCATTCCACATGTAACACTATTTAGTTTGCTTGATTGGAATATTTTGTATGCAATAACATATGCACCAAATCTCATTTTAGGGTCGTTGCTGGTGTTTATTCTTAAACCTCTACCGTCTCATTCTTCTCTAGTTAGCTTCTCAATCTCAATTTGTGTTATGTGCCTTACGACTTTAGCTTTGTCATTCATCTGATACCATGTGATGTCATGCATCACATCCTTTTTTATCTTCATTGGTTCATCCAGCCATAGCTTTCCCTCATGTACACGGCTCAGTATGATGCATATCCATTCTATTTTGGATTCTTTTGAGAAATATAGGGCATTGGTTAACCCTTTTACCTGTAAGTAGTTGTGATCATCTTTTAATTTTCCATCAGTGCAAAGATCTTGATATGTAGGAAGCTTGAAGTCATTGATTTCATTGATTTTACAGTGGATGTATGACCTAACATCCTTTACGAGTAGAACCCTAGGAGATATCAGTGAAAACACACCCTTGTTGTCAGGTTGAGCTGCAACTTCTAGATGAAGTTTGAAAGGAGGCTCAGTGCAGGTCATGTTCTTGATTAAAATAACCTTTTTGCTCTTATCATCCTTGGTTTGCACAGTTTGTGAGGATGAAGCCATCATGTTTTCTAAATTAGGGCATTCAAAAAACTAGATATAGAGAACTCGGTTAGCTCCAAACTTACTTGATTCAGACTTCAACTATTCACAATGTACTTAGTTCTTTGTAAAATACTTGGATTCACTCTACTCAAGTTTTGCTAAAATCACTCTGCTTCATTCTTTGATCACTATGTAAACAAATGAGTTCATTTCCTACAAATTTATAGACAAAAACCTTAATCAGTGCATTAAATTATTTTCTAGCTACCACTTGGTTGACCATCAAATAACTCAGTTAACACTATCGATACTACATCTTAGTGAGTGTTATCAATACTCGGTTGACTATGCAACTCGGTTGTCTCTTACATTTTTGCCGACTAGAATTTCTTACTCAGTCTAGCTTAATTGACTAAACTTGTTTTTAGTTATCAACAATACAATACCCTAGTGCATCTTAATTCATGTTGATTTAGCATTCACACAATAGATATAAGGAACTATTATAAGATGTAACCTTTTTGAATTCAGTTCCAGACTTGGATAGCTTAGGTGGAGGTGGTGAAATCACCTAATCCAATGGATAAGGTGTCATCGACTATTGTTCTTGGTCCAACATTATCATTTGATGCTTTTCTCCATGTTTTATTCCTTATCCTCATGATTTCTTCAATTGCGTTTCCACTTTTACTAGTATTCAATACTGGCACTCGGTCTCTGCAATCTGTACTTAAGTGACCAACCTTATGACAGTGCAAACATATCATTCTAGAATTTGACCAATTTTGAGATGTTCCTCTCCAGTACTTTTTCATATAGTTAGCTACAATATATCCATACCTACCACATGTTGTGAAATTATCCCAAGTGTTTTAATCCTAAGCCTGTGTATTACCTTTCCTTCTTAGTTGATATGTCTTGTTTTATCATGTCGGTTTCTAGACTTGTTTCATCATTGTCCTGCATTCTTGTGATATGTGTCCATGCATGTTGCAAGTATGACAGTGCTTTTCTATATAAGGTTTCTTAGGTGACTCATTCATCTTTGTTCTACACTCATATGCTTGATGCCCATACTTATCACAATTGTAACAATAACCATTAAATTTAGGAGTTGATTTAGGAATACCTTTTTCTTTGATTCTGCAAACATTTGATGTATGGTCTGGTTTTCCACAATGATATCATGAGAGTTTATTTGGCCTTAGATTTGGATAGGAATTCTTTTGTTTAGCTTGTCTTGATGACTCTCCATGCTCGGTATAGCCTAAACTAGTAGTGTTGTCAAGTCCTCTTTGACTTCTTAGAAACTCATCCATCATTTTTGTACTTTCTTCAGCTTTCTTAATCATCTCATTGTGTTTTTTTTTAATCTTTACTTCATTCTTTAACCTTTCATTTTCTTCTCTCAATTCACCAATGTCTTACAATCTTCTAGTAAGTTCACTATTTACTCGGTTGACTTCTTGGCTCATGACAACCATCTAATTGGAGATTTCAAAATGATGCTTAGTAAGTCTATTATATCAGATTCTTTTTCTTCCATCTTTTCAATCATTTGTCTTCAATCATCAATAGCCAAATTCCTTTCTTATTTTGTCTACCTTGCATTGTTCATGACATTAATCATTCTAACCATTTGTGTCTCCTGACCGATCTGCAGTGCTTTCACTTGTTTAGTAAGATGTTGATTCTTTTTAGATAGATCTAATATGGTTCCTTCAGATGCATTAGATATGCTTCCAGATCCTTCAAATGGATCATCTATCTCTTCTTCATGATAATCAGTCTCTTTATACCGAAGTGCCATATCCTTCCTCTTAACCAGTATATTTCTCAATGTTTCATTGGCTTCCTTGAATTGTTCAATGTAGATTTGCATTTGTATTTTTTGATTCTCAATAGTCTTGTCAAGCTTATACCTTTCCATCTTTAAGATATTTTCTCTTCAGTGATTAAACTTCCTTAAAAGGAGAACCGACTCTGATACCAATTGTTGGTATTATGGAAAGGTGTGTACTAAGAGGGGAGGGGTAAATCAGTACCCTTTAAAACTTTTCAAACTAATCCTTGTAAACATCAACTTCAATAACCAACTTTACAAATAGTATCCAACATACATTCAATAGTATAACTAAAATGTAAATGCATGTAATTAAATCAATAAAACATCCATGAAACTTCAATACACATGACACATGTATTTTGGTATCATAGAAAACCTTGTAAGAAGGTAAAAATTGTGATGGGGATGGAACCCAAAAAGCTTCAATTCTATAGAAATAAAGTTGTCGGTTAAGGCTTATAAAGATTGATCACTTTTGGTGATCTTACCCCATTAGGAGTAACAAAACTATCAGCTCATGTGTTAAATGATTTTAGCAACACAATTCATGTGTGCACTTGGTTAAGATATTTAGCAAAGAACAGTTAAGTCCACTCTATTAGGAGATTTTGAATCTGTTACAATTGTTAGAGAGTAACAGTGATATATGACCTAAATGAAATACAACTCAAATTGATGATATTAGATATTTTAAATACAATAAATATATCACCTTTTTGTGATGAGTATATCCTTCTAAACTTCTCAATGGCCTTATAACTATTCTAATAAACTAAATACTTCTGTAGAAATCATTATGTGAAAAAACTGTCTGAACTTTAGATGTCCTTGAGTGCGGCTACTTCCCCCTTTTTGAGATACATGTCAAAATGACATCTTTACAAATTTTATATCAAACTTACGTTGACCTTATTAGGGTTTTACATTATCTTATAAAACCTAAGATCAACGGTTCATAAGATTAACCTAGATCACGATTACATAAGAATCATAATTCATTAAATGATTACATCCGCAATAATTATTCACCTCAATTTTGGTAAACCATTTTCTTTCTCGAAAAAAATTTGTTCATCTTGAACTATGTGCCATTCCAAACTTATATGTGAACTCTTGATTACTCAATAAATGTTGTCTCTCGGTCTCGGTGTTCACTAGCGCTCGGTAATCCTATGTACTTGGTAACTGTTATACTCGGTGATCTCTTTGCTCAGTGACTACTACGTATTGATAATTGACTGAACTCTCTTCCTATGTTTACCAACTATACAACTGAATACTAATGAAAACACTTAATCTATTTAGGAGTAACACAACACATCAAAATAATTCAAAAAATGATAATTAATCAAGACTGATTACTATTTTAGACAAAATTTGAGCTATAATATGTAATATTATATTATGTATATAATAACCATCATAATGTAGTCTAGTATAACCAAGTCTTAGAGAAGTTTGCTAAAATATCATTAAATTGAACCTAAAAAATCCCAAAAAATACACCAAACATCGCTCATCATCGGGTTCACCAAAATGTACAATAAGAAATGGGATTCAAAGAAGATTAGTCCTATCGCATATTGCACATAGGAAGGAAGATGGCCCACTAGGCTCAAGTAGGACTTAAGTGTTAGGAGAGTGAAAATTTCCTTCACTATAATGATTAGAATGATTTTGTATGAAGTAATATGATTAGATGATGTAAGATAGAAGACTAAGTAGGAAAAAATGACAAGTTTTTTATTACACATATTGACAAAAAATAGATACTAGCCCATAAGTACCAAAAATAGTACTAACATGTGGTTTCAGTTTGAAGCTAAACTGGAGGGAAGAGGCTACCTAGGGCATCTTATTCATGAGAAGAGGTCTCCTAATCCATCCTATTCCTAGTATTTCTAATGATCTAAATTTCAGATTGTCCATCATATCATGTACTTTCCATATCTAAAATTATTGGTTTTCCATGTGTACCTACATATAAAAAAATGGGGAAAAGGGTTGTGTAGAGGGGTTTTCCTTAGTCAAACCCTAGTTTGGAATCAACGTTGAAATGAAATAAAGTAAATGAAAGTGTGTTTTCATATAATAGAGGCTAGATCTGAAAAATAAATTATATCATGATTTATTAATGCAAATGATTCTTTGAATGTGATCAAGTATGTTGGCCTATTCCATCCCAAATGCATCAAAATTTGGACATAGATCCTAATTGCAAAGGGGATTCCAAAATGGAAAGTGGAACTATGGTTGGATCAAGCATAATGAACACAAAGGCCCAAGGACACTAAAATAGGAACTATCTGAACCTTTGATTATAAGTGAGTACAATTTAAGATGGTATATTTAGCTTTTATTTTAGCAAGAGTGTGAGATTACCTCATGCTCATGGTATAGTATACCGATGTGTTATAAAAATTTATCAAGATCAATGAGACAAGAAAACACCAAGCCCCTAAGTGACTTTGGTCCTCATCAAATCCAAAACTAAGATTAAAAAAAGAAGCAACACTTGAAAAAGTGAGAAAGTGGACACGAATAGGCTATCCTAGTAAGGTTTGACTTACTATGTGTCATGTAAAGAAAGACAAAGGTCTTAAAAAGGAGGACTAGGCCTAAGGAATAATTTTCTCCAAAGGAATCCGTTAAAAAATGCACAATGGCATGAAAGTAATGTAATGCATAGGGTTATAAAAGATGTAATGTACAAAGGCATGAGAGGATGTAAGGAATTTGTTGCTAAATATTTTGATTACAAATTTGGTTGTGTAGTGTGTGAAAAATATGTAACAAGGAGTGGAGTGTATACCCCTATGTTAAAGCAATGGAAAATGCCTTAATGAGAGCCAAGGATTCAGTAGATGATACATGAATTTGAAAGATATTTCCACTATGATATTCCTCTGAGTAAGGAAAAACCAAGGGAAATAAAGCACGTGTAAATTTAGAGAGCACAAAGGGATCTACTAATTTTGAGGTCAGTATGATTGTATGATAACTCATGTATAGAAAGAATTGCTGCAAAATAAATTTACATCATCTCCCAAAGGTAGTACAACTATGAGCATAATGGAAGAACACATAAGATAACTAAATAAAAGTCTTTTTGGATCAACATTGTGAAGAAAAAAAAAAGAATATATGGTTCCTACCACTTTGCATCATCCATAATCGAACAACATGTGTATACGGAATATAGAAGAATTGAGATACAAATAGAAGGATGTTACAATAGGTTAATTCCTTTATCATCTTGTACCAACAAAGAAACAAGGGTCATTTAAATAAATATTGAAATAACATAAAGCAAGAAGCACATCATAGGGGAAGCACATTACGAACAAGAAAAGACATAAAAGAATCCACCGTACAAGAGTAGCTAGTCAAGTATATTGTCCCCCCCCCCCCAAATATTGGTCATTACTATTTAGGGAAGATGGGAAATGTGTAAGAGGTGAAATATTAAGCACAACATATGAAGCCACTACAAGTTCCAAATAAGGATCATGATCTAATGATGAGTCACTTTGTTTTTCACTAGGAGCTAAGAATAACATTTGTAAAAATCTTGCAGATAATTCATGATTAATTTCAATAACCTCATACAGATCATCATAATCATGAGAATTTACATCGTTTGCATTAGAAACATTTTTATCATCATCAAGAGTATTTTATTCATCTATATTAATCATAATCGGATCTTTAATGCAAAAATAACAATCATTATTTTTATTCAATTTAATTTTATTTAGATTAACTTCCTCCCTTGGGATATGCATAGGTTTCTCAAATGGGATCATAGTATTAGAAGGTGTCTTAGGGTAGGATATGATTTGGGAATAAATATCATGGGCCCTAGCATGGAATATATGGTGGTGGTCATGAGAATAATGGTTGTATTTTGTTTTGTTTGAAATTTGGGATGGTTTAGGATAAATTAACTTTAGCTAGACTTTTTCCCTTGAGAGGAAGCACATAACGAACCTCACTAGGTTGAGGGACATAGGATGTAGGATGCTTATAAGATATAGGAGGTGGGAGTGAAGAAAAAATAGGAGGAATGGAGGGTGTATGAAGGATTTTGGGTCCAAGACAAGGAGATGGAACAACTTTAGGGTTTCTTAATTCACAAATATTTTGGGCTTTGATTTTTTTGTAGGAAAATAAGAGATGGTCTTGCTGAGGTTGTAATGGATGAGGCATGCTAGACCAAATGAATTCAATGTCAAAGTTCTTATGATTTGATAAAGTTTGATGGAGACTATAATTAATTATGATGATTTCTCCATTATGTGTAAATTTCAGACACTTATGGATAGGAGAGACAATATCTTTCATGGGAGTGAGCCAAGGAAGACCAAGTCTCACATTGAATTTATTGAAAGTTGGGATTTAAAAAAAGGTGATATCTAATAATTTTGTACCAACTTCAACAAGAAAGGTAATGGAACCATGGGTAGGAAAATTAAAACCATTGAAATTCTTAATCATAAGAGCAAGTAGATTTCCACAATCCATAGATAATCTTCAACAATGTTTTGGATCACACTGCATGATCCATCATCAAGATGAATGATAGAGAGAATAATAATTATTAATCATCACATATTATTTTTATAAGATTCTTGATGAAATTAACTTGTATAAATATGTTCCGTAGTTATAACATTCACCATGCAAGGAGAATAAATAAGCACTCCATGAGAGGGAATAACATTAATATTTGCAACAATGTAAAGGGTACTATCATGTGTCTTAATGGTCTCCTTAGGATCAAATGTAATGAAAGGACCACTTTTTGGATTAGCTTTGTGTTTGAATTGATAAAGAAGGTTGAAAACATTATTTTCCTCATTACACATATTATTAGGATTCATAGTAGTGGTTTCATCAAACACAACAACATTGGTGGAAGAGGAAGGAAAGTAATGGGTAGGTTCAATTATATTGGTAGAATGGGAAGGAAAATGAGTAGTATATAGATTTGAAGTTTTTTATTGGGAAGGGAAATGGATTTTTTACTTGATCATTAGCACCATAAAAATAATGGAATTAGATTCAAATATTTCTTGGATGATGGTCTTCAAATAGAAATACTTCGCAACATCATGGTCAGGTTGATAATAGTACTGACAAAATTCTTTAGGATCAGAGGATTTAGGAAAAGGTGTAGATGGGTTAATTGGTTTTATGGGAGGATATTTTAAAACATTATCATCAATCAACTTCAACATCACATTATGCACAAATTCAGAAAGAGGTGTAAGATTCTAAGATAGTTTGAAAATAGATGATAAAGGAACCAAACCTGTAGTTCCAGTTGCCACTTCCACATCAATGTCATTTGATGGGTTGTTGATATTGATGAATCCTTTAGGCTTTTAGAAATTTTCAAAGGTTTGTAAGGTGACATAACTCTTATCAACTGGATCCATTGGATTGGAGGTCTCAAATTAGCTCTCCTAAACCTGATAATTATGAATAGTTGCACATAATTGGATGGAAGATGAGAACTTAGAAAACAATAAGTTATCTCTAATGTATTATTTTAGATAATAAGGGAAAATACATTTAACATCTACATCATCCATAGGATAATAAATTTGAGCATGCAAATGTTTAAATATACCAATAAAATCAATCACATTTTCTTTGACACATTTCTTAAAATGAGTCAAATTAGTCAAAGAAATCTTAAGACCAATGTTATTTTGAAATTGTAGAATGAAAGAATCATAAATTTTTGAAATGATCTAATAGACTAAGGATGAAAAGAATGGTAAAATTGTAAGTCCTTATCTCTAAATTTTCTTGTAAATAATTTAGCCATGAGTTTATGATCATGAGAAAAGTCACTACACAATGTTTGAAATGTTTTGACATGAGTTAAGGGATCACCTTTTCTAGTATAGATCTCCAAAAGAGTTATTTCCATGTATTAATGGATAACAACTCAAATGATGTCAAGGTACAACATGGTAGGAATGTTACAAGTAGGAATGTTAAATTCGGATTGGTTCATGGAGGTAATTTATTGTTGTAAGGATAACATAGTTTGATCAAGGCTATTGATGGTGGTTTTTGTAGATATGTTGGTATTGGACATGTGTGAAAGTGAAGGATTCGAAACATTGTGGGAAATAGAAGGAGCATTGGAATATGAAATTGGGACATTGTTATAAGTATAGGTGATAGTTGGAGAATACATGGCACACTTGCATGATTAGGAATGAAAGGATTTGGATACTTCCAATACTACCATGTGTAGGATTAACATTGTAAATAGATGTAGTAATGTTAGGTGGAGTATATGTAGAAACATTAGGTGAAGAAGTAGGAATGGGAATAGAAGTCTCAACACTATATTAGGATGAGTCATGACAGAGACAAAGATCTTGAGCACAACTTTTCATACTCTTGAGATTTTCATCAATAAGATGAGATATGCCACACAATACATCAACACCATTCTCATCATTGTGAATAAAATTCCTCAATTATTTTATCAAGGAGATGGATTCCCTATTAGGTTGTTCTTGATCTAATCATCACTCAAATTTTTCAAAACCATGAGAAAGCTATCATTAGAGAAATGGAAGAGGGGATCTCAAAAATAGTAGGAATGCCATTAGTGGACATAATAGTATAATCAACATTTCTAGGGAACATATTAGAGGACTTAGGATCATCATAGTGTTATGGAGGTGGGAACACAAACATGGTGTTCAATTTAGGAAAGTCCCTATATAGCATAACCATTTTTTCCCTTTTAGTGTGTGTAGGTTTAAATTTTATAATAGATAGGGTTACAAGAGCATAGAGAAGATAGTGACATGTCATCTCAAACTTTGGAAGGGAAAAAACCCCCAGACTAGAAGACCCTCCAAATTTGTTAATCAATTTTCAACTAATTTTTGGAGAGATGGATCGAGAAAGCCTCCTCATCTTAAATATGGAACTTTTTGTAGACTAGGATACCCTCAAATCAGGGATACCTCTAATTGTGTGTGGTGTTTTATACTTGATATTGTAGATACAAGTTCTTCTCTATTTCCTATATCTAAGCTACTATGTTGATTTCTAATTCTATATTTTACCATTTATTAAATATACCATCATTTTTCATAATTTGACCTAGTTCATTCACAACACTTCATAATCTCAATCCAATTGAAGCAAAGAAATAAATGAACCTTAGAGTTAAACTCTTCTATTAGAATAGATAAATATATTTTATACTTCTAATGATATGCACAATTATTGATCTGATATATCAATTTATGTTCTTAGGCTAGGATCTCATTTACCACATATCATTTTGGTGAACCTAGTGTGTCTCATATTTTGCATAATTATAATTTTCATTTTTAGATCTAATGTAATTGCATAAATTTTTCATATTTGGATGCAATTTTCTAAAATGTATTACTTTCATTTCTTAATCAATCGCATAATTATTTATCTCATTGCGAGTTTGTTTCATTATATATATCATTGTGTGTTGAATTAGAAGATTATTTTTATTCTTTTAATGAATATATATCATGATTGTAATGGTGTCTTAATTTAATTTTTCAAAATTTACCCCTCTCCTAACCATGCTTAAATTAGGAAACAAAAGGTTGAGACAATTAAACTTTTAATTGAGGACACTTGACCTTCCATTCATTCCAATTATCTCCCTTGTATAGATGAAGCCTTTATAGATCATGTTTGTGTTACCATAACTGATAGTAATGTTGAAGATTGATTATCTGATGGTGATGATGATGAAGACTGACCAAGATCAAAGGAATACATGATAGTAGAAAGGTTATATCATTTATTGTCTTGTCATTGATATCAAGCAATTCATTTATGGTTTATATTATGTTGCCATATCATTTGGTAATGATATGAGTTGAATGAACAATGAAGATGAAGAAATGAGATGTTGTGAAGTTGAAGAACTTAAATGGACAACTGATATAGATCAAATAATGATTAGATTATGTTGATATAATTTTTTTCTACCTAACATATAATTATGTTAAGTCGGTAAAGCATGGTAATGAAGATTTGCCAAGTTGGTAAGCAAAAGAGTTTTGGTTGCTAAGCAAGAAATGTCACTCAGTAGAGGTAAAAGGTAAAAGGAAGTAATTTGGTAAAGGAAAAGGAACCAAAGGCACCAAATAGAAAAGAAAGCTTTAGGCATCGAGCGAAGTTAATTGAAATACAAATGGAAGAGCCACTGAGCAAGGAACCATAATTAAATAAGGATTGAATCGACATTTAATGATTCACTATGGTGAGCTAGATGATTATGATGACAAGGAAAGTTATTTATAGATATCTATGGATAGGAAAATTCAAGGTGAAGATCTAAATGGTTAAAGTAGAAGGAACAAGTTTCAAGAAAGTTCAAGTTCCTAGGTGAAAAGAAAATGTGCTATTGAGATCCATATTCAAGGTATAATGAATTGAACGATTAAGATTGATCAAATACAAATGCAATAGAGGAGATTAAGAGGAAAAAAATATCTATATAAAGGATGGATTTGTATGAACAAATGAATGTAAAATTGAAGATTTGAAGACTCGTCGACTGATACAGTAAAGAAGGAATAGAGAGATTCTAAGTCAGATAGAAGGATCTGATGATGTGTTGAAGCCAGTGGAAAGTGAAGAATTGAAGTGAAGATAGAAGAGCGCCCAATGAATCTGATTAAGAAAAGATAGTTATAAATTTTTAGGTCAAATCATTTATTGTTTCTTACTAGCATTTGTAATAGAGAAATTTCTTAATAGAGTGGACTTAATAGTCTTATTGTAAAATTCTTGAAAAAGGTAACATTCTAAAGAGTTTTTGAAGCCCTCTAACCAAGCCACTCCTAATAGAGTGAAGATTTTAATAGATCTAAGGTAAATCCCTTGACTAGGTCACACCTAATAGTGTGCATTGTAATTTTTAACATGGTTGGCTCTTAGCTAGGCGTACTTAAGAAGAGTATTTTCTTAGTGGGTGACAATTCCTACAATGGTTTTTCCCAAAGATGGGTTTCTACGTTAAATACTGATGTTACATGTGATGCATGATTTGTGTGTATGATTTACTAATTGTTAAATTTTATTTACTATTTTTTATAAATAGTAAAGTGTATTTTACTGAGCAGCTATCAAGTTAATCATAGAAAAGTTGTTTAGCTATTTGGAATCTAGGATTACTGATTCACCCCCCCCCCCCCCTCTTCGTAATCCAACAATTGGTATCAGAGCTAAGTACTTTGAAGAGATAAGTTTAAAATACTTGAGTAAAAGATTTGAAGATGTATAAGAGAGAAGTACCTAAGCTTAATAAGGAAATTTTCTCAACGTGGCAAAGCAAGATGAAATTGTATCTATCTGGGATTGGATAATCTGTACTGAATCTTCTGGATAATGACTACACTCCACCGCCTCTCAAACCTATGACAGTTGATCAAATGGGAGAAAAGAAGGAACACAACTTGGTTATGATAGAGATTTCTTCTTCCTTGACCGATGTTGAATTCAATGATGTTAAGGATTGTGTTAATTCAAGAGAGATGTGGGATAGGCTTACACTTATATATGGAGGAGATCATCATGTTCAAAAAGATAAGGTTGATAGTCTTAGAGGAAAGTATGATGAAATGAGACTTAAGGATGAAGAGAACATCACACAATATAGTAGTAGAATCAAGGAAGTTGTTAGTATCATTAGAGGTGTTGGTGGATCATTGACTAATAAAGAAGTGGTAAGTAAAATTTTGAGAAATATTTCTTCTAAGTATGCTATTAGAGTATCTTCTATTCAGGAACTGGGATCTACACCGAACAATGTTGTTACTCTTGAAGTGCTAATCGATAAATTGACTGCATTTGAGCCAAGTAATTATGATAATAGTCTACTGACCATTTAAATTGTACTCAAGTCATCTCTAAGCATTGGATCATCAAGAAAAGAAAAAGAGATTCATAGTAGTTCATATGGAAATGAATATGATAGTACTATGAATGTAGAAAAAGAACAAGAAGAGTTAGAGGTACTGCTAGCTAAAAGACTACGGAGAGGTAAAGGAAAGTACAAAGGAAAATTACCTCTAAAATGTTTTAATTATAATAAGATTGGTCACATTGCATATAGATGTCCTGACAATGGCAGGAATGAAAAGAATGACAAAAGAGACAGTTGTGATGTAGTCAAGGCTAGTGGATCCAATTAAGGACTAACTGACCTTATAGCCAAACTAATATGCAGCAGAAATACCCAACAACAACAACAAATCTAAAATAAAATAGAAGTCTTTATTCATCAAATCACTAATTACATGCAATGTGTCAAGCTATAAGGCCTTCCCAGTTACGGCTAGATACAAAGCAAGTAATAGTATACAAGATCTCATAGGATCCAAATCTCTTCCACAACATCAGTACTTAGCTAGCCCAGGTCTGCAACACACAACACACTGGTAGACACCCAGGAAAGATCTAAACTTGTACTCAAACTTCCAAGCAATCTTCCTATTCCTAAGCTCGCAGGCTACTAACTTCCACTGCCCCATCCCCTAAACAACTACCTAAGCATCCTATAAATATTGATTCCCTGCCACAAGTAGGCTGATGAAACAATTAACCCTTACAAGAAAATATTAAATGCTAAAACATCAATCGGCTCTCACATAGTCTCACAAAATAAATAAACTCTCAAAGATGGCCCCAAATGGTCATCAGATCTGCATAGAAGAATGCAACATACTAGATATAGGTCCCCACATGTCCAATGGTCAATTCATAACATGAGGAGTATGACCCAAATTAAATGCACCAATCGGCCAAGCTGATCCATCCAAATAACCAAGTTGGCAAGCAAGAACATCGAGCACCAGAGAAATAATCGAGCACCAGAAACTGACCATGCCAAGCATGACTGAGGAACGCAGTTATCACCGAGCACTAGAAGTAACCGAAACCATTAGTTACCAAGCATTCTTCAGAGATCAATCACCCCAGTAAACACTAAAATTGAGCAACCAGTCTCCCAAACTAAGCAAGTACTCCACCAATCCAAGATCAAAACTAACAATCTACCTTTAAAGACAAACACATTTTTGGTTGATATAGGATTGCTAGGAATCCTAGGATGCTCCTGCATCAGACACCCCAGGTAAGAAATATTTTCTCATAAAGAAATTAGGAATGTCTTGAGGGAATCAGAACAGGTATGCCAAATCTATTCTTCATCCATATCTCCTCTTGTCCTTCATCCCAAGTAGTCTTCACTTCATTCGCTATCTCATGCAGAAATTTCTTCTACTTTCCACTTTGCTTATCCTTCCATTCGACAACTAATAACAACCAACTCTGACCACTTCTTCCACTACCAACCACCTCAGTGCCTTGGTAAGGTTCATCCTCTCTAGACTCCTCAATCAACTCAGTATCATCTGCATCTCTCTATGTCACAAATGTCACCATCTATTGTACCATCTTTGTAAGCAAGATCATATGCCTCTTAATCTCAATGAACTCCTCAAAAATATCATTCTCCTCCTTCAAGCTAGACTTCACAGGAATAGGTTCATCAATCCTCTGCTCTTGAGGTTTGTCACAAGGAAACATCTGATAACTCCTTATCCCTTAACCCATTTTTCTTGTAAAGGTATCAGCTTATGCCAAGCTCCTTCACACCTAACCACATAGGTAGTAGCATGACCATCAAACAAAACATTTATGTCAAACTACCAAGGTCTACCAAGAAACAGATGACAAGCATCCATAGGCAATACATCACACAATATCTCATCATGGTAAGATCCAATCTAAAAATTAACCAAGCATTGTTCTTCAACTCTAACCTTAGACACATCTTGTATCCAAATAATTTGATAAGGATTAGGATGTTTCCTTCTTTCCAAATTCAACTTACTAACCATTTCATCTAAAATAAAGTTCTCAGAACTTCCACCATCAACTATGACATTACATACCTTATTCTTGCACTTACATCTGGTTCTGAACAAATTCCTTCTTTGCACTGGTTCATGGACACATGCAGCTAATCTCCTAGTGATAAGTGTCTCACCTTTTTCGGCAACATTCACAATATCTTCTTCAGTAGTCAGTGTAACCCTCTTCTTAGGACAATTAAAACTTCTATAACCAGCTTCACCACAGTTATAACAAGTACCCGTGAACTCATTCTTCCACCTTCCTCTCTATCCAACATTCTTAGTAACTTGACCACTGCTAGATCCCACATTAGACTTGGGATTCTTCGTCACATTGCTCTTAGCAACTATCTCACTAGTTTTACCACCTTGGTTCCTATTGTTTTGTCTTCCTTCAAACTTCTTATTCAGCTTCTCTTCAATCTTTAATGCCATCTGATAAGCATCACCAATTGTTGTCATCTGTACAGTAACTCTTCCTGAATACTCAGTCTCAAACCATAGACATACCTAGAAACCTTCTCTTTATCAACTTTAGAATGACTAGTCCTAATCAGGATTGTGTAAAACTCCTCGGTATACTCCTACACCAATTTGTTAGTCTACTTCAAAGCTTGCATCTTCTTAAACATGTCCAATTCATAATCCACTGGAATGAATTGCTTCTTCAACTTGTCAACCATTCGGTTCCACTTCATGATCTTTTCTTTTCCTCTTCTACCTCTTTCCAACTGAACTTCTCTCAACCATATATTTGCAAGACCCTTCAACTTAGTCTTTGCAAATCTAACCCTCTCAGGATCTTTTATTTCTTCATACTCAAAGTACTCATCAATCTCATTGATCCAATCAATCAATTCTTCTAGTCTAAGGCTTCCAGCAAATGCAGAAACTTCAATCTTAGGTCTTTTCCCAATATTAGACATAGCTTTAAGAATTCGATTCTCCTCAGGATCTTTATCTTCTTGTACAAATTCTTCAAAATGATCTTCCTCAAATTCATCATCACTATCCTCTTCCAAGGTAGGCTTCTTCTTTCTCAATTCTTCTTGTAGGTCTTGCACTTGTTTCTGCAAAGCCCTAAAATCATCAAGACTGAATTCTCCAGTAGCTTCCTCTTCTTCTAAGACCTCATGATTTCTCCTCGAAGGCATCTTCAAATCAAGATCCAAACATGAACACACAAGATCCACTCGGCTCCAATAGGAATAGACTTTGCTCAAACAAGAACAAACTTCACTTTGATACCACCTGATGCAATCAAGGCTGGTGGATCCAATTAAGGATTGACCAACCTTGCAGCCAAACCAATATGCAACAAAAATACCCAACAACAACAACAGATCTGAAATAAAATTGAAGTCTTTATTCATCAAATCATTGATTACATGCAATGTGTCAGGCTATAAGTCCTTCTCGGTTACACCCAAATACAAAGCAAGTAATAGTCTACAAGATCTCACAGGATCCAAATCTCTTCCACAACATCAGTACTCAACTAGCCCAGGTCTGCAACACACAGCACACTGGTAGGCACCAGGAAAGATCTAAACTTGTACTCAAACTTCCAAGAAATCTTCCTGTTCCTAAGCTGGCAGGCTACTAACTTCCACTACCACATCCCCTAAACAACTACCCAAGCATCCTATAAATATTTATTCCAAGCCACAAGTCGGCTGATGAAATAATTAACCCTTACAAACAAATATTAAATGCTAAAACATCAGTCGGCTCTCACATAGTCTCACAAAAAAATAAACTCTCAAAGATGGCCCCAAACAGTCATTAGATCTACATAAAAGAATGCAACATGTCATATCTAGGTCCCCACATGTCCAATGGTTAATCCATAACACAAGGAACACAACCCAAATTAAATGCACCAGTCGGCTAAGCCGATCCATCCAAATAATCAAGTCGGCAAGAAATAACATTGAGCACTAGAGAAATAACTAAGCGCCAGACACCAACCATGCCAAGCATGACCAAGGAATGGAGTTATCATCGAGCACCAGAAGCAACTGATTCCATTAGTTACTGAGCATTCTTTGGAGACCAAGCACCCCGGTAAACACTAAAACTGACAACTAATCTCCCAAACTGAGCAAGTACTCCACCAAACCAAGATCAAAACTAACAATCTACCTTCAAAGATAAACATATTTTTAGTTGATATAGGATTTCCAAGAATCCTAGGATGCTCCTACATCAAGTTGACACCAAAGCTTTAGAGATTACAAGGATAAAGGTAACAAGTCTTGCTACATAGTTGAGGAAGGTGTAACCAATAATGAATCTGATGACACTAAAGAAGGATATAAATTTTTCTATGTTGTTGTAAAGGAAGACTCAAATGAAGAAAAACATGAAGATCAAAAAGAACTTATTTCTCATGTAAGTAAAGTTGACCCCTGGATTATTGATAGTGGATGTTCAAATCATATGACTAGTGATACTAACAAGTTTGAGAACCTAGAAGAGCATGATGGAGGATTTTTCAGATTTGGTAATGATGTTCCATGCCTTATGAAAGGAAAAGGATCAATTATATTGAATGAGAAGATGAAATGTAATGATGCATATTGGGTTAAAGGACTGAACTATAATTTTTTGAGTGTTGCACAACTGAACAATACTAGCCACCGACTGGAATTTCAAAATAGAAAGGTGAAGATTTGCAATACTAATGGAGATCTAATTGGAACTGGTGAATAATCAAAAGTAATTTATTTTATCTTGATACTACTATAAAGAGTTTCTTATTTACTAAAT
This sequence comes from Chamaecyparis obtusa, assembly GCA_027943335.1. Lineage (NCBI taxonomy): Eukaryota > Viridiplantae > Streptophyta > Pinopsida > Cupressales > Cupressaceae > Chamaecyparis > Chamaecyparis obtusa. Next base: position 666,806 of record BSBK01006768.1, on the reverse strand, counting down.
TTGAATATGTATGGCCATGGAATAAGAGACTGTTTCATGTAAATTTTGATAACATGATTAAAGTAAGAAAAAATAATAGAGTCAGAGGTCTACTGAAATTAAGCAAACCTGATAAAGTAATGTGTAAAGAATGTTAGATTGGTAAGATGAATAAGTCAAGTTTCTCAAGAAAATCTCACTCTACTAATGGTATTTTGGAATTAGTTCACACCAACCTTTGTGGTCCTATGAGAGTTCAAAGCTATTATGGAGATCGGTATTTCATTTTGTTTGTTGATGATTATTCAAGAATTATGTTTGTTATGTTTCTAAAAGAGAATTTTGATGCATTCCAAATGTTCAAGTGGTATAAAGATAGAGTTGAAAAGGAAACATGAAAACAAGTTAAATTTTTAAGATCAGATAGAGGAGGTGAATTTATCTTTGATGGATCTATTGTCTTCTGCAATGAAAATGGCATCAAAAGATAAGTATTTACATCAAGGAATCCACACAAAAAATGGTATAGATGAGAGAAGGAATAGATCTATAAATGATTGTGCTAGAACATTGTTGGTTGACAAAGGAGTTGCACAAACATTTTGGGGAGAAGCCATAAGCATTTTTGTCTACACACTCAACCGAGTACAATTAAAGAAAGGAACCAACAAGACACCCTATGAAATCTGGTTTGGACACACACTAAATGTAAGTTACTTTAAAATCTTTGGAATTAGGTGTTACATACTGAAAGATGTTAGAAATGGAATTTTTGGCTCAAAAAGTGATGAAGGTATATTCCTTGGTTATTCATCAAAGAGAAAATCATATAAATGTTTGATCAAGGCTACTAATAAAATTGTTGAAAGTGCAAATGTGAGGATTGATGAATTTGCATAAAGGAATGAAGAAGATAACAATAAGGAACCTGAGGATTACAAAAAGTTTGTTTATGTACAGGAAGGAAATTCGGTTGATGCAACTAAGTTGCAATGAGAAGGAATTGATGAGCAAGATGATCCTCCACCGAGAGATGAAAATATTGATGAACATTCTATCAAGCCTGTATTAGCAAAATATATGAGAAGACACAACTCACCGAGCATAATTATTGGAGATAAGAATGCAAGAGTTATGAAAAGAAGTAATTTGAAAGATAACACATGTTTGATTTTTGAGTTTGAGCCAAGATTAGTGAAGGATGCACTAGGAAATGAATATTGGATGAATGTTATGAAAGAGAAAATTGAACAGATTGAAAAGAACAACACATGGTCACTGGTACCGAGACCTAAGGATAAGAAAGTGATTGGAACAAAGTGGATTTTCAAGAATAAACTCAATGAGAAAGGAGATATGATCAGAAATAAAGCAAGATTAGTTTGTAAAGGGTATGCACAAAAAGAAGGTATTGACTATGGTGAAACTTTTTCCCTTGTTGCTAGATTAGAAGGTGTAAGGGTATTACTTGCATATGTTTCTTACAAAGGATTTAAAATTTATCAGATGGATGTTAAGTCTACATTTCTGAATGGAATTCTTCAAAAAGAGGTGTACATTGAACAACTTGAAGGATTTATTCAGAATTCTGATAAGGATATGGTCTACAAGCTACACAAAGCACTCTTTGGAATGAAGAAAGCACCCCGAGCATGGTATGAAAGACTACACTCTTATTTAATCAAGATTATATTTCAAAGGACTAGTGATAACAAAAATTTATACTTGAAATGTGATAGTATTGATAAGATTCTGATTGGTGAGATATTTTTTGATGACATTATATTTGGTGGAAATGAGATAATGTCTAAATCATTTTTTGAGAAAATGAGAAAGCAATTTGAAATGTCTATGATAGGAGAGATTAAATTATTTATTAGACTTCAAATTCAACAAGTTAAGGATGGGATCTACATAACACAATCTAACTATATCAAGGAAATCCTAAAGATATTCAATGTGGAAGAATACAAACTAGTTGGAACATCGATGGCTACTGGTTATAAATTGTCAAAGGAAGATGACACAAATGAAGTGAATGAGACACTTTACCAATCTGTGATTGGTAAACTATAGTATGTTGTCCACAACTGACCAAATATTGCAGATTCATTAGGTATTGTGGAAAGGTTCTCTGCCAACCCAAAGGAGACACATATGTCTGTAGTTAAAAAGATATTTAGATATCTAAAACGGACTAAAGATTTTTATCTTAAGGTGTATATTGATCATGATTGAGCTGGAAATATTGATGACAGAAAAATCACTAGTGGTGGAACTTTATTTTTAGGAGAAAGACTAGTGACATGGTTAAACAACAAACAAAGTTGTATTTCACAATCTACTACCAAAGTTGAGTATGTTGCTACAGCTATAAATTGTTCTAATATTGTATGGATCAAACAATTACTTGAAGGTATGCAAGAAGAGATTACTGATCCAATTGCAATTTATTGTGATAATACAAATGTTATTAACATATCAAATAATTTGGTAATGCATTAAAAGGAAAAGCATATATCTATTAAGTATCACTACTTGAGAGAGAAAGTACAAGATAAGCATGTGATATTGGAGTATGTAAATTCTAAAGAATAGATAGCTGATATATTTACCAAACCACTACCAAAGGATGATTTTGAGTATCTCTTAGGTAAGTTAGGGGTTATTCCCCTATCCAATATTCACTAAGGCATGATACATGTTGTATCAATTCAAGTATTTATTATAATATCTATTTTGTGAGTTGATGTTAGTGTTCACTCTTTAGGTGAAGCCTAAAGTTGTGAAAATAGGTTTATGACTACAATGAGAAATCTATACATTTGAGGTATGATTTGAAAAGTATATGTTTATTTTGCATTGTTGTCAAAGAGGGAGAGAATCAACTGATCGGTAAGGGAGAATAGATTAATGATGATTGCAGAGGAAGATGAACAATGAAGATCAGAACAATAAAGAATACTACTACTGAAAGAGGGAGAATATGAACAACAAAGAGAAGTTACAACTAAGAGGGATTACATGAATGACATTGAAGTGTACCATCATCAATTGAACACTGAAGATTGTTAGTGTTGTCATCAATGCCAAAGAGGGAGATTGGTACCATAACTGATAGTAATGTTGAAGATTTATTATCTAATGGTGATGATGATGAAGACCGACCAATATCAGAGGAATACATGATAATAGAAAGATTATATTAGTTATTTTCTTGTCATTGATGTTGATTTCTAGTTTATATTATGTTGCCATATCATTCGGTAATTAAATAAGTTGAATGAACAATGAAGATGAAGAAATGAGATGTTGTGAAGTTGAAGAACTTAAATGGGAAACTGATACAGATCAAACAATGATTAGATTATGTTGATATAATTTTTTTCTACCTAACATATAATTATGTTAAGTTGGTAAAGCATGGTAATGAAGATTTGTCAAGTCGGTAAGCAAAAGAGTTTTGGCTACCAAGCAGGAAATGTCACTCAATAAAGGTAAAGGACAAGGAACCAAAGGCACCGAATAGAAAAGAAAGTTTTAGGCACCTAGTGAAGTTAACCAAAATACAAATGGATGAGCCACCAAGCAAGGAAAAATAGTTAAATAAGGATTGAATCAACATTTAATTATTAGCTATGATGAGCTAGATGATCATGATGACAAGGAAAGTTAGTTATAGATATCTATGGATAGGAAAATTTAAGGTGAAGGCCTACGGCTTAGATCTAAATGGTTAAAGAAGAAGGAACAAGTTTCAAGAAAGGTCACATTCCTAGGTGAAAAGAAAACTTGTTGCCAAGATCCAGATTCAAGGTATAATGAATTGAACAGTTAATATTGATAAAAGAAAATTGTAATAGAAGAGATTAAGAGGCAAAAATTGTCTATATAAAAGATGGATTTGTATGAACAAATAAATAGAAAATTGAAGATTTGAAGACTCACCAACTGATACTATGAAGGAACGGAGAGATTCTAAGCTAGATAGATGGATTTGATGAAGTATTGAAGCCAGTGGAAAGTGAAGATAGAAGAGCACACAAGGGATCTTATTAAGCAAAGATAGTTTCAAATTTTTAGGCCAAATCATTTATTATTGCTTACTAGCATTTGTAACAAAGAAATATCTTAACATAGTGGACTTAATAGTCTTATTATAAAATCCTTGAAAAGGGTAACATTCTAAAGAGTGTTTGAAGCCCTATAACCATGCCACTCCTAACAGAGTGAAGATCCTAATAGATCTGAGCATAATCCCTTGATTAGTTCATACCTAATAGTGTGCATTATAATCTTTAACTGGATTGGCTCTTAACTAGACATACTTCAGAAGAGTATTTTCTTAGTGGGTGACAATTCCCATAGTGGTTTTTCCCAAAGCTGGGTTTCCACATTAAATACTAATGGTACATGTGATGCATGATTTATGTGTATGATTTACTGATTATTAAAGTTTATTTGTTGTTGTCAGTAAATAGTAAAGTGTATTTTACAGTGCAACTACCGATTTAATCAGAGAAACTATTTTTAGGTATTTGGAATCTGGGATTACGGATTCACCCCACCCTCTTTGTAATCCAATAGTTTGTCCCTCTCCCAAATATTCTCTTACTTATGAGGATATTTTGATGCAAGAGGGGGATTTAATTAATACTTCTCTCAATTATGGCTCACTTGAAATGAACCATTGAAGAATGGTAATGATTCTTCTCCCAAATTTTACCTATCCTATAAGGATACCCTAGTACAAGAGGAATGTGCTTTCAACATGGATACTTTGGTGCAAGAGGAATATGCTTGAAACATTGATGATCCAAAAGCTAACACATTAATGGACATAGATTCCTATTCCTCTCCTAGAGACTACCTTTTTTATCAAGACATTTCAATGCAACATGATATTATGCATTTCCTTAATAGAATGCCACCTATTATTATATTGAGTAAAGATGAAGATGAAAATAATGATTCAAAAACTTATAAGGATAGCCTAATGAAATAGGACTCTCTCAACTCCCAAATTCACATGAGCGATGTTAATAAAGATGTGTATCCTTCCACAAGGATCAATCCTTATTCATCTATGCATCCTTTTAGTAATTCAAAATACATAATCAAATTTAATGAGGTTTGTGATAAAATTACTTCCTCAATAGAGTTGCATACACATTACAATGTTGGTTTTGACATGCTTTCTAAACAAGGATATAGTAGACAAGGTCTTGGATGTATGGAATGGGGGATTAAGATCCATATAGATATCACATCTCATTTTTATAGAGAAGGTACATAGGATTCCTGACTTCCCCTTTACCTACACCTTATCCCTCATTACCTTTGAACATACAAAACCATTAATCTTCACATAATATTGGCATAGTACCTAAACATGGTGCTTTATGTACAAACACTAAATTTATTTAAGACTCCTAAATGATTGGTTGACCCTTCTTCCATCTTTGAAAGATTATGAAACTATAAAATGTGGTCACACAAATTTATTTTGTGCTTATCATCACATCTATGGGCATTATATAGCTGATTTTAGAGCATTCACGAAAGAAGTTAGAGAAATTTTTCATAATGGTATTATTCTCATAACATGTGATATTCATCTAGATTACCAAGATTACCAAGGATATCCTTGAGAATGAAAAAGCCAAAAACCCAGATAATAATGATTATTTATTCGTTGGTTTGCACCTTTCATTTATTAATGGGAATAGGAGTTTTCCTAAGTATTTTTCAAAACTTGAATTTTCATTTGGATCATTTCAATAGTTAGGTGTAGTATCCATGTGTTGGGGTCATGTCTACTCACAATAACATGTGATATCCATTGTCAAAGATTACCAAGGACATCCTTGAGAAGGAAAAATCCAAAAACCCATTTAATAATGATTAGTTATTCATTGAATTGTACCTTTCATTTATTAATGAGAATAGGAATTTTTGTAAGTATTTTTCAAAACTTGAATTTGTGTTTGGAGCTTTTTAATAGTTGGACATGGAATCCATGTGTTGGGGTCATGTCTATTCATTATGACTATTACCAAAATAAATCACATTGGATGAGAAATGAGTTTAGCTTGTTGCCAAGTACCAACATTGGGAAAGATTGTATTTAATATTTTTTAATTGGGCAGATTCCGCTAGATTTGATGATGGAAAAGGCTCTTATAATCCCATTGATTTATGGATGATTAAAAGTTCACATGAATGAAATTTCCATCCCATCTGGAGGGTTCTCTTAAACTTTCATTATAATAATTATAGCATTTATTGTGTTATTTATTGTGAAGTTTTGTGGGTTCTCATTAAAAAAACTCATCAACACCTTGGAGCTCTATAATTCCTACTCTCTTCTTTCTGGTTTTCAAGATACGTTAGTGGAAGAAGATATAGGTCATGATAGACTATGAATTAATCTTGATAAGATAGATGATTTCAAGTCCAATCATATGCTCTGGTTTGTGTGCACTGAGAATGGTGTTGATAAGTTCATGGAGAACATGAAGGGGTTCAATGAAATACTTTCGTAACAATTTTTTGTGTCATGGACTGATAGAAGGGTCACTTTTGGTGGTATATATTTTGAGTTCAATGAGGAATTCATTGCATAGGATAAGGGGCTCTCCATGGAAGGAAGTAAGTGGAAAAAACATAGCATAATCTCAGACATTGCAAGTCTCAACCAATTTTTTCATGGAGAAGAGAAGCTAGTCAAGTTGTGTGGTGGGTTCAACTGTGAAGAGTTTCTGTCACCTTAGGACTAGGTGTGCTATTTTATAATGAATTATTTTACCCTTGAGGTTCATTATGGGATTTACTATTACTATCATATCTTATTTCTTAATCACCTTAGAAACATGGATCTCATTTTTATCCCCTTTTTTCTCCTACATTCTATGGATGCCAATGTTAAAGATATTGTAGAGGCTAAAACATGGGATAGGAAGTATACCCTTCTTCACCAAGGTCTTATTTACCATTTGTGCAAATTTTATTTGGCTCTTTTTCCCCCTCAAATTATAATTATCCAAAATGTTTCTGGTTCAAAGTCTCCTCTTGTTTCTAGTGTTATCCATGACCAAGAGTGCCCTTAAAAATTGAAGTTAAAGAATCCTCACCTTAAGCTTGAGGTTGGACCTTCCATGAATACCCCTTGGCATCTTGTCCCTCCCCATGTTGGCTCTCTATAAGGAAATGTTGAAAAAAAAGGGGCAAGTAAAGAGCTAGTTCCCCTGAAGATTCCAAATGCATAGAACCTAAAAAAGCTTAGTTTAACATACACCATATTGACTCAGATGTTGAAATTATTTATGAGTCTACTAATCCATGTCACTCTGTCAGACTTGCTACCAAACCTTTTGAAAAAAAAGAAAACTCTTAAAGAGTCTTCCTCTTCTATTGACACTAATAATACTGAGAGTGATGAGGGGGAAGTTATCACTTTGGAGAAAATTTCTCCTCCTATTACCACTAGCTCCACCCACGTCTCTAAAATCCCTAATGCATCTATTAATCATGCTCCTGAACCTCCAACTCATGCCACATCCCCATCACCTACCCTAGGTCTTGATAATAATTTTATTATTGAAGAAGCCACTAGCATTAAGGAGGAAACTAATAGCAAGTTTATTGATCTTGAGAAAAATTTAGATGGTCTGGTGAAGCAGAGGGATTGGTTCCTAGTCTTTATCCCAAGGTTCCCAACCTTGTCTAATCATCCAATGATTATTTTAGAGTGTAATCTTCACTAATTTGGATCTCCTAGATCCTCTTCCAACTTCTCCTCTAAGGTATAGTTGGTTTTTAGAAGTTACACTTCTTCCAAGACCTATTTAGGCCTTCAATCCACTAGGTTCCTTCACTAGAACTACCCCTTTAGAACCACAAACCTCTACCTAGGATCTTTCCACACTTCAAAATATATTCCAACTACTTTCATAACCCTTCCATAAGATTTAGAACCCACCCATACACTTATGGATTCTTTACCAAGTCTTTAGTCTTCAATTCCACCAGGAGGCCTAATTGGCTCTAATCCTATTAGGCCTATTTTCACTATTTTTGGTCTCTAACTCCTAAAATTCCAAAAAAACCTCATATAAGACCTTTAAAATCCTCAAGTTATCTATCACCCTCTTCCAAATCCTAATTTTAGGATTTTGGATGCACCCACAACCCTATGAACTTGTAGGCCCTAGATTTTAGCCTATTAATTAGGCCTCTAGACCAGTCTGCAACTAACTTGTATTCCCTGTCTTGGCTCACCTGTCTTCAACAGTCAGCCATAGGGCTTCCAATTAGGTCTTGAAGCCTTGATTCCACAACATAAATGCAACCAAAATTTACAACTACAAACTCTAACCTAACATCCCCCACGGTTTCAGACATTTCCACTAGTGGATATTTAGGTTAGAGCTCTTCCAAGCATGGTGGCTCTATAAATGAATTTCATAGACCAGTGGCTTGGAAAGCTTGCCAAATCACAAATAACTAACCTAAAATCAAATGAATCAATTCAAGAAGAAGAATAAACACCAGACTAAGCCTCCATGGATTTGGATCTCTTCAAGCAATCCATACAAGTTGTTCAACTCACAAAGAAACCCTGCAAACAAGACATAGTCAACACATAGCATCCATACAAAAGACCTAAATTATAAAATTTAACTCAAAGCTTCATTAACCTTCAAAATATTCCATCATCATGCTCATATAGTGAGCATGAGTGGTTATAACTAAAATAACCACCATTTGAGAAACTTTTCAAAAAGTTGCAAAAGTTGCTCAAGCAACTTTGCAAAGTTGCTTAGTAACTTTTTGCACAAGGTCTCATTTGACCTATTAGACCTTCCCAAAGCTTAGGAATGACTCCTAAGCCCTAAATAAACTCACTTAAAGACCTAAGACCTTATTTAGGCCATTTTCATTTAAAAATAACACCTAGAGACTTCTTAGGACATTGAGACTACTAGTCTTCCATGAGCTCATTTGGCTCTTACATCAAAAGAAAGGATCTTGAGACCACTAGTCTTCCATGAGATCCTTTGGCTCTTACATCAAAATAAAGGATACAACCTATGGATCTTTATTCCAACTCCTAATCAAACCCTCACAAACCCCTAAGACCTCTAAACATTCAAAACTCAAACATGGTAGGAGGTTCCCTGCACCATACTCCCCTGGGACAAAGAACTCAAGTCCCTTGAGTTAGGAGGTCTTCAATGGTGACTCCATGCTACTTTATATCTATCTCTATCATCAAAATGGCTTTAGCATCTAGTAACCCCTACCATTTAACAAGGTACTCCTTGTATGTGCCTTTCCTTGTCTTCTTGATGACTTTAGTATCCAAAATACTCTCTAATTTCAAAGGGAGTGGGGCTAGAAAATCCTTAACCCAATCAACATCTTCCAAATTTGGAATTGCAGATGGAATTGTATCTATAACTGATCCTTTGTAAGGATAGAGATCACACACATTGAAGATGGGTGAGATACCCAAACCAGGTGGCAACTCCACTTCATAGGCATTATTACCATACTTGTGCAAGATCTTTAGAGGTCTTATCTTCTTCATCAATAGCTTGGTAGGGTGTCCTTTAGGAAATCTCTCCTTCCTAATATAGGCAAGGAATACATCCCCAACCTTGAATAGAAAATCTCTCCTAGTTTGATCTGCCTTGGCCTTGTACTTCTCGCCTTGCTTTTGCAAAGTCTTCTTGACCTGCTCATGCAACTCCTTCATTTTCTCTACAAATGTCTCTCCTTGAGCACTCCTTCTATCCTGCAAATGTAGATCCCTTAACTCCAAGATTTCCCTAGGATGAGTCCCATAAACTATCTCAAAGGGGCTCATACCTGTACTCCTATTGATGGAGTCATTATGGGCCTTGCCCAATGATGTGATCCCTTGATTGTCCATGCTGATTTGTCAAACACCTCAACAAATTACCAAGTGACCTATTCACTACCTCTATCTGACCATCAGATTATGGATGGTAGGCTAAGGAGAATGACAAATTGGTACCTAGCATCTTTCATAGGGTCCTCCAAAAGTGACCCACAAACTTTGTATCCTTGTTACTAACAATATTCAAAGGCAAACCATGGATTCTGACAATGTCCCTAAAGAATAGTCCTACAATTTTTGATGCATCATTGGTTTTCTTGCATGGTATGAAGTGTGCCATCTTTCTAAAATGTTCAACTACCACAAATACATTGTCATGGCCTCTAGATGTCTTTGGCAACCCCAAGACAAAGTCCATACTTAAACACTCCCAAGGCCTTTGAGGTATGGATAAAGGTTGATATAATCCACTATTATTGCTATGTCCTTTAGCCCTCTGATAGACCTGACATTGCTCCACAAATATTCTTATATCTAATTTCATCTTAGGCCAATAATAATGCCTATTAACTTTCTCCAATGTTTTGTCCACTCCAAAGTGTCCTCCCAAACTTCCTTGATGCTTCTCCTTCACAATGTTCTCCCTCATTGAGCATTGAGGAATACATAATAGATAACCTTTGAACAATAGGCCTTCTTGTAGCACAAACTCACTAAAATCCACTTTGAATCCTTGCATAAACTTGACACATGCTTCATAAGAATCCTTGAAGTCTTTATCCTCCTTATAGAGACCTTGCAAATCTGCCATGCTTACACTTTGTAACTAAATTTCTTGAATAGTCAACTCTCTTCTACTAAGAGCATCAACAACTTTATTACTCACCCCTTTCTTATGCTTGATCACAAAAGTGAAATCTTGCAAAGACTCAAGCCATTTAAGGTGTCTTTTATTCAACTTGTCTTGCCCATTCAATAAGCTAAGGGCATGATTGTCTATATAGACCACAAACTCTTTTGGTAGGAGATAATGTCTCCACTTTTTGAGTGCTTGTACCATAGCATACAACTCCAAATCATAGGTGGAGTACTTTTTCTCAGCTTCATTTAACTTCTCAGAGAAGAATGCCATAGGGTGTCCTTGACATAGCACTACTCCAATAGCTAGCTTGCTAGCATCACACTCAACCATAAACAATTGATTGAAATTAGGAAACCTCAAGGTGGGTAACTCTGCAATCCTTTTCTTCAACATTTCAAACCCTTTTTTAATTGCCTCAGTCCATTTAAATTGGCATTTTATTCCACCTTTAATGGTGTTGAGGATAGGTGCACACACATGACTGAAGTTCCTCACAAACTTCCTATAATATGATGCCAAACCATGAATAATTCTAGCATCACCTATGGACTTAGGTGTAGGCCAATCCAAGATTGCCTTAACTTTATCAGGATCCATCTTCATGCAGCCATTAGAAACCAAAAAACCAAGGTAAACTAATTCAATTTTCAAGAACTCACACTTGTCCTGATTGATCATTAACTTCTCCTTATGTAGCCTCTTTAAGACCTACTCCAAATTCTCCATGTGCTCCTCCTTAGACCTGCTAAAAATCAATATATCATCAAGATAAACTATAACAAATTTACCTATGAAATCTACCAATACTTCATTCATGAGTCTCATGAATGTACTAGGGGCAATGGTGAGACCAAATGGCATCACAAGCCATTCATACAGCCCTTCATTTTTCTTGAAGGTTGTCTTCCATTCATCACTGGGCCTCACTCTGATTTGATGGTAGCCTAACCTCAAATCCACCTTAGAGAAGTAGCATGAACCTCCCAAATTGTCTAACAAGTCTTCAATCCTTGGCATTGGAAATCTATACCTTATGGTGATCTTGTTGATGGCCCTTGAATCATTTCACATCCTCCATGTACCCCCTTTCTTTGGTGATATAATAGTAGGTACAACACAAGGGCTTAAACTCTTCCTTATTAGCCTCTTGTCCAACAAATCTTGAATTTTCTTGGCTATCTCTGCATTTTGGCTAGGTGTCATCTTATATGCTGCTTTGTTTGGAAAGTTTACTCCAAGAATAAGGTCTATTTGATGACTTATCTCTCTCATGGGTGGCAATGCACTTGGAAACCCATTGTCCACTATGTCATGGTACTTATCCAACAATGCTTGTACCTCCAAAGGTATGCTCTCTTTCACTTTAACCTCCTCTTTTGGCTTTACTACCACTGCATAATAGATCTCTTTCTCCACCTTCATTACCTTTAGGAACTCCTTCCCACTTAATAGCTTTGCACTAGCTTCCACTTGCTTCTCATAACTAACTTCTTGCAATGGATCCATTTGGAATTTCTTACCTAGCTTGGTGATTAGATAGCTATTCTTCTCTCCATCATGTATGGCCTTCACATAAAATTGCCATGGATGTCCTAGTATTAGGTGACATGCATCCATAGGCAAAATGTCACATAGGACCTTGTCCTTATACTCACCAATCTCAAACTCTACCAAGGTTTGTTCATGAACCGCTATTTGATGTCCCTTGTTCAACCATGAGACTTTATAAGGTGTGGTATGAGGGATTCTTCTTAATTTTAGTTTGTCAACCATCTCTTTAGACATAATGTTATCAGGGGATCTGGAGTCCACTATCACCTTGCATATCTTGCCGTGTGATTTACAAGTTGTCTTGAACAAGTTTTTCCTTTGTGGTGGCTCTATGGAACTAGGTACTTTCAGCAAAGTCCTCCTCAACATCAAATTCTCTCCATCCACTACTGGCCCTGCCTTGGAGATAGGAGAAGTGACACTTTGTGTCTCATCCTCATGCACCAATTGATTTCTTCTCTCCCCCATTGAAGATGAATATTTTTTAGCAGGACACCTACCAATGGTGTGTCCCACTTGGTTACAATTGTAACACCTACTAGTGAAGACTGAATTAGCTCTATCTTGTGAATGAAATCTTCCTCTAGGAGGCCCTCTTCCTCTATATCCTCCTCTTTGAAAAGACCCTCTGAACTGACTACCTCCACTATTGTCATTAGACTGATTTTCTTCTTGTCTATTAGGACTATGTCCCCTTCCATAATTGTTCCTGCCTCTGAAACCTTTGTTATTGTTTCCACCTCTTCCTCTTTATTGGAAGTGATTCCTCCTTCTATCCTTATCCTCTACCCTCAAAGATAACTAAAAACACTTATACATACTTTCAGGTGCCAACATACTAATCTCATCTTATATCCCTTGTCTTAAACCATTAGGGTACCTTGCCACTTTCTCCATTTCATCTTCTTGTCTTCTAGCCCTTAGGCTTAGCTTATGGAACTCTTCACTATAGGCACTCACTATCATCTCCTTTTTTCTTAGGTTTTGCAACCTTTGATACATCTGAATTTCATAATCAGTAGGCAAGAATTGAGCCCTCAACCTAATTTTCATTCTTTCCCATGAAACTATCTTTTTCTTCCCATTGGCTATTCTGTCATCCTGCATCATGTTCCACCACACCAATGTAGATCCTTTAATTCTTTCTTTGGCATAACTAACCTTCTTTTCCTCTACCACTTCCTTGTAATCAAATTGGTTATCAATGGCTTCTAACCAATCCAACAATTCCTCACCATTCAAACTGCCATTGTAATAGGGTATGTGTTCCATGCTATCTTTTTTCATGGACTTGAATGCATCCAAGAACACCTTTTCCTTGTCATCTACTATCTCTTTTCCCTTACTAGATGTCTCCCCTATTTGACTTTCATTCTCATCTTCACTTTCATCACCCCATTCAGTGACTCTATTTCCCTTTGTCTCTGTCAAATTGGCTTTTTCCAATAGCTCTTGGACCAAGTCCACTATGGCCCCCATACTCATTGTTTTAGGAGGCATGCTCTCAACCTCTTGACTCTGCTCTTCATCAAACATACACAACCTTCAAGAATATCCCGGTCTGATACCACTCTGATGCAAAGGGATTGGTTCCTAGTCTTTACCCCAAGGTTCCCAACCTTGTCTAATCATCCAATGATTAGTTTAGAGTGTAATATTCACTAATTTTTATCTCCTTTATCCTCCTCCAACTTCTCCTCCAAGGTATAGTTGGTTTTTAGAAGTTACACTTCTAAGACCTATTTAGGCCTTCAATCCACTAGGTTCCTTCACTAGAACTACCCCTTTAGAACCACAAACCTCTGCCTAGGATCTTTCCACACTTCAAAATATATTCCAACTACTTTCATAACCCTTCCATAAGATTTAGAACCCACCCATACACTTATGGATTCTTTACCAAGTCTTTAGTCTTCAATTCCACTAGGAGGCCTAATTGGCTCTAATCCTATTAGGCCTATTTTCACTATTTTTGGTCTCTAACTCCTAAAATTCCAAAAAAACCTCATATAAGACCTTTAAAATCCTCAAGGTATCTATCACCCTCTTCCAAATCCTAAGTTTAGGATTCTGGATGCACTCACAAACCTATGAACTTGCAGGCCCTAGATTTTAGCCTATTAATTAGGCCTCTAGACCAATTTGCACAAAAGTCCCTCAAATTTACCACCAAAATTCCAAAATCACTTCCAAACCTCTTCAACCATTTAGGAGTCTCTTAGATATTTCCAAAAATGCAACTAAGATCCCTTCTCAAATTCATGGTTGCATGTGCAAATAACTTCTATTCCCTGTCCTGGCTCACCTGTCTTCAATAGTTAGCCATAGGGCTTCCAATTAGGTCTTGAAGCCTTGATGCCAAAAAATAAATGAAACCAAAATTTACAAATAAAAACTCTAACCTAACATTCCCCATGGTTTCAGACATTTCCACTGGTGGATGTTCAGGTTAGAGCTCTTCCAAGCATGGTGGCTCTATAAATGAGTTTCATAGACCAGTGGCTTGGAAAGCTTGCCAAATCACCACTAACATAAACTCAAATGAATCAATGAAGGAAGAAGAATAAACACTATACTAAGCCTCCATGGATTTGTATCTCTTCAACCAATCTGTATAGGCTGTACAACTCAAAAAGAAACCCTGCAAACAAGACATAGTCAACACATAGCATCCGTACAGAAGATCTAAATTATAAAATTTAACTCAAAGCTTCATTAACCTTGAAAATATTCCATCATCATGCTCATATACCAAGCATGAGTGGTTATAACCAACATAACCACCATTTGAGCAACTTTTCAAAAAGTTGCAAAATTTGCTCAAGCAACTTTGCAAAGTTGCTTAGTAACTTTTTTCCCAAGGTCTCATTTGACCTATTAGACCTTTCCAAAGCTTAGGAATGACTCCTAAGCCCTAAATCAACTCACTTAAAGACATAAGACCTTATTTAGGCTATTTCCATTTAAAACTAACACCTAGAGACTTCTTAGGATATTGAGACCACTAGTCTTCCATGAGCTCATCTGGCTCTTACATCAAAAGAAAGGATCTTGAGACCACTGGTCTTCCATGAGGTCATTTGGCTCTTATATCAAAAGAAAGGATCCAACCTATGGATCTTTATTCCAACTCCTAATCAAACCCTCACAAACCCCTAAGACCTCTAAACATTCAAAACTCAAACATGGTGGGAGGTGCCCTGCACCATCTGGGTATGAAAGTGCAGGAGATTATAAAAAATGCTAAGGAAATGGACAAGAGGATGCAGGATATTGCTTGCTTCACACTGAATTTCATGTATAGTTCAGAAACTACCCTCTCTCTTGTAGGATAACATCTCTAGTGGTAAACCAAGTGATAAAGAGGATTATAAGGACCTCTTCAAGTTTCTGATGGAAGACTAGGCAAGGATGATGTTATCTAAGACTACCCTTAATGAAAAGAAATAATGACAATTATTGCTTGGTAGTTTTTTGGGTTCTCCAGTGGCCTTCATAGCCTTGTTAGTTTCTTTTTTATGTTTACTATTAGTTGGTTTACTCTGGACTCTGCTCGTTATAACCCTGTGTGGTATAATATGGTTTTTACTAAGACTCTCTTAAACTTTGGTAGATATTTTCCTCTTATCTTTAATATGGTTAGTATGTTTAAGGTTTTTGATAGAGGAAAGTTTAGGTAGTTGTCTATTTGCTGATGATTTGCTGACAGTGTTTATTCTGCTAATCATCGGATGTTCTGTAATGGATCAACCCCCTATTTTTGGTTGCTTTTAATATCAAAAATATGTGATATTCAATTTTTTTCTTAATTCAATTTCACATATAATTGGATAACATTTTTGGACATCTTATTTTGTTCCTCTCTATGTGAAATTTGTAGCTTTTTTTTAAAGAGGGGTAAATGCTTTGACCTAGAGCTATGAACTGGTGAGGCCATAAATGGGGGACCTCATCCCCAATAGGATTTGAACCTTGATGGAAATAACATAAACACAAAAACTTAAGCATCACAACATGCCACTAGCATGTGAAATTTGTAGCTTATCTTTTGGGGGCTCATTTTCATTCATGGTGGTGCAATTTCATGAAAAAAAATACTTGAGTAGAAACATAATAGCCTAATTAATCTTTTCTCTATAGTATGGGGCAATATTTGTTTAGAAATAGTTATCCTTCGTAAGGATATACTTTCCTTTTTCTGATTTGTATCTTTTATAAATATTTCCTTCCTCGCATAGAATTGTATTCCCTTCATAACAATTTCTTCCTTGCTTGGACATGTCTATTTTTATTAGAACCCATTTCTTGATTAAAAATGTACATAATTTATAAATTATCTCTCCTTGGTTTTGAAATTGTGTATCCTTCATCAATAATTCCCTCTCGTAGAACTTGGGAAGGTGTGTATTATTACTAAGGATTTACTTCCTCTCTTAATTTTGAAGATGTTATCTTTGTTTGAAGATCTCATTTCCTTATGCAAATAGATATATTTATACAAATATCTATTCCTCCCTCTTTGGTAGGAATGAATCATTGAAGATGATCCACTAACCCTTGTTGCAAGATGTTTGTTACAATAATCTCTTCCTTTCTTGAATATGTGTATTCTTTATAAGGATATGTTCCTACCATGGATGCATGTATTGTTTTTAGGATATCTCCTTGGTGTTAAAGGTGTTTATCCTTGATTTAGATCTCTATCTTCCTTAAGATGTTAAAATGTCAATATGTTGACATCTTAATCATATATTATTTTTTTGGTTTAATTTGATAGGTATTTGAAATCTCCTGGATATCAATGAGGTTTTGAACAAACAATCATTGACCAACTTCTACAATTTATGAAATCAAATTACACTGGGTTTGCTTCTGTATTTTCTCCCATGGCAATGGGTGCTAAGTTTCCTAAATTGCAGTTGAAGAATTCAAGAAGACTATTTTATCTATGAATCATAAAGTTACCATTTTTGTGGCAAAGAAACTATTTGAGAGTGATGAGAGGGTATGTTTAAATCATATATAATTATTAGTAAATATAGATTATTACAATAATCTCCTCCTTGCTTGAATATGTGTGTCCTTTATAAGGATATGTTCCTACCATGGATGTATGTATTTTTTTTTAGGATATCTCCTTGATGTTAAAGGTGTTTATCCTTTATTTGGATCTATATCTTCCCTAAGATATCAACATGTACATATGTTGACATCTTAATGGGGGCATAATCTCCTCCTTGCTTGAATATGTGTGTCCTTTATAAGGATATGTTCCTACCATGGATGTATGTATTTTTTTTTAGGATATCTCTTTGATGTTAAAGGTATTTATCCTTTATTTGGATCTATGTCTTCCTTAAGATATCAACATGTAAATATGTTGACATCTTAATGGGGGCATATGAGGCCTTCGTGTTTCTTTTTGTATCATGATTCATACAATATATGATTGTTAAAAGATATCTTCCTTTCTTGAATATGTGTATCCTTTATAAGGATATGTTCCTACCATGGATGCATGTATTCTTTTTATGATATCTCCTTGATGTTAAATGTATTTGTCCTTGATTTGGATATATCTTCCTTAAGATGTCAACATGTCAATATGTTGAAATCTTAATGGGGGTATAAGAGGCCTCCTTGTCTCCTTGTTTCTTTTTGTATTCATTATTGTGCCCCCAAAGTGGTGTTGTTGGTGTTTCATAATGCCCCCTAAGGCATGGTTACCAAACTATCTCTAGCAACTTACTTGAGATATAACCTTTGTTTTGATCATATAGTATAGTGTATATTGCTAGTGTGATCCCTTCAAGAATTGAAGATGAGTGGATAACCTAGCATAACACAACTAGCTATCCATTGGCATCAATATAACTTGTCTAATTATTTTAGCATATTGCACTTGTCAGCTTGATCCCTTGGAAAATATATTTTACAATCCCTAAAGCATTTGTCGACTAGTATAGAGAGGCTTGCTATTTTGATCATTGTGATCATTTTAGACTCCCTAATCATTGGTTCTTGAAGATAATATATATTTTTAGTATTATCATTGTTATTGTATATGCTTTATGATGCATTGGTTTCCTTTCATAATGGAGCTTTCCAGTATAATCATTTTTTTCACTACACTAATCAAACAACATAACCCAACTTATTGTCCAATGGGATATATGTTCTCCATAGATCACATAACATAACACAACTTTGTAGCCAGTAGAATATGTATTATTAACATGAATTTCCCAACATAATACACCTGTTAGCTAGTTGAATCAATGGTTTTTACATGGACCCTTAGCATAAAGTTTCTAGTTGTTAGACCGTTGACTATTGTCTCATCACAAATTGGTGTATACTTTTATCTCTTTATATAAGTTCACTTGCACTTTTTCAAAATCATTCCAAGAATGAAATTGGAAGTTATTATGTTTTTAATATTGAGGTATCTTCAAATAGTTGACTTGGAGCCTCTTTTTTTTGTACTAACCCTCTTTTTGTACCTTCTTGTTTTGTTTGTTTTTCCTTTCTTTTTTTTTTATTTTTATTATCTTGGGTTTTGTGTATCCTACTTTGGATTTTATTGTGTGAATTGATAAGATTCTAATCTTAGGGGATTTATTCCCTTGATTTGGTGACATATTAACCCTTGTAAATCTTTTTATCTAATAACATATTAAACATTGTAAGTCTTGATCTCAACTACTTTCTCTACTTTTCCTTGAGAATGAGCATAAGTTCATACTCTCGATAATGTGGGAGCTAAATGAAGTTCAATAAATTGTATGCCTTTACAATTTTACATTCTATTTTGGCCACTAGTTTAGTGTACTCTCTCCTAGACCATTTAAAGCCTATTTTGGCCCTATCCTACATAATTATCATCATATGCTATTGTCAAGACTAGATCCTATGTTTTGAGTCCCAATTCTTTGTCATTTCTCTCTGGTCTCTTTTGAGTGGACTAGGGCACCCAATTCCAAAGTATAAGTAGAAAATGTTGTCATAACTAATGCTAACTGATGCATTGATGGTAAGTGAGTTCAATTATTGTAACGATATAAGTTTTATTTCATGATCAGTTATTGAGTTGTCATTGATGTCAAGTATTGACCTAGTGTTGCTACTATGTTGTTGAGTATAAGGTTGATGATCAAGGTTTTGCAGTAAGTTTCAGTTGTATTAATTCATATGAGAGACTCAGGGATGTCTTAGAGTGTTAAATGTGTGACCGCTACTATTGATATTGACCAGTAAGGAAGTTATGATAAGATGAAGGTGAACAGTGCAACGGCTAGAACAATTAGTGACACGCGATAGGTTATTTGAGTGGTTTGACATTTATATTTAGTGTTTATTACAATGCAGTTATAGGATACGGTCGATAAGAGTGTTTGGATGTTATAGTTGCAATCGTAGCTGATTTAGATGACCAGTGAAGACAAGAAGATCAGAGAACAGAGTTAGAGTTGTTAACAGAATCAAGTGTTAAAGTTCTTGTGTGACAATGATTAAATATTTGATTGGTGATTGGTTTAGATGTTATGGTGAATTTAGTTAAGTGATTAAATGATCTAGTGACATTTTTTAAAGATTGGAGGTGATGATCTGGCATCACATTGTTCGATGCTAGTGTATGGAGAAGAGTCAAGAGGAAGCAAGTGTATATTCAAAACATGTTGACTCCTTGACACTAAATCCTATGTAAATCATTGTATTGGCCGATGCAGTATAGGAAAATTATTTCATGCATCGAGATATGTGTATTCATGCATTAGATTCAAGCATGAAGATTGAAAGTTAAATTTTAATCCGTTTAGGGTATACCTAAGGTGGTGAAAAACTTAAGGGCTTGATGAACAATATATAGTGGATGGAGTTGAAAGATTTTAGTGTTGATCGTGTGTTGGGAAAGTATGGTGTGTGAGTTACAATCAAGCAAGAGAAAAGATAAGTGTGGTAATAATTGATTGTGTGCTTCAGTAGATCTAATCAAGCAGAGGTAGTGCTATTCTATAGATCATTATTTTTTTTGTTCTCTAATAGTTACAACAATCAAAATCCCTTAATTAGGTAGATCCTAGTAGGTCCCTATTGTAAATAATCTAACAAGGTGGTACATTATCTTGTGTTTGAAGTCCTCTAACAAGGCTACTCCTAACAGGGTAAAGGTCCTAATAGACCTAAGGTAAATCCCTTAACCGAGTAGCACCTAATAGTGTTGTTGTAAACTCCTAATAGGGTCAAGCTCCTCACAGGGTGTACTTTAGACAAGTACACCATTTAGTGGGTACTAATCTCCACCATGGTTTTTTCTTGATTTGGGTTTCCACGAGATAAATATTTGTGTCAAGTGTTTCATTATTTTGTGGATGTGCTTATGGTTATGATTTTCATATGTTTCTATTAAAGTCAACTTTGTGAATGTTGTGGTAAAGATTAAGTGGTTGAAAAAGTTGGATAATTGGTAGATTACTAATTCACCCCTCCCCTCTCAGTAATATGATCTTAGAATTAATAGAAAATGGGGCCAAATTCCCTAGTCCCTCTAACAGGGGCCCAAATGCAAACATGGGTGAGTGTTAGCCTCTATTATTTGTGATATGACCCCATTATTCTTATTTAATTATTGGCTATTAGTCTAAATTTAAAAATACATTATGAACCCTAAAAAAAATTATCATTCATAAGACCTAATTGGATTCTATAGGCATTCTATGAGTGAAAAAGCTTCTTCAAATCTAAGTACTCAACATATTAAGTAGTAAGCTACAACAACTTGCAATCAAGTATGATTTCATGATTTATTTTGTTATGTTTGTAATGTTATCGCATCAAACTTGAAGGAAATTTGTAAAGAGCATTAGATCACCACCATTATCATTCCTAAGGTAATATTATTTTATTTCAACATTGAAATCATGGCTTTCAAAGAGGCAGATCTATAAAGCCTCCTAATCAAGAATTTTGATCTTTCTATTAATTAGGACACCCTCAAATTAGAATTTTGTTGGGTCATGTCAGATAATTTCTATTCTACATTGTAGCTAAATGTTATTCATTGTCTCCTCTTTCTAGATATAAGCTACTATATTGATTTATAGTTCTATATTTTAACATTTATTTTGTAATTTATCAATTCTGTATGATTTGACCTATTTCATTCACATACACCATCACAATATCAATCTCATTGCAACCAAGGAATCATGAACCCTTAGATTTCAAATCTTCTATTAGAAATATAACTAAACCTAGTTTATACTTCCAATGATATGCAAAAATGGAGATTTGAGATCTCAGCTTATATTCCTAGGGTAGGATCTATTTTCTTGCATATCATTTTGGTGAGATCAGCATGTCTTACACTTTGCATAATTCTGATTTTCATTATCAAATATAATTTAATTGCATAATTTTTTCATATTTTGATGCAATGAATTCTAAAGTTTATTACTTGCATTTCTTAATAAATCACAGTTTTTAATCTCATAGAAAGTTTGTTTCAATGGATATATCATTGTGTGCTCAATTAATGGATTACTCTTTTAGTTATACAATGAATATATTTCATGATTGTGATGATGTCTTAATTGCTTTATTAAAAATTTACCTCTCCTAATCATGCCCAAATTAGAAAACAAATGGTTGATATAGTTAAACCCTTAATTGAGGTTGGACTTTACCTTCCATGAATTTCAATTATCTCCCTTGTAGTGAAGCCTTGATGGATCATGCTTGACCCTCAAGCCCAAAGCTTCTCTTATTCATGAGGATATTTTGATGCAAGAATAGTATATAATTAACACTTCTCTCAATAATCTCTCTAAGAGATGAACCACTAAATAATGGTGATGATTCTTCTCCCAAAATTTACTTCCCCTATAAGGATGCTCTGGTGCAAGAGGAACATGAGCATCATTTGTGAATATATTTTCTTTAAGATATTCTCTCAATATGAAAACATAATTGAATATTAATTGATATGACTATATAGATTGCACTACTACAATACTGAATTTTTATATATTAATCAGTAAAATTTAACATGTGTAAAATAAAATCCCTAAGGTGTTGACCATTTGGTTAAGCTATTGAAAGACATACAATTCTAATCCTGGTTGATCCATTCATTAGTTTCAATCTCTGAGATATTAAAAAAACATGTATCAAATAAAAATAAAAATGGAAAACTAAAGTGGACGCTTTGTTGTATAAAGATTCAATTTTAAAAAAGTGAAATTGTTAATGGGCCCTTGGTCTCGAAGTTGAAAGGTTATTACTTGAATTTCTTAGTAAACACACAATTTTTTACCTCTATGACCAAGTTTGTTTTATTGAATATATCATTGTGTGCTCAATTAGTGAATTTCTCGTTTAGTTATACAATGAATATATTTCATGATTGTGTTGATGTCTTAATTACCCTATTAAAAATCTACCTCTCTCCTAATCATGCTTAAATTAGAATACAAATGGTTGATATAATTAAACCCTTAATTGAGGTTGGACTTTACCTTCCATCCAAATGTCCAATTATCTCCCTTGTAGTGAAGCCTTGATGGGTCATGATTGTCCCTCAAGCCCAAAGCTTCTCTTATTCATGAGGATATTTTGATGCAAGAATAGTATATAATTAACACTTCTCTAAATAATCTCTCTAGGAGATGAACCATTGTATAATGGTGATGATTCTTCTCCCAAAATTTACTTCCCCTATAAGGATGCTCTGGTGCAAGAGGAACATGAGCACCATTTGTGAATATATTTACATTAAGATATTCTCTCAATATGAAAATACAATTGAATATAAATTGGTATGACTATATAGATTTCACTACTACAATACTGAATTTTTATATATTAATCAATATAATTTAACATGTGTAAAATAAAGTCCCTAAGGTGTTGACCAGTTAGTTGAGCTATTGAAAGACACATACAATTCTAATCCTTAGTGAGCTAGTCATTAGTTTCGATCTCTGAGATGTTAAAAAAACATGTATCAAATAAAAATAAAAATGGAAAACTAAAGTGAACGTTTTATTGTATAAAGGTTCAATTTTAAAAAAGAAAAAATGTTAATGGGTCTTGGTCTCCCATGAAGTTGAAAGATTCAAAATGAGACACCAAGGATCCAGTCTTGTTGAATGCAAGGTTCCAATATCATAAAAGATACAATGGGCGAATTGGGTGAAATGGATACTTCTCAATTCTTGACTCTTAGCTAAAAAGATTCAACCTAAGAATTATACTCTTTTCAAATAACTAAAAATATTTGAGAAAATGAGTTGATGAATTAAAAATCCACCAAAGTATATATAAACTTACACGTACTTCAGGATAGTTTATATCATTCCATTATTAGTAAGAAAAAAAAAACTTTATGATACAAGTGGAGAAAAGTTTTCTTGAACTAGAAGCATATACTAGCTTATCTATATTTATTTACATAATATATATTAAATACGCCGATATATATCTTCCTCCAGGTGCCTATTACATCTTAGTGTGATTATAATTGAAAATAGGCACCTCGAAAAACATATATATCGGCGTATTTAATATATATTATGTAAATAAATATAGATAAGCTAGTACCAATGCCAGCATTTAGGAGACATGCAATACATGATGTGAAGGCATCAAGATATACTAAATTTATAATTTTTGAATTTATTTTGATATCATATTTTATCGAAAAACATTTTTAGTAACATGAAGAGAAATTACAAGTATCAACATAAATTATAACAAAAGATTGGAGTTCAAGCCACAAAAAGTAAAACCACATATATGATACTTTATATTAATAATATGTATGGATTTCATTAAAATATATTGGAAAATGGTCAAATCACATTACAACATAAATCATAAACTATAACAAAGCATTAAAGAGAAAACCCCATAATCTATATACAAATTTATAAGTTTATAAATGGTTCATATAACACTTATTTAAAAGTTTTGAAACCACAACATTAAAATTACATGAAGAACACTTCGTTGTAACGGTGTAAGTACATTACATATTCTTCAGCAATGAGAATGGTATTATGACCTTTATTCTGCAAATGATCACGATATACTTCTTACATAAAACTTGGAAATGCTACCACTTTTGTATATGTCTCCTTAACCTTATGTGCAACATCTTTCATTTACATTATTTCAAGCTCTTCAACATAATCAATGGACAAGGCAAGGTTTTCAATATCTTGTACAATTTTAGCGCAACTCTCTAAAATAGATCTTGCGCACTTGTCAATTGGTGTTTCAAACAAAGCAGCAGAGTTGACAGAGGTGTCTAGACTTGCATCAACAATTTTAGATTCATTTTCTGATAGATCCATGGTTTGAAATATTTCCTACACATTAAGAAATTTTAAAATCCATGTTAGTATTTATGATTTAGGAGAATAAATTAAAACATAATTAGTGAAAACTTAAAATTTAATTTTACAATTTTTCATAACTCAATTTTTAAAAGGAGCTATAAATAGACATTTACATGTAGCAATGCATTACTTATAAAATATTGACATTAATGAAAAATTGAAAATAACAAATACCTCAATATTCTTCTAAACATTTCAATCTATTTTCTTTAGCCTTTCGTTTTGAAAGTTGTATGCCATTTTTCATTTTCTCATAACAATCATATGTGAATGGAGGTGTTATGCGAAGACTTTGTAGAGATTTCACTCGAGATAGAGCCACAAATGTCAAACTTGTTCTCTCTCTTGGACCTATATCAATTGTAGCTTTTGAGAGAGTTAGTCCTTGAGATTTATGAATTGTCAATGCCCATGCCAATCTTAATGGTAATTGAAGTGTTCTACCCCTTTGTATTGGTATTATTGGAACTATATTTGGGTGATGATCTTCAAATGGCATTCTAGAGTAATTGTCAAATTCAACCATAACATATGTTGTTGGCTCAGGTGGTGCACTTTCTGGTTTGTAGACAATCTTCTGAATATACCCCAATGCTCCATTTACAAGACCTACCTCTACCCAGAGATTTGAGGTCAACATCACCCTTGAATTATTACTGATTAATAATTCAATATCAAGCTCACCATTTGAACAATCTTCTATTGCATTAACGCTTCCTACTTTTGTTGCTATGCTCCATGCAACTAGATGCTTCAATGAATATAACATTATCTTGTTATGATTATACACATTTTCATTTGTGGAGAACAAATGGACACAATTTTGAAACTCATCATTTGTTGTAGCATTTAAATTGATAGGAGTTCTCATCATAAGCAATTTCCAGTCATCAATTTGTCAGTCTGCATCTCTCAGATTTGTCAAAAGTTGATGAAATCTTTGTTGTTCGATGTTTTGCCCATCTTGTCTGAAAATTTTATCTAAAGTCACCACAATTTTCAATTCCTCCCACAACAATTTTGCTCATCTTTTACTATCATATGCAGGCCTATCATTCACTGGAGACAATTGACCCAAGTCTCCAACAAAAATCATAGATATACCTAAAAGATAACATAAAATAGACTTAACTAAGTTATACAGTATTTCTATTGTGTTTAATAGTTAAGTATTGAATAAAAAAATGACATATTATGGTAGTGGTTTCTAATAAAAGAGAAAATCTACCGACAAATATTTTGTCTAAAATTTGTGCAAATGCTTGCCTTAGTCGAGAATCTATGTTTTCCAACATAATCTGGCCAACGAAGCTCATTTCATCAATCAAAATGTATTTGATATGTGTCATTTCTTCTTGGAAACTTGTAAGACGTGCTCCTTCTAGTTGAGAAAAATCTCTTATTGGGATTCTTAATTTTGAATGAATTGTAAAGGCTCCAATATTGAACGCTACAACTCCTATCGGCGCTAATAGAAGAAGGGGAGAAGGCCCTGGCATTGCTGAATTTTGAAGGGCTTCACGAATGGCACCAATCAGATATGACTTTCCTATTCCTATTGTTCCTTGAATTATCATGGACAAAGGTCCTCTATTTTCATTGGTATGGTAATGTGTCATAATTATGTCCATTGCCTTTTGTTGTTTATTGCTGAGGGTTGTATAGTTTATGCACTGTGGAATATCATCTTAAATGAGACATCCATGTTCCTTCATATTTTTTATGAAATTGATTGCTCCCGTCATATACTCTTCACTCTAATATTCATTAGACCAATTTGTTCTGATATCAATGTCTCTTCTTCCCAACATATCTATTTCTGAAACTTGCATATTTTGACCATTATGAAGCCTAGATATGATTTCCCATTCATGCTCTATGGTATTTTCCACAATACGTTCATCTTCTTCAATTTCTGAATTATTATTATTTTCACCTTCCTCTATAATTTTTTCTCTTTGCACATGCCAAGCATTATAATTGAATGAGTCCCACTTTTCTATTATGGAGTTAGTATCCTCATCGATATCCCTTTCTATGTCACGAAATGGTTTGTAGAGTAATAACTCTGAAAAATAAAACTCTACCCATTTTTGTGAACCGCGTGGAGGAATGGATACAAACCTTGGAAAAACTCTGACAATAGCTACTCTTTCCCTTGGCTCCCATTTGTTGTCTCTTTTTCTTTTAGGATTGTATATCCATGATTTGCCTGCATCAATTAATGTGATGCCTTCCATACAAAGAGGCCTTTATTTATATCCTTCAATGAAAGATTTTGTTTGTTGATCATTGTCCTGCTCATAATTCAGAGTTATTGATTTGAAGACTTGTTGTGAGACATTCAGATTGACAAATCTTCTACTGCTATCCATCAGTGGAAGTTCTAATAACATGTGACAAGTTTCTTGAGCTCCAATGTCCCATTCTATGATAGTTTCTGTTAGAAGCCTTCCATATGCTCATGCTGCTAGATCATCAGGTTTTTCCACGTTTGAAAGATGCATCAACATTTGGTGATATGTTTCTGAGCTTTTCTCAGCTTTTGATGCATACTTTGCAATGTATTTTATTACTACATGTTTGGACAAAATGGGCTGCCAATCTATATTTGCTCTCCATTATTGCAGTATGTGATGATTATGTGAATTCACTCTATCATCGTTTCTTGCTGGTTCAAATTTTTTTTCACCTGTTTCTATATCTTTGTATTATTTGGATCCCCTAAGATTCAATGGCCAAGGAGCATTATATCTGTAAAATAAAAAGAAGGAATGTCTATTATTACTTATTTAAGTAGATATGAAAATATGATATTGAAATATTAATTGGTATAATAATCACCTGCAAACCATCCTTCCTCATTTTTTTTGTAGGCATGCACCCTCTCTACAGATTGTGTGGCATTCAACATAATTTAGAAGTTCTTCATAGTCATTGTCAATATCCATCTCAACAAGTTGTGTTGCATTTTTGAGACATGGATGTTGACCAAAATTTTGGAATGCCTACAATTGAAATAAGGATATTAAGTATATCAATTTTATCATTTGATTTTTTTCAAAATTGTTTCATATATTAATGAGATATTTAATATAAAATGTTTATGAGCTCATCTGTATATTTCTTTGATGTGGATCATCTCTATGGTTCCATGCATGAATAGTGTGATGAAAATATTGCTCTGCAGCTCTTCGTTCCTCCTCATTTGACCAATCAATATTGTCCATATTGGGTGCACCATTGATCCATAAAAATCCATGCACATGTGGAGAACCCCTATGTTGCCACTCATACCTACACCAAAAGTCTTTGACATCCATTCCATTTTCTAGAATTTCTTTTCTAAATATTGTATGTCTTAAGTGCATGTAATGTGCAACTATAGGAGGATAGTTGATTACATTTTGTTTTCATCAATTTTGAGCTTCTCGTACATTATTTGGACATATTCCTGGCATGAGAGCATGAAGATCAGGCCAATTCATATATGTTGCACTTAAGGTGAAAAATATTGTTGGGGTGCCAATTTGGTGAACCATGTCAGTCAATTCTACACAACATTTAGTCCAATATGACCTTGTTCCTCTTAATGTCATTCCAAATCGCATTAACTTATTAGCTAGATGAGATTGTGGCATCATTTCCATATGTTCACGTAATTCATTGATAGTAATGGGCATGTCTTGGATATTTCTTTTCACAAACACAGTAGATGAATTTTGTGCACGGTGTCACATTATCATATTCATCATAAAATATATGAATCTTGGATGTTTACCAAACCTATGATCCCTATATTGTAACAGATGCTTCACAAATTTATGTAGATACACACATCTCATTCATGGTTCTAACCAATCACATCTACCATCAGGAAATAAAGTTGGAAATGTCATGTCTATTAATCTTGATGTTACATACTCATTGATAGGAGAAGCACCAATACCAGGCCAATCAATCAATGTTGTTGGAGTTGTTTCGAGGTTATTAACCCATAATTGAATTAATTCCATTTCTCTTTGGGCATTCGGTGGTCTAGAAGCCATTGATGTAGTGTGATCTATTGTATTACCTTCATCTGTCTCGAAAATTGGTCCAACATATGTGATTTCATTGGTATCTGAATCAAATTCCATTTGCACTATGTTTAATTTACTAAAAATATTTTCATCAATATTTCTTGGTAGGTCATTGATAGCATTTTCATCAATTATAACATCTGAGTAAAATTTATCATGCTCTATTTTGTATTTGAGTGCTTTGTAGACACGATCCCTATTGACGTTAAAATTATAATGTGTCACGTTGATTCCTTCTTCTCACAATAATAATAGGCAAATTATGTATTGTGTGTGGCAAAATTTGTGAAATTTGTTGTACATTTTGAGGAAAACTTATTGTGTGCCCTTTATATTTATATTGACCACCTGTTGCATGTGTCACTTGTAGTATTGGGCTTACACGTGTAATCAACATTTCCTCTATCTGTGTCAATTTTGATAGAATATCTGGTTGTGGTCCAGGATCCATATTATTTGAAGATGACAACCTATGAATTCCTCTTTCTTGATGACATCTATTGCATATAGGACCTTCAGAGCTTTGAGATACTTTGATTCCAATATAAGATTCTTGACATACAAAACACATCTTTGGGGTTCTAAAACTATCTAGTTGAATTCTAAATTGCATTTGGAATGTTTTAAAATCAGATTAAAGAGAACCATTAGGGTTTGTTATATTATCTATACCATCTTCAACACCTGCATCCATATCTAATGGATTCCCATGTTGTGGCATTTCTGGAACATGATCTATTGAGATTGAATTTTCATTCTCACCATTCATCTGAATATTTCCATTTAAGTGAGGATTGGTTCTCTCACTTGGTTGGGAATCAACCTCTTGTCTTTCTTGTGCTTGAGAATTAGAGGTTTGATCAATTTTCCTTTGATGTAAATTTATTTGCACACTTGTTTCCTCTCTATTTTCAACTTCCATATGTTGTACAATTAGATTTTCCCTTCTTTTGGCATATCGTTCTCTCTCAATTTCATTACATCTTATTCTTTGTTCTTCTATTTGAGCATCTGTCATTTGTTCTCTTTTTTGCCTATGATATTGTCTACGATACTCTCTTTGATATTCTCTTATATGTAGTCTTCTTTGCTCCTCTGATTCAAAAGTTGAGTTTGGCCGAACCATAGCTGATATTGAAAAAAACTTGAAGTCAACAAACTAAATAGATTTGCTTCCTTTAATAGATTACAATTTCAATTAACAAATGTTTAAATATTTTTCTTTCTATAAATAACAGAACTAAGTAATGACTATATATTAATTGTAATCTTGTCCATATTTATTTATCCAATAACCATTTACTTATGCAATAAACATTTACTTATCCAATAGAGATGTAATTTTAAATTGATTTTATAACACACACTCAAAAAAAGTGACAAACATTACAAATATATATATTCACATAGATACGGTTACATAAGTTTTAAACCATTTATTTATTTGATAACAACATGTGACAAGTTTATTGAACTTCAATGTCTCATTCTATTACAGTTTATGATAGAAGAGAACAAAGATACAATCTCTATTTGTTCAAGTGACGTATGAAATCATCACATCTAATTTTTGACTGTCCTAAATCATAATGCTTGTCATAAAACAACTCTGTGAGAAATACTTCAAAGCTTCCTATTTTGCAAGCTGCTTTCCATATGAAGCTTGCCATTTCTCTGGATGTGTTGACATTGGTATCATCAACAACATCTATATGTTGTGTTATGTTTTTAATGTCATTTACCATCTCTGTGAAATGGCCACAAATTTTTTTCATTACATTTTCGACGGGTGTTTCTATGTAGCCATTTGAAGCTATAGAAATTGTAGGGCTCAATGGAGGTGGCCCATTTACAGTGTCTTTCGTGTCTGATATTTCTATAACGAAGTTTGGTTCATTGCAATGCAAGTCCATTTTATATCTAAAGAAAGAACAAAGTGTAACATTATTTCATGTTGTTATGCAAATTTATATTTCAAAATCATTTCAAGAAATAATGGAATTTAAAATTATTTCATTCAACTAACATTTTTCTAAATAAACAAAGTTTTAGTCTATAATTTTCATCTACTATTATGTAACTATATTCGTCCTATCGAATATACCATTGACAAATACCACAAAAGTAAAAAATGAAGCACTTTAATAACTTAGCAGTTAATAATAAGTGACAAAAACTATTTTAATTATTTACTTACTTCAACAAAAAAATAACCATGTATAACATTTACAAAAAATTAATTAAAGTGTGAATTTGTTACTAACCTGGTAGATAGAGTAGTTGTTTTTGAATTTGATATCCAAAGAAATATTTTATCTGCATGTAAACATTTCAAATAAATATTAAATATTGCAAGCCTAAGATAAAATTAAGTTGATTTTTAAATAAATTAAACATTACATTACAAAGCAAAGATCTTATATTTTAATCTTATTTCAATACTAAATATGAATTATAAGTATATATAACTTTTTATTAAATTTATATATTGGAACTAATTGGATTATTAAAAATATAGAAAAACTATATTAATATTTAAGCAAACCTTAAGTAATTTTTGAAAATATTGAAATCATCTCAAAACATATTGATTTTAATTTCAATAAATTTTGTAACGTGCATAGATTAGTAATTAATAACCAAACCTAACCTTATAGGAAAATACAGGTGGCAGGAAATAATACATGCGCCAAATTTTTACAATTCTATCAAATTACAAACACCATATTTATAAAATTCCAAATTTGCTACAGCACAAATCAAAAGTGTAGCGTTAAATGTGCCATGTGTTATTTAGCATCTTTGGATGTGGAACCTGTGCATTTTTTAATATAGATGAGATTAAAAAGGGACAGATGTCTGTTGAAAGAGATTCAGTGACTGTGTAAAATAAAACACAAGTCTCATTTTTACTAGACAGTGAACACATACGACAGTTACCATTTTGGAGTTTGAAGAGAGCGCATATGGGAATGAAAAATAATGAACTGAAAAACGTGAGTGCAGAGTTAAAATAAAAAATGGCATAACAAGTATGATGGTGGACTATCGTGAATGTGGAAAAGAGTCTCTAGTTGAAATGCAGTCTGCTGAGTTACAAAAAAAAATGCTAATGCTTAATATCAAAAGGGTGTGGTGACGAAAACGTGTGGGGCTTTACCATATGCGAGCAGCAATGAAGTTTCTTTACCATTTTTTAAAAATGATTCAAATACATTTTGTTTTCATATGTGGAAACATAGTTTCAATAAGAATATGAGATAAGCCAAAGACATTAAAAAAACAAGGACTGAGACTGGTATCGAGAAAGACCAGATTAAAAAAATTTTAAAAATGATTCAACCATAAACTAAATTTTCATAGCAATGTAAACCGACAAATTACAACATGAATACATAGCCTGCAGACTCTGTATATTCGCTATCCATACAAACTTCTTAAATAATATTGTTTGTCTTGATCAAAAAATTACTATTCATCTTTACCCGATTTCATGATAACAAAAAAAAATAAAAAATATTTATTTGAGCGCAAATATACAGAAAATTCATGAAATTTAACATTAATGAGTGTTTACAAAACACAGGCATTGGCCGAAAATAGTACTTTTGCATTATTCAAATCATACAATTGAGTGCAAATATCGAGATAAAGGTAATAGAAAATTCATGAAATTTAACATTAATGAGTGTTTACAAAACACAGACATTAGCCGGCAGCACTACTTTTGCATTATTCAAATCATACAATTGAGTGCAAATATCGAGATAAAGGTAACAGAGAATTCATGAAATTTGACATTAATGAGTGTTTACAAAACACAAGCATTAGCCGACAGTGAGTGCAAATATCGAGATAAAGGTAAGAGAAAGTTCATGAAATTTAACATTAATGAGTGTTTACAAAACACAAGCATTAGCTAGCAGCAATACTTTCACATTATTCAAATCATACAATTGAGCGCAAATATTGAGATAAAGGTAACAGAAAATTCATGAAATTTAACATTAATGAGTGTTTACAAAACACAGGCATTAGCCGGCAGTAGTACTTTCACATTATTCAAACCATACAATTGAGCACAAATATCAAGATAAAGGTAACAAAAAATTCATGAAATTTAACATTAATGAGTGTTTACAAAACACAGGCATTAGCCTGCAGCAGTACTTTCACATTATTCAAATCATACAAAAGCATTTGATTAAATACATAAAACATATTTAAGTTTTTACCTGTGTTGGATGCTGCTGAATTTCCTCTCTGTATACTGTGGTGTGTGGAATATGATTTTGGAGATTGGAGTGAATATATATGCAAAGTTTTTTAACCATTTTCAAATTTTGTAAAAACAACTTCAGAAAATTTGGCTATTACTTTTGACACATTGCAATGGAGTAGACCACACGTTTTATCCACATCATTGTGTTTCAAAAACTTACTCTAGTGTATTAATTCCACATGCACTAGTGCGGTTATTAGCTTTGATTTTTTCAAAGAAAGCATTAAAGTGAACTCCTTCTGCGGTTTTGAAAATTTCTTTGCCATTATTTAATGTTCATTTTTTTTTGGTTAAAAATTTGTTTACCATAAATTAATGTTCATTTAACATTTTGTATAAGATGTCTGCCATTGTAGGGACGCCTCTCGGCGTAATGAACTTAAATTAATGTTTCTCATAACATTAATTTATGGTAAACAAATTTTTAACCAAAAAAAAATGAACATTAAATAATGGTAAAGAAATTTTCAAAACCGCAGAAGGAGTTCACTTTAATGCTTTCTTTGAAAAAATCAAAGCTAATAACCGCACTAGTGAATGTGGAATTAATACACTGGAGTAAGTTTTTGAAACACAATGATGTGGATAAGTTTTTGAAACACAATGATGTGGATAAAACGTGTCGTCTTCTCCATTAAATATATGCAATGTGTCAAAAGTAATAGCCACATTTTCTGAAGTTGTTTCTACAAAATTTGAAAATGGTTAAAAAACTTTACATATATATTCACTCCAATCTCCAAAATCATATTCCGCACACCACAGTATACAGAGAGGAAATTCGGCAGCACCCAACACATGTAAAAACTTAAATATGTTTTATGTATTTAATCAAATGCTTTTGTATGATTTGAATAATGCGAAAGTACTGTTGCCGGCTAATGCCTGTGTTTTGTAAACACTCATTAATGTTAAATTTCATGAATTTTTTGTTACCTTTATCTGGATATTTGCACTCAATTGTATGATTTGAACAATGTGAAAGTATTGCTGCCGACTAATGCCTGTGTTTTGTAAACACTCATTAATGTTAAATTTCATGAATTTTCTATTACCTTTATCTCGATATTTGTGCTCAATTGTATGATTTGAATAATGTGAAAGTACTGCTGCTGGCTAATGCCTGTGTTTTGTAAACACTCATTAATGTTAAATTTTATGAATTTTTTGTTACCTTTATCTCGATATTTGTGCTTAATTGTATGATTTGAATAATTTGAAAGTACTACTGTCGACTAATGCCTATGTTTTGTAAACACTCATTAATGTTAAATTTCATGAATTTTTTGTTACCTTTATCTTGATATTTGCGCTCAATTGTATGATTTGAATAATGTGAAAGTACTATTGCCGGTTAATGCTTGTGTTTTGTAAACACTCATTAATGTTAAATTTCATGAATTTTTTGTTACCTTTATCTTGATATTTGCACTCAATTGTATGATTTGAATAATGCGAAAGTACTGCTACCGGCTAATGCCTGTGTTTTGTAAACACTCATTAATGTTAAATTTCATGAATTTTCTATTACCTTTATCTCGATATTTGCGCTCAAATAAATATTTTCTTTTTTTTTTGTTATCATGAAATCGGGTAAAGATGAACAGTAATTTTTTGATCAAGACGAACAGTATTATTCAAGAAGTTTGTATGGATAGCGAATATACAGAATCTGAAGATTGTGTATTCATGCTGTAATTTATTGGTTTACATTGCTAAGAAAATTTAGTTTCTGGTTGAATCATTTTTTTAATTTTTTTGATCTAGTCTTTCTCGATACCAATCTGAGTCCCTATTTTTTTAATGTCTTTGGCTTATTTCATATTCTTATTGAAATTGTGTTTCCACATATGAAAACAAAACGTATTTGAATCATTCTAAAAAATTGGTAAAGAAACTTCATTGTTGCTCGCATATGGTAAAGCCCTGCACATTTTCGTCACCACACCCTTTTGATATTAAGCATTAGCATTTTTTTTTGTCACTCAGCAGACTGCATTTCAACTAGAGACTCTTTTCCACATTCACGACAGTCCACCATCATACCTGTTATGCCATTTTTTATTTTAACTCTACACTCACGTTTTTCAGTTCATTATTTTTCATTCCCATATGCGCTATCTTCAAACTCCAAAACGGTATGTGTTCACCGTCTGGTAAAAATGAGACTTGTGTTTTATTTTACACAGTCACTGAATCTCTTTCAATAGACATCCGTCCCTTTTTAATCTCATCTATATTAAAATATATATAGGTTCCACATCCAGAGATGCTAAAAAACACATGGCACATTTAGCGCCAGACTTTTGATTTGTGTTGTAGCAAATTTGGAATTTTATAAATATGGTGTTTGTAATTTGATAGAATTGTAAAAATTTGGCACATGTATTATTCCCTGCCACATGTATTTTCCTATAAGGTTAAGTTTGGTTATTAATTACTAATCTATGCACGTTACAAAATTTATTGAAATTACAGTCAATATGTTTTGAGATGATTTCAATATTTTCAAAAATTACTTAAGGTATGCTTAAATATTAATAGAGTTTTTCTATATTTTTAATAATCCAATTATTTCCAATATATAAATTTAATAAAAAGTCATATATACTTATAATTCATATTTAGTATTGAAATAAGATTAAAATATAAGATATTTGCTTTGTAATATAATGTTTAATTTATTTAAAAATTAACTTAATTTTATCTTAGGCTTGCAATATTTAATATTTATTTGAAATGTTTACATGCAGATAAAATATTTCTTTGGATATCAAATTCAGAAACAACTACTCTATCTACCAGGTTAGTAACAAATTCACACTTTAATTAATTTTTGTAAACGTTATACATGGTTATTTTTTTTGTTTAAGTAAATATCCAAGACATGCCCATTACTATCAAAGACTTACGTGAACATATGGAAATGATGCCACAATCTCATCTAGCTGATAAGTTAATGCGATTTGGAATGACATTAAGAGGAACAAGGTCATACTGGACTAAATGTCGTGCAGAATTGATTGACATGGTTCACCAAATTGGCACCCCAACAATATTTTTCACCTTAAGTGCAGCAGATATGCATTGGCCTGATCTTCATGCTCTCATGCTAGGAATATGTCCAAATAAAGCACAAGAAGCTCAAAATTGGCAAAAACAAAATGTAATCAACTATCCATCTATAGTTGCACATTACATGCACTTAAGACATACAATATTTAGAAAAGAAATTCTAGAAAATGGAATGGATGTCAAAGACTTTTGGTGTAGGTATGAGTGGCAACATAGGGGTTCTCCACATATGCATGGATTTTTATGGATCAATGGTGCACCCAATATGGACAATATTGATTAGTCAAATGAGGAGGAACGAAGAGCTGCAGAGAAATATTTTCATCGCACTATTCATACGTGGAACTGTAGAGAAGATCCACATCAAAGAAATATACAGGTGAGCTCATAAACATTTTATATTAAATATCTCATTAATATATGAAACAATTTTGAAAAAAATCAAATGATAAAATTGATATACTTAATATCCTTATTTCATCTGTAGGCATTCCAAAATTTTGGTCAACATCCATGTCTCAAAAATACAACACAACTTGCTAAGATGGATATTGACAATAACTATGAAGAACTTCTAAATTGTGTTGAACGCCACACAATCTGTAGAGAGGGTGCATACCTACAAAAAAAATGAGGAAGGATGGTTTGTAGGTGATTATTATACCAATTAATATTTCAATATCATATTTTCTTATCTACTTAAATAAGTAATAATAGATATTCCTTTTTATTTTACAGATATAATGCTCCTTGGCCATTGAATCTTAGGGGATCCAAATTATACAAATATATAGAAATAGGTGAAAAAAAAATTGAACCAACAAGAAACGATGATAGAGTGAATTCACATAATCGTCACATACAACAATTATGGAGAGCAAATATAGATTGACAGCCCGTTTTGTCCAAACATGCAATAATAAAATACATTGCAAAGTATGCATCAAAAGCTGAGAAAAGCTCAGAAACATATCACCAAATGTTGATGCATCTTTCAAACTTGGAAAACCCTAATGATCTAGCAGCATGAGCATATAGAAGCCTTCTAATAGAAAATGTCATAGAACGGGACATTGGAGCTCAAGAAACTTGTCACATGTTATTAGAACTTCCACTGATGGAGAGCAGTAGAAGATTTGTCAATCTGAATGTCTCACAACAAGTCTTCAAATCAATAACTCTGAATTATGAGCAGGACAATGATCAACAAACAAAATCTTTCATTGAAGGATATAAACAAAGGCCTCTTTGTATTGATGCAGCCAAATCATGGATATACAATCCTAAAAGAAAAAGAGACAACAAATGGGAGCCAAGGGAAAGAGCAATTGTTGTCAGAGTTTTTCCAAGGTTTGTATCCATTCCTCCACGTGGTTCACAAAAATGGGCAGATTTTTGTTTTTCAGAGTTATTACTCTACAAACCATTTCATGACATAGAAAGGGATATCGGTGAGGATACTAACTCCATAATAGAAAAGTGGGACTCATTCAATTATAATGTTTGGCATGTGCAAAGAGAAACAATTATAGAGGAAGGTGAAAATAATAATATTTCAGAAATTGAAGAAGATGAACGTATTGTGGAAAATACCATAGAGCATGAATGGGAAATCATATCTAGGCTTCATAATGGTCAAAATATGCAAGTTTCAGAAATAGATATGTTGGGAAGAAGAGACATTGATAACGAAACAAATTGGTCTAATGAATATCAGAGTGAAGAGTATATGACGGGAGCAATCAATTTCATTAAAAATATGAAGGAACATGGATGTCTCATTTATGATGATATTCCACATTGCATAAACTATACAACCCTCAGCAATAAACAACAAAAGTCAATGGACATAATTATGACACATTACCATACCAATGAAAATAGAGGACCTTTGTCCATAATAATTCAAGGAACAGCAAGAACAAGAAAGTCATATCTGATTGGTGCCATTCATGAAGCCCTTCAAAATTCAGCAATGCCAGGGCCTTCTCCCCTTCTTCTACTAGCGGCGATAGGAGTTGCAGCGTTCAATATTGGAGCCTTTACAATTCATTCAAAATTAAGAATCCCAATATGAGATTTTTCTCAACTAGAAGGAGCACGTCTTACAAGTTTCTAAGAAGAAATGACACATATCAAATACATTTTGATTGATGAAATGAGCTTCATTGGCCAGATTATGTTGGAAAACATAGATTCTCGACTAAGGCAAGCATTTCCACAAAGTTTAGACAAAAGCTTTGTAGGTAGATTTTCTCTTTTATTAGAACCCACTACCATAATATGTCATTTTTTTATTCAATACTCAACTATTAAACACAATAGAAATACTGTATAACTTAGTTATGTCTATTTTATGTTATTTTTAGGTATATCTATGATTTTTGTTGGAGACTTGGGTCAATTGTCTCCAGTGAATGATAGGCCTACATATGATAGTAAAGGACGAGCAAAATTTTTGTGGGAGGAATTGAAAACTGTTGTGACTTTAGATAAAAATTTTAGCCAAGATGAGCAAAACATCGAACAACAAAGATTTCATCAACTTCTGACAAATCTGAGAGATGCAGACCCACAAATTGATGACTGGAAATTGCTTATGACGAGAACTTCTATCAATTTAAATGTTGCAACAAATGATGAGTTTCGAAATTGTGTCCATTTGTTCTCCACAAATGAAAATGTGTATAATCATAACAAGATAATGTTATATTCATTGAAGCATCCAATTGCAGGGAGCATAGCAACAAAAGTAGGAAGCATTAATGCAATAGAAGATTGTTCAAATGGTGAGCTTGATATTGAATTATTAATCAGTAATAATTCAAGGGTGATGTTGACCTCAAATCTCTGGGTAGAGGCAAGTCTTGTAAATGGAGCATTGGGGTATATTCGAAAGATTGTCTACAAACCAGAAAGTGCACCACCTGAGCCACCAACATATGTTATGGTTGAATTCGACAATTACTTTGGATTGCCATTTGAAGATCGTCACCCAAATATAGTTCCAATAATACCAATACAAAGGGGTAGAACACTTCAATTACCATTAAGATTGGCATGGGCATTAACAATTCATAAATCTCAAGGACTAACTCTCTCAAAAGCTACAATTGATATAGGTCCAAGAGAGAGAACAGGTTTGACATTTGTGGATGTATCTTGAGTGAAATCTCTACAAAGTCTTCGCATAACGCCTCCATTCACATATGATCGTTATGAGAAAATGAAAAATGGCATACAACTTTCAAAAGGAAAGGCTAAAGAAAATAGACTGAAATGTTTAGAAGAATGTTGAGGTATTTGTTATTTTCAATTTTGCATTAATGTCAATATTTTATAAGTAATGTAGTGCTACATGTAAATGTCTATTTATAGCTCCTTTTAAAAATTGAAATATGAAAAAGTGTAAAATTAAATTTTAAGTTTTCACTAATTATGTTTTAATTTATTCTCCTAAATCATAAATACTAACATGGATTTTAAAATTTCTTAATGTGTAGGAAATATTTCAAACCATGGATCTATCAGAAAATGAATCTGAAATTGTTGATGCAAGTCCAAACACCTCTGTCAACTCTGCTGCTTTGTTTGAAACACCAATTGACAAGAGCGCAAGATCTGTTTTAGAGAGTTGCGCTAAAATTCTACAAAATATTGAAAACCTTGCCTTGTCCATTGATTATGTTGAAGAGCTTGAAATAATGCAAATGAAAGATGTTGCACACAAGGTTAAGGAGACATATACAAAAGTGGCAGCATTTTCAAGTTTTATGGAAGAAGTATATCGTGATCATTTGCAGAATAAAGGTCGTAATACCATTACAACAAAGTGTTCTTCATGTAATTTTAATGTTGTGGTTTCAAAATTTTTAAATAAATGTTATATGAACCATTTATAAACTTATAAATTTTTATATAGATTATGGGGTTTTCTCTTTAATGCTTTGTTATAGTTTATGATTTATATTGTAATGTGATTTGACCATTTTTCAATATATTTTAATGAAATCCATACATATTATTAATACAAAGTATCATATATGTGCTTTTACTTTTTGTGGCTTGAACTCCAATCTTTTGTTATAATTTATGTTGATACTTGTAATTTCTCTTCATGTTACTAAAAATGTTTTTCAATAGAATATGATATCAAAATAAATTCAACAATTATAAATTTAGTATATCTTGATGCCTTCACATCATGTATTACATGTCTCCTAAATGCTGACATTAGTACTAGCTTATCTATATTTATTCACATAATATATATTAAATAAGCTGATATATATCTTCCTCCAAACGCCTATGTTCAATGGAACGCCTCTCGGCGTAATGATCATTGTTCCACGCGGAAGATATTGTACTGCAATTGAACACGCCAAAACTGTGTTTCAAGGAATACTCAATTGCATGACTTTCAAGCGAAAATGTCGACCACAAAACTATGAGAAAGTAACAGATCTAATAGTGTCATCAGGGACTGCAACAAACATGTCACTCTAAAATTATCAGAAAATAACAAATATGATATTGTCATGGATGACCCAACAACTAGTGTCATTAACTAACGACTACCCACCTCTTTTTTAGTTTGTAAAACTAAGTGTACACAGTCTATTACTAAATATAGAATTGACATCATAAGATATGCCCTAATTAAGGAATAATGGTAGACTAACTCTAAAATCGTTGAAATCTGCCCTCTAAAGTTGGTCTCATTAATTTACAGCATAACTTTTTGTTTTGAAAAACCTCTGTAACAACTATAAAAGCTCGTCCTTACACTCTTTCATATACTCTGATTGACTGCAAAGTTTGAAAATCATTCTTTTATGTTTGTTCTTCACCAGAATTGAGAAGCTTAATCAGAGTGCAAAAAAATACAGTTTATTATGTCTTCTGCAGTCTTCTTAGCTACAATTCTTCTGTAAGTATTGGAATATTTAGTGATTCTTTTTATTTGTATAGTTTAGTTTTAAAATACGGTTTCAGAAGTCTTTGAATGTATTTAAGACTTCTGTATGATAAGACAATTGTAATTCATTTCTTGTTAGTTAATTACATTCTTAATTATGTGATGAAGAAACTCTTGTAATTTCTTGAATCAATAGAACAATCTATTATATTTCTTTCAATAATCTCTATTTCTGACTTTCAAAAATTTTCATGTTTATCCATATATTCTAACTATTTGATTTCAATCACAATTATAAATAGCCTTGCAGGGAGTATAAACTGTGAAGGAGGATCTAATCAGGGCTTATTAGATGCGTTAAATGTGAAGATAATGGGAGAGGGGAAGAAAACTCTAGTTCTTTCTCATGGATATGCAAATGATCAATCAGTCTGGCACAGGTTATTACCTTTCTTAGTGAAAGATTACAAGGTCATTACATTTGATCTACCATTTGCAGGAGCTGTGAATCCTTCCATGTTCAATTATAACAGATATAAGTCCTTTGATGGCTATGCTGATGATCTCTTGCTTATTCTGGATGAGCTCAAAGTTGATAAATGTGTGTTCCTCGGTCATTCCATGTCTGCCATGATTGGTTCTATTGCTTCCATTAGAAAACCAAGTTTGTTTGAAAAACTGATATACTTGGGAGCCTCACCAAGGTAAAAACATCATTATTCTTAATCAAGATTATTCTTTTACCTTTTTTTATGAGTTTATATCTCATACCTACATAGAGTATGCTGTTATAAATAAGGAATTGGGAAGTTAGTTTTTTCTCAAATAGAGAATATGTTGATTTTAATCATCATTTCACTTCTTTAATGTTGATTTTAATCATTATTTCATTTCCAAAAAGTTATTTATCGATAGAGATATTAGATTTCCAGTCCATAACAATGATTATTTCAGACTTTATCCATATTCATTTTTATTATTTGTTTGGTTTAATTTGGCAGGTATTTGAATGCTACTGGCTATCAAGGAGGTTTTGAACAAACATCTATTGACCAACTTCTACAGTTTATGAAATCAAATTACACTGGATTTGCTTCTGCATTTGCTCCCATGGCAGTGGGTGCAAAGTTTCCTGCTGCAGCTGAAGAATTCAAGACGACTATATTATCTATGAATCATGAGGTTGCCATTTTTGCGGCAAAACAAGTATTTGAGAGTGATGAGAGGGCATTTTTGAATCATGTCAAAGTTCCAGTGGTTATTATTCAGAGTGAAAAAGATATTATAGTTCCAGTTTTTGTTTCAGAATATCTAAGAACGCATCTTGGAGGAAAAACTTTTGTTGAGCTACTAGCAACAGAAGGCCATCTTCCACAACTTAGTGCCCCTGATCTTCTGATCAAGGCTCTCACTCCCTTTCTGTGATCGACCTGTTGAAAAATGCAATAATTTCTTAGGGTGGAATCATTGAATTAAGATGCCAACTAGCTGTTTAGGATTCTAATGTTCAAGACATGTTATACAAAGTAAGGAAGTTAGTCATTTAGGGTAGGGAGTATTCTTTTAAATAAAGATAATGAAAATTGTCTTATATTACATTTAGGTTGTATTGTATTACAACAAATGTTTTAATATCAAACTCGAGCTTTCAACATCTTTTAATTTCTGAAATATTAAAAATAATATAAGGGTTGTCATAAATGGTATGAAATCACGATATCATAGCATGAGGTATTAATGAAATGTCAAAGAGGTGGAAAAGGTGTATGGCAAATACATAAAGATGCTATTTGTAAAAAATAATATGTTATTTCTTTGTAATAAATTACAGTGATAATCATATTTATTATGAGAAAATATACGCATACATTTTACTTAACAATGAATATGTGCTATAGCATATGAATTGGGTGGTCTTGAAATTTGTAATATTTAGAATTATGAATATATTTAAAATTCTTTAAATTGTTTGATCATGATAAATACTTTAAGAACACAATCTTTAATAGTATTCAATTTAATAAAAAAAAATTAGATGGAAACAAGATTTCTAGAATAATATGATATCTTACAAATGTGAAACTAAACTAATTTGTAACTGAAATCATGATAATAAAATACAATCAACCTAACAAATTTAATATGAAAAAAAATCTATATCTGCATGAAAAGGAAAGGGGAAAAATAAGTAATTAAAAGACAAAATATACATAAAAAGCTAATAATTTTCTAAAACTAAAGTCATTTTGAGGATGATATAGTTGCACAAATCCGTTGCTTGGTGTTGTGAAATAGAAACCCAATGTTTTTAGCATTAAAAGGACATCCCAAACCATCTT
Source organism: Chamaecyparis obtusa (assembly GCA_027943335.1). Taxonomy (NCBI): domain Eukaryota; kingdom Viridiplantae; phylum Streptophyta; class Pinopsida; order Cupressales; family Cupressaceae; genus Chamaecyparis; species Chamaecyparis obtusa. The sequence goes on along the minus strand of BSBK01006768.1, from coordinate 623,452 downwards.
CCATTTTCCATCACAAATATAAAGCATATTGAAAAAAGTTATATATATGTCACGCATACATGAGAGTACCACCCCCCTTACCACATCTAAAGCATATTGAAATTTTATATATATATCAATCATAAATGAGAGTAGCACCCCCCTTAGCAACACCAAATATGAATCACTTCTACAATGTCCAATAATGTTGCACACAAAATTGTAAACTATTTGTGAGGGATAAACTCCTCCCACATCATAGTTTCAAGCCACGCATCCAACAACTCTTCATCATTTACATCTACTTATGCCATAACATATACTCCATCCTTTATCGGTGTCTTTCCCTATAAAAAAAACCAATTGAAAATATCACTATGTCAATCTTCACTAGTCATCATTGTTTCCTTGCACCATCCTTTCTCCACTGCTTCACCATTATATATTGCATCCACGTGTTCACTCATACTCACATGGTCCTTTGCATCCCCTTTAACCAATTTGAGCAATCATTAACCAATTTGAGCAATCATTGCCTAATTTTCTCCTCTCTTGAACTTTTGTCCTTTTTTTTTCCTTTTTTTTAATGAGACTATACACTAGCCGGTCCACTAATTCTTTAGCCCTACATAGATAAAACGATGTTGTTTCTCCACTCTACATACTTGTATCAATAACAAATATCTCCACCTCCTCTTCCATGTTTGGAGCCTTCTTAATACTATCATATCTCATCCAACATTGTAACACTTCTCTACTATCATCGTATGAACTCTTACAACTTGAAGTATCTAATATACAGTTTTGTGCATTGTCTTCTTTTCTTCAATGTCTAAAGGTTCTTCATTGTTGTTTATCATTACTTGTAGTATCTCTCCTACAACATCTACTTCATTGTATATGTCATTATCATCTTGTTAGATCATTTCACCATTGCTTATTGCTAGATTTGTAACACCATGGAGGTTCTAATATCAACACTATATCCAACTTCCCTTGTTACATGTACTTGTAACATATCCTACATAAGTCCTATCTAGTGAAGTATACTATATTTACTAGCATCATCTTTCTTCATCCTCCTCTATTCTCTATATTAGCTTTTTTGTACTTTTTTTCTCTAACTCTTTGCATCTTCAGATTTACATCAACAAGCCACCCGTAGCTTTATTCTTGCATCTTTCCTTTTCTACCTATACGTGTAGTGTCTTCTACACATCTTCCTTACACTCCTTGGTTGGATTCGCTTGTAACAATTCTTATGCAACATTATACCTACTCCCTTCTTTTGTTGCACTTGCTTATAACACTTGAATTTGCCTACTTTCAACTCCTTGGTGATTGCCACCATCATCATTGTAGTCTCATAGATGGACCACACTTACTTGGAATTCCTTGCAAACCCTCTTGTTCACACATGAAGCCTTTATTTTTCTTTCTTTTTATTCTTTCTTAAGGGCATCCATGATTATAACATTTATTTTGCTACTAAAAGGTGATAATTATGATGGCTAATGACTCTAATTCCCATTTCATATCTCATCTAACCTTGTAACACTTCTCTACTATCATCGTATGAACTCTTACAACTTGAAGTATCTCATATACAGTTTCGTGCATTGTCTTCTTTTCTTCAATGTCTAAAGGTTCTTCATTGTTGTTTATCATTACTTGTAGTATCTCTCCTACAACATCTACTTCATTGTATATGTCATTATCATCTTGTTAGATCATTTCACCATTGCTTATTGCTATGATTTGTAACACCATGGAGGTTCTAATATCAACACTATATCCAACTTCCCTTGTTACATGTACTTGTAACATATCCTACATAAGTCCTATCTAGTGAAGTATACTATATTTACTAGCATCAACTTTCTTCATCCTCCTCTATTCTCTATATTAGCTTTTTTGTACTTTTTTTCTCTAACTCTTTGCATCTTCAAATTTACATCAACAAGCCACCCGTAGCTTTATTCTTGCATCTTTCCTTTTCTACCTATACGTGTAGTGTCTTCTACAGGTTGGATTCGCTTGTAACAATTCTTATGCAACATTATACCTACTCCCTTCTTTTGTTGCACTTGCTTATAACACTTAAAATTTGCCTACTTTCAAATCCTTGGTGATTGCCACCATCATCATTGTAGTCTCATAGATGGACCACACTTACCTGGAATTCCTTGCAAACCCTCTTGTTCACACATGAAGCCTTTATTTTTCTTTCTTTTTATTCCTTCTTAAGGGCATCCATTATTATAACATTTATTTTGCTACTAAAAGGTGATAATTATGATGGCTAACGACTCTAATTCCCATTTCATTTTTTCAAACTCACCCAAGCTTGTTTCTGGCTCTAGTGTCCCTCCTTCACCTCACACTTCTAGTCTCATGGTTGTTGGTTTTCCTTTTGTTGGCTTGGAGATTTTGGAGGGTGTGTCGTAGGGTGTGGACTCTACCCATTTTGGGTGACCTATCATTGCTGGCGATGTTCTTCCCTACTCATCGGGTGTCCCTATAGCTTCATTTATTGGACTAGCTTCTTCCTTGTTGGAGTGTGTTGGTGTCGGGGGTGTTGGTGCATCTACTTATTTTCTTGCCAAGGCTTTCTTTGGCCCTTTCTCGATGGCATTTTCAATCTATTCCCCTTCACTTGGTGTTCCTTTTTTGGCCACTAGGCTTGGGGGCTCTGAATTTTCTCTATCTGAGACTCATCTGGGTGCTCACCCTAATGTTGGACCCTCTCTTTTGGGTACTAATTATGTTCTTGGTGCCCCTTTTGTTGATGTGTTCAAGGTCCTAATACCGGTGTTCTTGGATTTGTTAGTGGAGGGGTTTCCCCTCATAAAACTATTGTTGTTGGAGGTAGGAGCTACTCTCTTGCATGTTGTGAATTCTTATGCTACCATACCATCTAAGGTGAAAGGTCATCCCATTTCTTGTGCCAATATGTCGCATGTGGTCATCTTTGTACTTGAAGTGGTGAAAAATGTAGATTTCAACCAACAACATGGGTTGGTTGGTAGGTTTTCATGCCTTTGGCCCTCCCTCCTGGACCTGCATGGTTGGATTTCTAGCTATTGGAAACCTCTTGTATCAGGTGATATTGATCTCTACCCATGTGCTAAAGGATTTTTAATTACTTCATTTTCTTCTTTTGAAGATCGTGATTTGATTCTGAACAAGTTGTGGGTTTGGGGAAATCATTCCCTTTCTACCAAACCTTGGATAGTCTATTTCAACCCTCTCACTAAACCACTCAATATGCTTTCAATGTGGGTTCATCTTATGAATTTCTCACTCCATTTCCAGAAGATGTCTTGATTTGAGGCTATTGGGAACTCCCTTGGCCAGTTCTTGAAGGTGGATGAACCCATGGTGACTTTTGGGCATTCTACTTGTACCTATATATTGGTGGATTTGGAATTTGCTTTGTCGCTTCTTGGTGACATGGTGTTCATGGTTGGGGATAGGCCATGGATCCAAGCATTGGATTATGAGGGCCTTCCCTTCTATTTTCAACACTGCTTTTCTACTGGTCACATGGCCACTAATTGTGCTCTTCTACGCTACTACTTAGTGGAAGGTTGCAAGTAATGATCACCTAACAATTTGTACTACTAACTCTATTTCTGATTCCTCCTTTGAGGACTCATAGACTACTAGCGATGTCAAAACCCCTATGGATAATCTTGATGAAGCCTCTACTAAAGATCGTGTCTTGGCTTTTGCAGTCGTTCCACCCCTAGCTCATGTTGCAACCCTTAATGTTGTTTCTAATCATGATGGTGCTTTTTCCTTTGTCTTGTGGTAAATATCTACTCCCTCTACTTCTACCACTATTCTACACCAAGATTTTTCTGACGTTTCTCACCCTCTACAACACTCTAACCACTATGTTGATAGGTACCCTAGCAGAGTCTCCTTTTAGGGAGCCTAAGGATAGTATCACTTGGATGGTTGTTTGATGGCATAGAAATAACTCTCACACTTTCTTCTCTTGTAGTGTGAGTTTGGCCTGCTTTGTTCAGGAAAAATCCTTTGTGCTTTGTATGTGTAGTTTTTGTAATTCTTGTCAGCTCATGTTGTGCTAACTATGTGTTGTTGATGGCATGTTAATATTTTGGTGGGCCTTGGTTTTGTAATGGGACATCTCCCTTATTTTTTGGTTTCTTTTAATATCAAAAACATTTATTTTACTGCCAACCCCTTTTAATACTCCTCTAAGGTTGCACTATTCTACTCTTCTTCTCCAAGAATCTCTCTAAACTTGAGTGAGTATATTAACACCTTCATGCCTTCCTCCTCTATGTGTGCCTCTCTTATAGCCTCATCCTCTACCATGAGAGTTTCTTATTCTCCTTCATTGGAAACCTCAAGACCTACAAGCATAAATGTGTTAATAAAGATATGGAATTCTCTTATCCACTCTCTACTATTCTTTTTCATGTTTTTCCCATCAACCACTTGAAAATAATGGTTTCCCTCCTCATTTATCATATTTTTCAAATTATCATCTTGGATAATGCAACTACAAGCATATTATTTAGCTTCATAATCCATTTTTCTATCCATGGGTTTTCTACATTTCATTTCTTATTTTTCCTAACCTTTCAAGATAATCTTCATTATCCTCTTCTATTATTTTTAAATTTTGAACTTGGTCCCAGTTATATCCCCTTTTTCCATAAATCAAATAGCAGTCTAAAACACTCATTCTCTATCCCCAACTTCTCCCATAGTTGAAAATGGTGTAAGAGTTATCAACCTTCATCCTCCATGTATTTTCTTAAGATCTCCAAGATTCCCAGGTATGGAAGAATGGACAATGTTCTAAGCTAGTCTAAGTTATCAAACTATTGGAGTTGTCATTTCCTTCCTCTATTTTTATCAAAATATTAAATTTCTTCATCCAATATTTCTTATCATTCATTCATTTATTTCCTTCATCTATTCAAAATGTTGGAGTTTCCCCTATCATTATACATCTTTCTCAAACCCCTTGCCTTCCCAATTATTTGTAGAAGTCAAACATCCCATTACCAACATACCTCCCTTTTGAACCTTGACCCTTGAATAATGGTACAATTCATATGGAACACCCTAAGTTAACACTTTTGTCAATAGTGAAATCTCTACAAAGACCTCCATTGTCATGGTCTAAATTATTACAATGTGTGGCTTATCTTTTTGAGCCGTTTGTTAGAAAAAATTATAAATTTACCTTATAGTGCCATTGATGGCATGTAAGATATTAATTTCTTTGATAATGTAAGAATGGTAGCTAAAGTTGTTTTGATTAATACTTAACGAATCCATTTGATGTTTTTTTTAACCTTATTTTCTATTTTTCATCTCACAATATTAGGGTTTCCTATTAATTACATTTAAATATTAAGAAATTCTTCTAGGTTTTTCTAGAGCTAAGTTCAATAGCATAAGGTTCATCATTTTAGGGTTTATGTGGCTATTTTTTTATGTTTTTGGGGGGGATTTTAATGGAATCTTTAAATATAAATTATTAGCATTTTTAGCTCAAGTTTGGAATATTAAAATAGGCTATTGGAAAACTAAAACATTTTCCTTGATGCTTATAGTTTCTAAGGGTTTTTTTAGTATATTTGAATACTAACCAAAAATATTGATGTTAAAGAGGACATTATAGAGGTATTATAGCTAGTTTTCCTACTAGCTTATGAATCATGGGACCATAAATATTGATAGTTTTAATATAGAGCTTCAAACTAGTTTCAATGCGTATGAAACTCTTATATCACTTTGAAGAGAAACTTCCTTTTAAAACTTCAAGGATTGGTGAGGTCATCAATAGTAAAAAAAAATGGTTTGCAGGATACCATAATCTTTCAACATATTTGAAGGTGGATCCATTATTAAAATATATAGATTTCTCTCTCCCTAACTACTAAAAGTAGATAAGAACAAAAGGTACAACTAGATAGGGGAACCAACACAAAGGGATCAAGAATCTAGAGAAAATTCTACAACCAATAAGTATACAACAAAACTCAATTATGAGTAATACATCATAAGATGATGCAAAGTGAAAGGTGGTTAAATAAGCGATCATGGAAATTAAAAAATAGAACTTGAAAATTGAAAAATAGTTAAAACTAAAGCCTCAAAAGACATAAAATGTACTAAAAATATATAAGAGCAATCTCTACATATGAAAATATTTAATTATTTAGTGATGAGTAAAATTCAAGCTCTTGTATTCTAGAGGAAGATGATACTGTTGCCTGATTTTCAGTCACCCGTCATTTTTCCATGTGAAGTTGGTCGAGTCTAGGTCTAAGTCTTGCTTAGGTAGGCTTTCTTTGCCAAGTTTCCCTATCATTGCTTTCCTTCTTTGAACCGGGTGGGCTTTCCTGCAAGATCTTGTAACATTGGGTAGGTTATAGACCCCATCCTGGCAAAGAAGATGTGCTCTATTGATAATCTTGTATATCAAGATGGATGGTGTTTGTTCTTTCAGAAGAATCAAGAGGAAACTTTTTCTGTATGGAGAGTGCAAGAATTGCCGACTCGTCTAATGATATTATCAGTAGCAAAGGGTGGACAGTCATGGAGTTGATGGTATTAAAAATCTTCCTGTCACATTTTAGAACCTATGGCAGAAACAATATAATAGGTGCCAAGTTCACGTGCATGTGTCCTGCGTGTTATCCAGATGCATATCAGAATTGCCTAAGTCTTTACGAGCTCAGCGCAAGAAACGGCAGGTAATCTGGTTCGATAATCATGAAGTTTCAGGGTGGCGGAGATACGATAACCTAAATTTTGCATCTACGGTTCCCGTTATTCCTCAAAAATACTGAAGACTCATACAGGGTTTGCGGAGATCTTGCCATCTGTCAAGTCTTTTCTCTCGCGGGCCCGGTCCCATTCTTCAGAAGTTAAATGTCGATCCAATCTGATGGTTATCACATTACCTCGATCCTAAGATGCAAACGAGTTAACATCACGGTGTTGCGATGGCCGTCCAATCTCCTAGTTTGAAAGACTATCTTGATGTCAGAGGCTGGGCCTACCTTTGCTGATTTGGAGGACGCCTGGAATCCACATGTATCAATGGTAAAGCAGTTGCATGATCGCATGGAATAAAATAATGGTATGCGATCACGCGACAATGGAACCTACTGGGACCCGCGAAGACAACAAAGCAGCTTACGTGCACCAATAACGAAGCAGTCGCATGATCGCATAGATTAAAATAATGGTACGCGATCATGTGACAGTAGAAATTCAAGGAGCTGACTGTGTTACTGGGACCCACATATGCCAAGCACGGGAGAGATTAGATAGAGGGGCCCTGCTGGAATCTATGTGTACCAATGAAGATGCAGTCACATGATCGCAAGGAATAAAATAATGCTATGCGATCATGCGACAATGAAGTCTGTTAGGTCCCACAAGTGCCAATGATGCAGCCAACGTGTACCAATTAGAAAGGCGGTCGCATGATCGCATAGATTAAAATAATGGTACGCGATCATGCGACAATGTAATTAAGGATGCGACAATGAGGTTACTGGGCCCCGCAAACATTAGCAAGCCAGAACATCTTAAGATTCCAAATCGACGGACGGCGCATGATCTTATGGAATCTTGTAAGCTCTTACAATCGTGCGACTACCGTCGGATCTGCCAAGTGTGAAGAAGTGGGTCCGGGATGTTTCACAAACACATAAGCTAGTCTGTGGTTGGTCCACGAGATAATGAGTTGGCGGATTGTTAGAGGGACCTGTTGGCATATTGTCAGAAGGGTCCTAACATTGGCAGAGAATCAATGGCGGGCGTGTTTTTGCAAGGGATGTGTCAGACATATGCGATCTTCAGACAACCGTAGATCTTTCTTTTTCAAGAGTGGTAAAGCTAAGGGGTCCACCAAAGGAAATCTATGGCTGGCGCATGATCGCAAGGAATATTCTTCCTTCTTGCGATCATGCGACCACCGTCCGATGAGAATATTGTCAAGGAGGCCAGAGACTTAAGGAAATCAAATGAGATGGTGACGCGTGTCAAGCATACAATAAAAGGATTAAAACTTATGATTTTAAGGATCTCGGCGGTGCTTGAACGTTATAATAAAAGGTGACAGAAGAGAATTGAAAAGAAATAAACGTCGATTTATTTTTCAAGTCGACTGTCGTGGTAAAATAGAAAGCGTCTATCACAGAGTATGTCGAAGGAAGAACAGAGAAAGAGATTGCATGGTAACAGATGGTAAAGTTCTTGCCGATAGATGGCGTCTGTTCACATTCTCAGGACAAATCAAAGTTAAGTGACTCCAGAAGCCCAATGAACTCTGGCTTGACAGGTGTTGATCGAGAGGTTGAGATATCATGATCGTCTTCCATACCCTCTCATTGAAGATATTCCTTCTTGGTGTATAGTCTGTTTGTATTCGTGGAAGCTGGAAGGTCATGAGTTCTGACGAACTCTATGTATTGTGAAGTCTATAAATACTGGGAAGAAACTCATTGTAAAGGTCGGCAAACTAGATATTTGAGCAAAGTAATTCCATTTACTATAGCAAGGTTTCTGGTTTTGTTGTTCCACTGGTAGTCAATCATATGCATTTGAATAGAAAGGACAGTTATGTATGAAGCTGTGATTATGTCTTGAATTCCATTTCATGTCTGTGGTTGCAGTAAGTGATTCCATTTACTTGTCATATGTGATTCTTCTCCTATTCATCTTGTTAGTTAAATAGTTGCATATTGGACAGAAAGTACAGTGGTGTGTAGAGCTGTGATGTATGTGTGGATTCCATTTCATGACAGAAGTTGCAGTTAAAACAATTCTATTTGTCTCCTATGCATGATTCTGCTCCTGTTCTCTTGGTTAGACTTTGCATGGTTAAAATAGGTAGATTAGAGTTAGAAGATAATAAGCATAAATCCTTGCCTGAATTGTTTGTGCCTACAAGCAATTTGGTTAAAACACATCAGAGACAACCTGGTGATCAAGATAAAAACACATTCATTGTATATCATACATAATTAGGGAGCTGTACCTATCAATTCAGAGGGCAGTGATAGAAGACGTACACTGACCCAATTGTTGGTGACATCCTTTTGTTCTCTCCCATTGGGTAATTTAAGAGTCAAAGATTAGAAATCTTGAAGAGGACAAACTATTAACCAACATTTTTGGCGACTCTACTGGGGACACTTAGAAAGAAAATATATCAATAAGTTCCTCATAATCTAAGACATCCTGGATTCCAGATTTACCAGGAGTGCGAAGCAAAAGGGAAAGGTTGACCCAGTGTACGAAGAACTTAAAGAAGTCAATTTCCCTATTCTTGAAAATACTTACAGGAAAGGAAGGACTAAGTCAAGAAGAGAAGTTGGAGATAACAAGCCTGAAGATTTTCAATTGTCTTTTGTAGTACCTTTCAGAATAAGAAGAAGCAAATCTTCTTCACCTCCTGTTGATAGGATTCCTATTTCTACCACTTGCAATTCATTGTTATTGCACGGTATTGCACTTCCCCTCTCGGTTTCAATACAAGCAGTTACACAAAATACAAGTCTAGCAACTATGGCTGTTCCTTGGGGAAATGCTATTGGACCATTGAATCTTGCAGCAAATCATGACTTGCCAAAGGCCTCCAGAAAGAACTTTCCTAGATTCAATGGTGATGGTTTGGTATCTGCAGAACAACATCTAAGTGCCTTTCTTAAAGCTTGTAGTGTGGCGAACCCTCAGCATGATGATGTTGCAGTCAGAATGTTTGTAGACACACTGGTGGGTGATGCAGCAGATTGGTTTCAAGATTTACCTGCAGGTTGTATCACTGGTTGGAATGACATGAGGCAGAAATTTGAAGAAAGGTATAAGAGTGTTGAGGATGCTCAAAGTTTGTTATTACAACTAGCTCAAATTAAGAAAGAATCATCCATCTCTATGAGAGATTTTAATGCTAAATTCAATAAACTTATTAAAAGGATACCAACTGCTAGTGCTCCAACAGGAGACAATCAGAAAACTTTCTATATCAGTTCTATGCCTCCTGAACTTGGTTATCAACTAAGAAGGGCTAATGTGGCTACTTTACAAGCTGCACAAACTCTTGCAGTAGAGATGGAAGATGACATGATAGCCTCTAGAAAATGGAAGAAAGAGTATCATACTAGATCTTCAAGCAATGTAACAAGTACTTCAAACAGTACTGAGGCCATGTTACAAAGATTGTCCAATGAGATGATTGCATTAAAGAAACAAGTTGCAAGACCAACTCATTCATTATATCAGCCTTACCGAGAAGGACCAAGGTATCAAAGCAGGAACAAGAACTTGCAGCTTCCTCCTACTCAGCAAAGATTAGCTATTGAAGCTCCTCCTAAAGGTCAGACTTCTTGTGCTTTTCACCTCAGAGCAGATCATGATGGTGATACCTGTGAAGACATGATCCGACATTTACAAATGAAGGGAGAAGAAGTGCAAAGAATTGAATATCCAGAAGATGATGATGATCATGCTCCTCATGGTGACTCTGTAAATTTGTATTGTGAGTATGAATCAGATTCAGAAAATGGAGGAAATTGTTTTGCCACCTTGGAAGGACCTCAGCTAACTGTGATGACTAGAGGTTAGAAAAATAAAAGTCAAGTTCCCAATGCTACTTCTGTCAAGAATCAAGTTCCTCCCCACAAGGTAGCTAAGAATGATAACCCAGCGTCAAGTTCTTCACAAAAGGAACAAAAAGATAAGTTTCCTCATTCCTTTGATATTATTCAATTTTGTGAAGAAACTAAAATTCAAATATCTACTATGGATTATTTGAGATCACACTCTGATCAATTCCAAAGGTTGATAGATCATTGTAAAAGTGGAGAAAACATTCATATCAATTCCAATGTCAGTGATAAAAGGTGAGTTAAAGCTAATGAAGGGAATTCAATTGATGATGATTTCTCAATTCCTAGGCTGTTTCAAGAAGAAGAACCTGTGATCCATGCTACTTGTTCATATTTGAAACCAGAGCCTTTTTATGTGTCTCTTTTTATTAATGGCAATAGACTAAGTAATTGCATCATAGACTCTGGAGCTTCAGATAATGTAATGCCTGCGTCAGTTGCAAAAGCTCTAGTGCTACCCCTAACCAAAGTCTTTGGAAAGTGCTATTCAATGGATGCCAAGCAAGTACCTTTGATAGGTCAGATCAAGGATGCACAAGTTGCTTTGGTTGCATATCCTTCCAAGAGATTAAAGCTTACAATTCTTGTTGCTGACATTCCTGAAAGCTATGGTATGTTGCTTAGTAGAAGTTTCTGCAAGGACTTGGGAGGAGAGATTAAACTTGATTGGTCATCTGCTTACATCCAAGTTGGGAATAAGAAAGTAAAGCTTGAACCTGAAGGTAAGGCTAAATTTACTATTTTGAAATCAGATGATCCTAAATCTCAGATCTTATATCAAGAAATGCAATTTGGTAATTACATGTTAACATATGATGGACCTAATGCTCAAGAAGAGAAAGTAAAGGCAGATTCACAATAGCTGTGGACAATGCAGTTTGATGGTAGTTGTGCTAAGGCAGGCTTAGGAGAAGGAGTAGTCTTAATTGCACCTAATGAAGAAATCACACATCTGGCCTACAAGTTCAATTTTAAGAACACTAATAACACTACAGAGTATGAAGCTCTTCTCCTTGGAATGGAAGTTGCAAAACAAAAAGGAGTAAAGTTACTTAAGGTACAAGGTGATGCTGAGCTTGTGGTAAAGCAGGTGAGAAATTTATATTCTGTAAAAAATAACAGATTAAGGAATTACAGAAATAAAGTATGGGATGAGATGGAAAATTTTGATGCATTCTCAATAAACTCAGTTCCTAGAGACCAGAATTCAAAAGCTGATTCATTAGCTGTCTCTGCCTCATTATTGTTACCTCATCCTGAATTTAAAGATCAGATATATAGGATGGAACTTCTTTTTAGGTCAAAGGTACCTGATAATGAAGAATCATGGCAAGTCTTTGATAATGACAAACATATTCAGCAGTTCCTAGAAGGATCAGGCCCTTTTGTCAATATGTGCTTTGAAGATGGTAAAGATGAGCAGTCACTGATTGAGGAGGAAGAATCAGAAGAAGAAATCATTCAATTAAAAGGTAATAAGATCCCTTCCATTTTGTATCTTTAGAAAAGCTTTTTGACAAACATGATGCTTAAGTTAAGGAAGAAAGGAGTGAAAAAGAAAAGACTTGTGGAGAGTATGATGGAATCAATATAGAGACTGATGATTGTCCAAAAATGATTAATATTGGAAAGTGTTGTTCCATTGAAGAAAGGGGTAAGATCAAAGAGTTATTAGTGGAATTTCAAGATGTTTTTGCTTGGGACTATGAGGGTCTTAAAAATTTCATGGATGGAGATTTTAGGCACACAATCCCTCTAAAGGCTGGGGTAGTTCCTGTTAAACAGAAACAAAGAAACTATAACCCTTTGATAGAAGGAGCAATTTTTAAGGAGATTGATAAGATGTTAAAAGCAAAAAATCATATATCCTATTCATCACTCCACCTGGATTGCAAATATCATCCCTGTGAGGAAGAAGAATGGAGAGATAAGGATTTGTGTAGATTTCAGAAATCTAAATCAGGCTTCCCTCAAAGATAACTATGCATTGCCAAACATGGACCATTTATTACAGATTGTTGCAGGTTCAGGAATGATGTCTATGTTGGATGGGTTTTCAGGTTATAACCAAATCCAAGTGGATGAATCAGACAAGTACAAGATAGCTTTTACAATGCCATGGGGTACTTTTGCTTATAATAGAATGCCTTTTGGATTGATTAACGTAGGTGCAACATTTCAGAGAGCAATGGATCTGTCTTTTGGTGATCTTAAAAATAAGATTATTGTGATGTACCTTGATGATCTAACTATTTTCTCTAGGCAGAGAAAAGATCACATAAGAGATCTTGCCAGAGTCCTGCAGAGGTGTAGAGACCAATGTATTTCTTTAAATCCAAAGAAATCTGTATTTTGTGTTACTTAAGGTAAAATTCTTGGACACATTGTTTCTCAAGAAGGAGTTAAGATTGATCCTGATAGAGTTAGAGCTATTCAGCAGTTAAGTTTACCTTTAAGTAAAACTGGAATTAAATCTTTCTTTGGACAAGTTAACTTTTTAAGAAGATTTGTACCTGATTTTTCTGAAACTGTGAAAGTATAGTTGATATGATGAAGGGAAATCAATCTTTCAAATGGACTGATGATGGTAAGAAATCTTTTGAAGACATAAAAAATGCAATTGCTAATGCTCCTATTTTAGTTCACCCTGATTATACAAAAGAATTCATTTTATACTGTTATGCATCACAACACACCATGTCTGCAATACTGATGCAAGAAAACAAGGAGGGGATACAAGCTCCAATTGCTTTCATGAGTATACCCTTGAAGAGACATGAGTTGAAGTATTCCCAAATGGAAAAACATGCTTATGTTGTGGTAAGAGCATTGAAAAATTTCAGATTTTATGTTCTTCACTCACATTCAGTTGTTTATGTGCCTGATGCAACAGTAAAAAGCATTTTGACTCAACAAGAAGTTGGTTGTAATAATAGAGGAGCTTGGATTGCCAAAGTTCAAGAGTATGACACTGATATTAGGCCAACTAAATTGGTGAGGGGGAATGCACTTTGTAAAGCCATAGCAGAAAGTCAGCCAGATGAGAAGAGTGATCATAAGGTACTGATGGTGAGTTTACAAGATCCTTGGTTTTCAAACATTGCTTATTTCCTGACATACGGTGAGTGTCCAGAGGGATTGACAGCAAAACAGAGGAGAGATCCGAGAAACAAAGCCCTCAGGTATGTTATTTATGATGATGTTTTGTACAAAAGAGCAATAGATGGTACTTTCCTTAGGTGTGTGGATAAAGAGCAGCAAATGCAGTTGTTGAAAACTTTTCATGATGAGGCATGTGGAGGACATTTCTCTTCTACTGTTACAGCATTCAAGATCCTAAGGCAATGCTACTATTGGCCAGGAATGTTTAAAGATGCATATAAATGGGTAGCAAAATGTGAAAAATGTAAGCTATTTTCTAGTAAACCTCAATTGGTAGCTCTACCATTGAAACCAGTTGTAATTGATGCTCCTTTTCAGCAGTGGGGTCTAGATTTTATTAGTCCCCTAAATCCTCCTTCAAGTCAAGGTCATTCTTACATTTTGACTGCTACAGACTATTTTAGTAAATGGGTGGAAGCTAAGTCTATGAAGAGGACCACTTCTGATGCAGTTTGTGAGTTTATAAAAGAACAAATTTTAGTTAGGTTTGGAATACCTACAAAATTGATTATGGATAATGCTTCGTATTTCTCATCATCTGAAATTGTTTCTTTTTGTCATGATTATGGGATTCTGGTAGGTCATTCATCAGATTACTTTCCCCAAGGGAATGGGCAAGCAGAATCAAGTAATAAGAATTTGATTAATATCATGAAGAAGTTAGTTGATGACAATCAGAGGAATTGGCACAGGAAATTACATGATGCTTTATGGGCAGACAGGACTACACCTAAAAGAGCCATAGGTATATCTCCTTTTGAACTAGTTTATGGGGTTGAAGCAAATCTGCCTTTACCTTTAGAGCTTGCTGCATGTAAATTGAAAACGGTAATTGAAGATGATGTTTTCAAAGATGGTTTAGAGAGAAGAATCCTATACTTGACCAAACTACAAGAAGAGAGAGAAGAAATGGTTGACAGAATAACTGCACATCAAAACCGAGTCAAGAAGTTGTTTGACAAAAGAGCTAGACCGAGGAAATTTATGGAAGGTGATATGGTGCTGCTGTGGGACACCTAAAGGAATGCATTCTAAGTTTCAATCCTTATGGAAAGGCCCATTCCAGATTGTGCAAGAAAATCAAAATAATTCATTCATGTTGGCATACCCTTCCAGAGAATCCCTGCCATGTTCCTATAATGGGCAGGATTTGAAGTTGTATCAAATGCATAATTGAGAAGCAGGTAATCCCTGCATAGTGGTTAGTTAGGTAGGTTTTCTTTTCCTGTTGTAGCCTAGTTGTTTTTCCTTCTGCTGTGTGTAGTTTTGGCTTTGTTAAGTTGCCAGCTATTTTGCGAAAACAGAGATTGCTAGAGTCCTTTTAAGCATGGTAATGCTTAAATCCCCAGTCGGAGCCAGCTGTTGCCTGATTTTCAGTCACCTGTCATTTTTCCATGTGAAGTTGGTCGAGTCTAGGTCTAATTCTTGCTTAGGTAGGATTTCTTTGCCAGGTTTCCCTATCATTGCTTTCCTTCTTTGAACTGGGTGGGCTTTCCTGCAAGATCTTGTAACATTGGGTAGGTTATAGACCCCATTCTGGCAAAGAAGATGTGCTCTATTGATAATCTTGTATATCAAGATGGATGGTGTTTGTTCTTTCAGAAGAATCAAGAGGAAACTTTTTCTGTATGGAGAGTGCAAGAATTGCCAACTCGTCTGATGATATTATCAGTAGCAAAGGGTGGACAGTCATGGAGTTGATGGTATTAAAAATCTTCCTGCCACATTTTAGAACCTATGGCAGAAATAATATAACAGGTGCCGAGTTCACGTGCATGTGTCCTGCGTGTTATCCAGATGCATATCAGAATTGCCTAAGTCTTTACGAGCTCAGCGCAAGAAACGACAGGTAATCTGGTTCGATAATCATGAAGTTTCAGGGTGGCGGAGATACGATAACCTAAATTTTGCATCTACGGTTCCCGTTATTCCTCAAAAATACTGAAGACTCATACAGGGTTTGCGGAGATCTTGCCATCTGTCAAGTCTTTTCTCTCGCGGGCCCGGTCCCGTTCTTCAAAAGTTAAACGTCAATCCAATCTGATGGTTATCGCATTACCTCGATCCTAAGATGCAAACGAGTTAACATCACGGTGTTGCGATGGCCGTCCGATCTCCTAGTTTGAAAGACTGTCTTGATGTCAGAGGCTGGGCCTACCTTTGCTGATTTGGAGGACGCCTGGAATCCACGTGTATTAATGGTAAATTAGTTACATGATCGCATGGAATAAAATAATGGTATGCGATCACGCGACAATGGAACCTACTGGGACCCGCAAAGACAACAAAGCAGCTTACGTGCACCAATAACGAAGCAGTCGCATGATCGCATAGATTAAAATAATGGTACGCGATCATGCGACAGTAGAAATTCAAGGAGTTGACTGTGTTACTGGGACCCACATATGCCAAGCACGGGAGAGATTAGACAGAGGGGCCCTGCTGGAATCCATGTGTACCAATGAAGATGCAGTCACATGATCACAAGGAATAAAATAATGCTATGCGATCATGCGACAATGAAGTCTGTTAGGTCCCACAAGTGCCAATGATGCAGCCAACGTGTACCAATTAGAAAGGCGGTCGCATGATCGCATAGATTAAAATAATGGTACGCGATCATGCGACAATGTAATTGAGGATGCGACAATGAGGTTGCTAGGCCCCGCAAACGTCAGCAAGCCAGAACATCTTAAGATTCCAAATCGACGGACGGTGCATGATCTTATGGAATCTTGTAAGCTCTTACGATCGTGCGACTACCGTCGGATCTGCCAAGTGTGAAGAAGTGGGTCCGGGATGTTTCACGAACACATAAGCTAGTCTGTGGTTGGTCCACGAGATAATGAGTTGGCGGATTGTCAGAGGGACCTGTTGGCATATTGTCAGAAGGGTCCTAACATTGGCAGAGAATCAACGGCGGGCGTGTTTTCGCAAAGGATGTGTCAGACGTATGTGATCTTCAGACAACCGTAGATCTTGCTTTTTCAAGAGTGGTAAAGCTAAGGGGTCCACCGCAGGAAATCTACGGCTGGCGCATGATCGCAAGGAATATTCTTCCTTCTTGCGATCATGCGACCACCGTCCGATGAGAATATTGTCAAGGAGGCCAGAGACTTAAGGAAATCAAATGAGATGGTGACGCGTGTCAAGCATACAATAAAAGGATTAAAACTTATGATTTTAAGGATCTCGGCGGTGCTTGAACATTATAATAAAAGGTGATGGAAGAGAATTGAAAAGAAATAAACGTCAATTTCTTTTTCAAGTCGACTGTCGTGGTAAAACAAAAAGCGTCTGTCACGGAGTATGTCGAAGGAAGAACAGAGAAAGAGATTGCATGATAACAAATGGTAAAGTTCTTGCCGATAGATGGCATCTGTTCACATTCTCAGGACAAATCAAAGTTAAGTGACTCCGGAAGCCCAATGAACTCTGGCTTGACAGGTGTTGATCAAGAGGTTGAGATATCATTATCGTCTTCATACCCTCTCATTGAAGATATTCCTG
This sequence comes from Chamaecyparis obtusa, assembly GCA_027943335.1. Taxonomy (NCBI): domain Eukaryota; kingdom Viridiplantae; phylum Streptophyta; class Pinopsida; order Cupressales; family Cupressaceae; genus Chamaecyparis; species Chamaecyparis obtusa. Next base: position 606,128 of record BSBK01006768.1, on the reverse strand, counting down.
CTTGGTGTATAGTCTGTTTGTATTCGTGGAAGCTGGAAGGTCATGAGTTCTGACGAACTCTATGTATTGTGAAGTCTATAAATACTGGGAAGAAACTCATTGTAAAGGTCGGAAAACTGGATATTTGAGCAAAGTAATTCCATTTACTATAGCAAGGTTTCTGGTTTTGTTGTTCCACTAGTAGTCAATCATATGCATTTGAATAGAAAGGACAGTTATGTATGAAGCTGTGATTACGTCTTGAATTCCATTTCATGTCTGTGGTTGTAGTAAGTGATTCTATTTACTTGTCATATGTGATTCTTCTCCTATTCATCCTGTTAGTTAAATAGTTGCATACTGGATAGAAAGTACAGTGGTGTGTAGAGCTGTGATGTATGTGTGGATTCCATTTCATGACAGAAGTTGCAGTTAAAACAATTCTATTTGTCTCCTATGCATGATTCTGCTCCTGTTCTCTTGGTTAGACTTTGCATGGTTAAAATAGGTAGATTAGAGTTAGAAGATAATAAGCATAAATCCTTGCCTGAATTGTTTGTGCCTACAAGCAATTTGGTTAAAACACATCAGAGACAACCTGGTGATCAAGATAAAAACACATTCATTGTATATCATACATAATTAGGGAGCTGTACCTATCAATTCAGAGGGCAGTGATAGAAGACGTACACTGACCCATTTGTTGGTGACATCCTTTTGTTCTCTCCCATTGGGTAATTTAAGAGTCAAAGATTAGAAATCTTGAAGAGGACAAACTGTTAACCAACAAATACCAAAAATGAGCTCTAAAGAAAGAAAAATGTATTCTCATGCAAAAATCCTTGGGAAACAAGCCATAAATGTTGATGAAAAGGAAGAGGTAAAACCCAAGGAAAAATTATAGAAATACAATTAGGAACCCAAAAAATTAGATGAAGGGACTAATGATTGTGATGAATGTACTCAAGAGTAATATTCTTGAGAAAGAAAAAGAAGATATATTTGAGATAGAGGTTTATTTAATTATAAATTATATGAATCAAAAATGGTAATAAATTCACATCATAACCATAATAGCACAAGTTTTTAGATCATCATAATTCTAGCAAAAAAACATACACAATATTGGGCTTACAAATTGGAGTAACTGATATGTTTATGCACTTAACCTCACCAAAGAATAAAAACATATGCACTACAATCATTCCTATAAGTGAGACTTAAAATTTGAAGGAAGTAATTGTAGCATAGTTGCAATTTACTTTATTGTCCCTAACAAAATTTTCATCTTAGAAGGTACTTTGATCATGAGGATGGTATAAAGAATACAAATTGTAGAAAATGTAAGAAAGAACCTTTTAATGCTCAATTATATATTTTGTATGCATAAAGGAGTGGAATATTATATATAGGGTATTCCCAAAATTTATCTTGGCATTTCATGCCACTATTTAGATTGTTGCAAAATTAGGATTTATTATGCAAATTTGATAAGTTATTTTCTTTCCTTGTTCCAATAATATAGGACTTTTGTACTTAGGTGGAATTCTATTATAATTTGATGTTTTATTTCCATTTTCTACTCTTAATCATTTAAGTTATGACCTTAAGTCTTTTTACTCATTATATACCAGCTAATTTTTCCTAGTGCAATTGTTTATTAACATTTTATCATCTGAATTCCAATTCTCATAAGTTATGCTAATAGCCCCTAGGAAGTGATAATTACCTTGTCTAGGTGCTAAGTTTTGATTGTAGAATATTTTGTAGGCTTATCATAGGCTCGCACTCGATGCTAATGGGATTGTGATGTTGCAAAATACTTATGTGTTTGCATGCCAAAAGTAGGCCCTTAACATTTTTGAGTTCTTTGATCCAAATAATTAGCCTTGTCATTTTCCAAGCTAATCTCTACATGTTTCATCCTAATATGCCACTTTCTCTCTATTGTATTTTAGTTTCATTTATAAGGGAAGACTTGAGGCTATGATGTTACAAGATGTTGACATGCAATTCAAATCCAAGGGTCCATTTTTCTCCTATGCTCTCTCTTTCCATCACAAGCTTGGGTGGTGGACATGGGTTTCTACTAATGTTGTGAAATATCACCAGGTATTTGCATTTCATATTGGGCCTATTCTCATTGATGATACTAACCAAAATATTACAAGTTTCACAAATTGGAGATGTGTCCTAGACTTGACAACATGCTCAAGATTGTTCCAATGAAGACTTTTGATAGTGCAGTTCATTTCATGATTTATTTCTCACTCTAAGATTAACATCTAACATAGAACAATGGGCTAGGTTATTGTTAGGAAAATGGTGTCTCAACCTTGCATTTACATAAGGTTACTATATATAGTAAGTTTACATTTAAGCATACATTGTTTTAAAAAAAATTGAAAGCTACATAATAGCTAAATAAGCATGTTGGTAATTATTGCAAGATTGCGTCTATATCTCATGAGATTAAAGTATACATTTTTAAATTTTCATTTAAAAGTTTCAAAGTCAATTTGAAATGCCTTAGAAGAATTTTTGAGTTCAAAAGTGGTCATAACTAGCATAGCTTTTTATAGCTTAAAAATTTGACATTTGAGTCCTCTGGGCCATCTAATATTACATGTAACATCAACTAACCCCTCTAATAGTGGTGACATACTCTAATAAGGAAACAACCAACTACAATGCCAGAGAAAAAAATTGAGGATGTTGAATATACAAGACAATTGAGAGGGGGGGTTGAATCAATTGTCCATAAACTCTTAATCCTTAATACAACTTTAATCAATTCCACCAAACACATATTAATCCTTAATAGCATAAAGATAAGAACATGAAAGCGCAACAATCATCAAACACATAAAACACTAATTTATATGGAAAACCCTATTAAGGGAAAAAAACATTCTCAAATTTATGAACACCTATTAGGGTGACATATATTAAGGTGATTTTTACATACAAAGACTCAATACCAAAGGATTCACTATCCAAAGAGAGATGGGTCATTGTTAGAGGGCTCACTACCTAGAAGAAGAAAGATAAAAGAGAATAAATCCACCACTGATGTACAACACCAACTCAACCAACTAATTTGTAGATAGCTTCATCTCACTTCTTTTGGTAGCTAACACATGAATGTCCACACTATCTACAAATACTCTTCATAGAAACTCGATCAACCAGGGAGATAGATCCTCTTTAAAATGTCCTCTTTGCACAAGTATGCACTCACACATTATCATGTATAAGTCCACAAATTCCACTCTTTGTGCTCTATACCATAATGATTTACTCTTAATTTATACCAATCCATAACTTATGAAGTCTCCCAACATTAGCCAATCAAGTAGCTGAAACTGATTTGAAATAGGTTAGCACTAATCATTCCTATGGTGGGGAGGAATGAGAAGTGGACCACAACATGCCATATCAGGGACCAAAAATATCACCATACATGTTATATTCCACTTTGTATTCATGAAGGCAAAATAAATGAAGTGTAAACACCTGAGGTCGACCAAACCTAGAGAAAGAACACCATTAAACTTTGAAACCAAGTCTTTGAAACAAAACATCTCATTTCATCTAAAATGAATGAAGCTAAAGACATAACTCATTTCTAGAAGTGCACCATCAGAACTGTCATGCAGAGAAATGTGAAGCATACATTTCCTCGTAGAACCATTATTAGTCATAGCAATACATAGACAAATGCCAATTTCATTGTACTTCATACTAAACCACAAAAACTTGAAATAGAATCTCCTAACAATCTTCAATAACATATCAAAATCTCAGCTACAGAGTCAAAACATATAGGATATGAAGTGAAATAAACTCAACACAAATTCCATAAAAATTAATCATTGATGACAACAACAGCAAGTTGACATTAATGCAAACCATACTAATTTATACCAACTCAGCCAATTAATCAACCAATTCATTCTACTCAATTTGTAAACAATCTCCCCCTTTGTTATTGATGGAAACACATCAACACAAGAAACTAGGTATATACCATTAATCATTCCAAAATTCTCCCTTTTTCACATCAATAGAAAAGGACAAAGATTAAAACAAGGCACTCATTATAATCAGCTCCCGCTGAGATATACAAGTCAGCTCAAAATTGTACATAGCCCCCCCTAAGAGGTAGCCACGATCATTAGTCCAAGATTTTAAAAAAAAATATGCATGATGCTTACTAGACTAATGTACATCCATATGCATTTAATTCTGATAGGGAGGGGAAATCACCCCCAATTTGTCTCTAAGATACTCAAAAATATCCTTGGGTAGTGCCTTGGTAAAGATTTCTACAATTTATTCCTTTTTAGGCACATAAACAAGCTTCGCCTCATTCTCCAAAAAAAATTATGTCAAGAAGTGATACCAAATTGAAATGTGTTTTATTCTTGAATGTAGTACCCAATTATTTAAAATATTTATAGCATTGGTATTATCAAATAGAATAAAAATAGGTTCATCAAATATTATCCTAATATCCTTCAATGTTTGTTCACCCATAGTATCTGAGTGCAACATGAAGCATCAGCAATACATTTAGCTTCATTAGTAGAAAGAGACACATAATCATTTTTCTTACTTGACCAAGCAATCAAAGTCCAAGAAAGAATGTGCCTCCACTTGAACTTTTCCTATCATCAACACATCCAACCCAATCAGCATCTATATAAGCCATCAAAGTAAAGTCTGATTTACTAGGGTACCACAATCCAAATTTTTCAGTTCCTTTCAAATATCTAAAAAATCTTTTACATTGACAGCATGAGATTCTCTAGGGTCTTGCTAAAATTTAGCCACAAGACAAACAACATGCATAATATTTGGTTTGGTAGCAATTAGGTATAACAACCCACCAATCATTGATCTATAATTACTTTCATTAGCCTTAGGAGATTTATCATCCTTACTAAACTTACAACCAATAAACATACGTGTGCATACCAGTTTAGCATTTTTTATTCCAATTTTCTACATTTCTTTCACATATTTTGATTGTGAGATGAAAATACCATCACTTTTCTAATTAACTTGTAAGCCCAAAAATAAATTCATTTCCCCAATCATGGACATCTCAAACTCTTTTTGCATTTTCTTTGCAAATTTCTTATACATATCATCGTTGCTCCAAAGATTATATCATAAACATAAATAATCACAATCAAGATATCATTTGATTTAAATTTAAAGTAGAGATTATCATAAAAAGTACTTTTTTAAAATCCTTGCCTCGTCAAATAGTTGTCAAGTCTTGCATAACAAGCTCTAGGACTTTCCTTTAGTTCATATAGTTTCTTATTCAATTTGTAAACAATGTCTAAACTTTCAAATAACTTGAATCCTTCTAGTTCTTCTATGTATACTTCTTCCTTTAGTTTTCCATTTGTGAATGTGGATTTCACATCCATCTGATACACTTTGATGTCCTTATGTGTCACAAAATCTAAAAATAATTTGATAGCTTATATTGTTTCCATGGGAGCATAAGTCTCCTCAAAATCAATACCTTCCACTTGTGTGTATCACTTGAGCAATTTATTCCTTTTTAGGTACATAGCCAAACTTTAGCTCATTCTCCAAAACTTTTTCTCTCAAGAAATGATACCAAATTTAAATTTATTTTATTCTTGAATGCAATACCCAAATCTTTGAAATGTTTATAGAACTAGCAGTATTACATGGGATAGGAATAGGTTCATCAAATGTTATCCTAATATTATTCAATGTATGTTTCATACATAGTATATGAGTGCAACATGAAGCACCAACAATATATTCAACTTCACCGATAGAAAGAGACACAAAATCATGTTTCTTACTTGACCAAGCAACCAATCTAGGTCCAAGAAAGAATGTGCCTCCACTTTTACTTTCTCTTTTATCAACACATCTAGCACAATCAGCATCTATATAAGCTATCAAAGTAAAATTATAATTTATTTGGGTACCACTGTCCAAAATCTTCAGTTCCTTTTTGTATCATCTTAAAATGGAAGCACTTCCATGATAAGAGCATTTATCCCTCTAAGTAAGTGGTTTGGGGTCATGGTAAGCGCCTTGATTGGGTCTTTGCATGTATTTGGCTTTTCTCCCTGTTTTCCACTTCTTCCCTG